>CM075871.1:15290142-15757063 GCA_038021265.1 Cyprinella venusta
AAGAGCTTTATAACTTCAAACTGAACTCGAGAAAGACACTGACGTCAAAGAAAGTGAATAGGATGCGCTTTACATTCGTCATACATGTGTAATAACAGCAACTGGTAAAGATCAATAACAAAACAGGCAGGGATGCAAAATAAGCATGCATTGTGTAGTTCATTATTGTTACGCTTTACACTTTTGTAAATGAATAAAATTTGAGCAATGAAGAATCAACTATAGGCGAACGGTGAAGAACAGTCATCGGATACAAACTTACATTTGGACGCGTCGCTTTGTATTCCGGTAAACACGTTTATAGATCCCATTCGCGCAGATGCATGCGTTCACACATCATGCTGCTGAAGTTAAACGAGGTATTTGACTGTTCCTTAAAGCATTTAAAAGGGGTTGTTTTTGGTTGTACTGCAGACGACAGACGCGCCCTGGCTTCGGTTCGAGGAAGGAGGAGAGAGTGAAAAAAAAATCAGTCCGGTCTTTATTCCTGCTAATTACTTTCGTGCAAAAAATGGCTGGAATTAACACACTGCGCATGTGCTGATTACACAGTCACGAGGGGAAGAGATAATTAGCTCCTCCTGGATCAATAAGATTCCAGGATGGGAGAGAGAAAAGAGAGGAGGGAGGTGTAGGGAGGAGAGGGGGTGGAGGGGAGTGATGGAATTAGACTATAGGACAATTTTACATCTGCACATAAACAACAAACAATAAAGGAGGATAAAACAACAAAGGTGCCATGAGATGAGAAGCAGGATCAGGACAAAAATAAACATTTAGCAATAGTTAATAGAGTAGCTATGCACCAATGGAGAAGGAACCGCATTGTTTTGTTATAATCATAATATGCATTCTCTGCAAATCCAAAAAAATCAGGTTCTGAAAATCAATAGGGCTATAGTGGAAAGTTTGTAGCGCTACTGTAAAAAGTGCATTTATGCTTAAAGTATAGATTTAGTAGATGAGAATTTTGGGTAGACATATGGAAACTGGGTACGATTTTCAAGATAATTAACGCAAATTGTAAAATTGTAAACTTGAGCATCAAAACAGGAGTTCATTTTAGCAGTAGTTGTTCGAGGATAAAGAAACATATTCCTACATTAGGCTATACTGTTAAAAAAATCATATTTATGCGTTTAAATTCTATAAATGCTTTTCATTAGTGTACATCATAATTAAAATTGTAGGCTACACTAATGTAGGCTATTCCAGTGTCTCTATCAAAGCGTTACGTTAAATAAAAACTCATCTGAACCCATTTTAAAGTGTTTTAGTGTTGGCCTATATTGGAGATTTTGAAGCCTATAAATAAAAAAAATACACATATGTAAATAATAATATAGATATAAAACTATTATTAATAATAATAATTAATACAATAGGCTACATTTTACAAAGGAAATAAAATGTCCAAAGTTTTACAATTCAGCGCACAGATTCAATATCATTTATGAAAAACATCTTTAAGATCGAGTAAAATGAGTATTGCATATAGGCAACAACAACATCTCAATAATAATGGCATCAATATTTTACCAGTAGCACATGACATACGTTTCATTTGTGCACGAGCAGGAAGAACACTGTTTTCATTAAAACTTCTACATGAAAGGAGCGAGTGTTGAAGTGTTTTTCACTCTACTTGTGTCTTTTGTCATGATAATTCTTTTGTGTTCTTTGTGAATATGTGTGTGTGTGTGTGTGTGTGTGTGTGTCCGTACTCGCGCGTGCTTGAATGGCTGTTGCTGTTATGGTCAACGTTTCCGTTTTGTCATAAAACCATTAGCCTACATAAAGATTTGATATACTTATTTGCTATTTAAAATGTACAAAATTAATTTTGTGGTATTTTCCAGGATAAATATAAATTTGCACATTTTCAAACTGGAGAATCCCAGCGAATACTTATTTAGGCTACCTCCCTTTCAAATACCCATTTATAAATAGATAAATAAACAAATAAAATCGTATAACGCTAATGGATAATATTTTTAATATAGCCTAGATATATTTTTGTTTATAATGAGCCTATATAAGCTACTTTTCATTGACCACCGGTCACACACACGCAGTCAAATTCTAAGTTTGTTATGGTGAAAGTTTAATGCATGATTATTAGCTTATTTTCATGTGGAAATATAATACACGTGTGTGCATCACAAAATATTGGTGCAATTTTTCTCTCTCCATGCATTAGCCTATAAAATAGGAGAGTTTTAGTCATCATTTATACACATGCGTCAACAGAGACGCAGAATCACGGTCATTTTCAAGCCCATATAATGACGTTTCCTTGAAAAGCCTTTATGAACAAAAGAGCAGAATTCATCAGCCACAGATGGACCAACAGCTGAATACAAGTTCTGATTCATGCACCCATCTGCAGGAACAGTGATGTGGGGTTTGTTTCTAATTTTTTAAATGGTTTATACTCGTTTTTCTCAATTACAACACTGTGCAAGCTTAGCGTTAACAAACATCTTGTAAAACAAACAGACTGCACCATATTTAAATAAGAAAATGCATATCGTGTAGGCTACGCAAGCAAAAAAGAGGATGCGGTCTTAGACAAGCCTGTAAAGTAGGGGTAAAAAAAGAAGAAACAGCATCAAATTTTTGGGCACAAGCTTGCCACTCCTCAGAGGGATTATTAAAATATTTTCCAAGGGTGTTTTTTGTGTAGTCACAACAATTACAAATCAAAATCAACTTAAATGTGTCTAGGTCTATGCAAACTATACAAATGTGTTCGATTACCATAACCAGTGTGAGGTGACGACAGAAGCGAGTGCTTCTGCAGCGCCCCCTTATGGCTGCTTTTATTCTTCAACCACTTATTAAAAAAAGAACACGTCTTTTCTCTCACTGAACAATGCATTTATTGTTAATGCCAAAGCCAGCAAAGTAAAATCTAATCGATTTTAAAATAAACTCATAACAATAAATGTATACAAATACATTAACCAAATGAGAGGCTAAATAAAATAGCCAATGCAAAGATCAAAAGTAATAACATTTATTAGCCTTATACACAATATTTTTTTTTTTTACAGATGTAAGTCTAAGAATAAATGACAAAACATGTTACATAAATTATGATATGATATGAGTAGAATAATTCACATGATTAATCCATGTGATTTTCCTATTCAAACCATATTATGTACCTGTCAATGTGATTAAATGATTGTTTGAAGCTTGTTTCACTCAGTTAAACACATCTGAGTGTCTACATTTGCCATAGATTCAAGAATTCTTTGCATCTAAAAGCAGAATCAGCATTAAAATATATACATTTTGTTATATTATGGGTGTTCTTAAAGATCATAACATGTGCTATAACCATCTTTTAAATGAAGGATTTGTTTCAATCTTTTATATGGAACAGGTAAATCAAAAATTCTGCTAAATTATTCATATGGACTAGTCTGTAAAATGTGTAAATTTATATGGTTAAGTCAAAGGTGGTTTATATAAATGTGAGATGCTGAGGCAAGTCCCGTTCTTGTTGAAGAAACTGTGTACATTTCACGACTCATGCTGGATATATGTTTATGTGCAAAACAATACAACACCCCAGACCCAGCAGCTATCATTTCTGGGAGTCATTTTTCACCAATGTGGGTCACGTTGTGCGACACTTTGCATAAACACTATTTCCCAGCTCCAAGAAAAAAAAGGAATTGGAATAATACATGGTCTTCTGGGAAATCCCATTTATGCTCCCAATGTGATACCTGTGTTCAGGATCTTCAGAGGTTGTGAGGATAACAGAACGCAAGAGCCCTAAATCCAGTCGCTATTGATCCAGGGTAAAGTTTCAATAGCTGGTAAATCCTTCTGTGGATTTGAATCTTTCCGAAGGAAATTATTAGGATAATCCAAGTGGGAATGTTTAGCCCAGATTTCTTAGATTCTGTATTACTGAACCAGCAAGTAATCAAGCACAAAAACTATGCATTATCTTTAAGGAATTACGTTTCACACTACATTTTCTCATTTGTTGGAAGAAAAAAAGTGTACATTTTGAGGTGAAATCATACTTCTTTTGCCGTGATGGATGGATCTGAGTGCCTAATCCCTTGGCTCTTGCCTGCTTGTGTGAATGTGTGCGTATGCATATGTGTTTGTTTATGCACGCGTGTGTCTCTGGCCCGGTGCCAGACCTCTATATGTCTGTGTGCCCCACGGCAGTGCTGGGGGTCACTGTTTTCATTGTGTTACAAATGCCACCCTCGTAGATTAATCTAATGTGGGTTAATTACCCCAACATGCTAAACACACACACACACACTGCATCCTTACTGCCTTTATTTATGTGCATTATTCCATTTCCACTTGATGTCCTTGTCTTATTCATATTTAGCCTTTTTGTTATTAAAATATTCTTCTAATATAGCAACAAATCACAGATGTTAGTTTATTAAATTATGACATAACTGCTAGACCAACTTGCCTATAGGATATTTATGTGCCATATTCTTGATTTTCATATCTAATTTAGCCTAATTCGTCTAATAAAAGTAGTAATTGATTACAGATATTAATTTATTAAATAATTTTTTTAAAGATTAATTGAGTTTTATGCAATATGAGGATATTAAAAAGGATATGACAAAGAAGCACAACTCTTCCAAATGTATCATTTGTATGAGAAATATCTGGGTTAAATCTGTAAACAGCATCTGTGGCGTGCTGTCAATCAAAAACAATTGAGTCATCTTGAATTTTGTATAACAAATGCACAGTGCACATTATTGGTTGTCAAAAGTGCATAACTTCACATTTTTTACAGACTGTGGGATATGAGTTGACACAGTCAATATATTATTTCATTAAGTTTATGCATACAATGAGAGAAGATGAGACTGACAAACACTGGAGCTCTCTCAAAAGAAACATTAACAGGAACCCTGTTATCAAGTATTTGACCGTTCAGCAATATTATAATTATCACAGTTATGAAAAATAATTGGAAATATTTGCGGGTGTGACACAGACAATAGACCTTATTCACAGCAGCGCCATCTTTGGTTTTCAATGGGAGGCTGTGAGGGATATATACATCCCTTCAGAGGGTTGTAGTCGTGTTTTTGGATTGTTCTACTGACCAAACACTGTAGAAATATCTTTCGAAAAAAATAAAGAGCTGTGAAAAATGATTAGTGGTCTTCTAGGGCTTGAGCGGATGCCATTGAAAACATTGAATGGTACCTGTCATGGTTCTGCTCTAAATAAGGTCTGTATGCATACACTTATACACTGACCTGACTGAATGTCTTTGTTTGTGTTACAGCACGGACGCTGCATCTGTTATAACGTCACACTGACCCTTGAGCATCACTCCACTATTGCCTTTTTCTTTGGACACAAACGTCACCCCTCTCCATTCTCAGTGCTGTCTGCTTGAGAGCGGTTTATTTTTACACTAGCTTTTACCAGTCCTTCCTCTTTTGACTAGTAGCGTTACCCAGTATTATTGCTCGTTTCATTCTTTTTAAATCTAGATGTCCCTCTACCCCCTCCACCTTCGCCCCTCCCTCTCACCCTTAGATGGGACATCTAATAAGCGGTTTCTGTCTAATACTGCTGTTGCCACAGTAACACGTCAGGTGGCCGGTTGATATGGCAACCACGCTCCTCTATTTGAGTTTTTGGAGAGAACGCGACTGGGGTTCAACACAGAGGCTTTAAAATCTAGAAAAGATGAACGGACAAACAAAACTTAAATTGCACATATGATTATTTAAATGATTCATTGATAGTATGTCCTGAAATGCTGCAGTCCAGTTTAAACTAATGTGAACTCTATGGTTTATTCACAATTTATTATATCCAGAAAAAGGCCTTTAAATATCCATAAATATACCACATAGGGCCTACACCAATAATAACATCTCATTCATCTAACTGATATTCTTTGTCATTTGGATTCAAATGGTTATTTAATGCAGAATGGATGGTGATTTTTGGCAGGTTTTGATATAAAGTGCAATCATTAAATATATTTTCTATAAGATTCAGAAAGCGAACCTTCTGGAAGGTCATGGCAATGACAACATTTGGTCATTTATCAGACAGTAATAAAATATTGTAACTTAAAAATAAGTAACAAATTTGAGTTCAATGAAATCAAAGAGATTTGTTTAAATCCACATCAACTCAAAATATTATGTTATCTGAACCACACAAATGATCTAAGTTGATTTGACTAGAAAAAAATGCAGTGATAACAAATCATACAAATATTTTTACAGTAATAGAATCAGTGAAGTATGGGCAAAATAAACACTTCAAACTCTCTAAATTAACTTAATTTCAGAACGAAAAAAAATCGAAGAAAGAAATTCTGCCGAGGGCCACATTTATGCAGAAAATTCATCTTAATCTTGCAGTAATGGAAAAAAAAGAAATCACATTTACTCTCTTCAAAAAAATGTCAAAGTGTGGAGATTGAAGAATCTTGATGCTATTCATGGAATTGTAAATCCTTATTTAACCCACCCAATATCTGCCCTCCATATGACATGCTGACTGCTGTCTGTCTGCTGACCTCATGACCTTAACCTCAAACAGCAGCCCGACACCCTGTCTCACAGCGTCTGCTCCTCAAATCTCTCCAAAATCATCAGACGGGACAACCGCAATCCCTCTTCTCTTCTTTAAATTTTAGGTAAGTCCATTTTGTAAATATATTTCAATTCTATAAATATATTTCTCTATTCCTTCATGTGCAAGGCTATTTTCTTCTCCGATTGTTACTTTCAATGTCCTTTCATATTAAACTGTTTTCTGTCATCATTTATTTGCATTTTTAGAATAGGCCTTGTCTTCTTTAACAGATATAGCTATAACACTAGGCCATAACCTGGGGGGAAAAAAAGATGTTTGATAGGCTACCCTTTAAAATTGTTTCTACATTTTAACTACAGTAAGCTCTTTAGCTTTCTTTCTTTTATTTTTCTACCTCTATAAATGTATAGGCTATATGACATGCACGTGCTGTGAACATGAACTTGACTGGAAATTGCCGGAATGAAACCACGTTGCATTGATCGGACTGATCAGAAAGGTCAATGAATTACTATGGCAATTTAATTTCATATGTGTGAAGTATATGAATATGATGTTATAGGGCCTATATATATTGCTCTATATTTTCTTTTCTATTTAATATCTTTATGTCATTTCACGCGACATTTTTAAGCAATTTAAATTGTCGGGTTTTGCGGGTCAATGTTAAAAAAAAAAAAGAAAGACAGAAAGAAAGAAAGAAAGAAAGAAAGAAAGAAAGAAAGAAAGAAAGAAAGAAAGAAAGAAAGAAAGAAAGAAAGAAAGAAAGAAAGAAAGAAAGAAAGAAAGCACACATTTTGAAACAGTCCGTTCACGAGTGTTGGTTGATATAGCCTATCGAATTATGCAACGTAGGCTAGCCTACGTTTCATATACCCTATCCTAAAAGAACAGCTTAAGAAAATTAGGAATTTTAATCAACAAACGACAGTCTTGATACGGAAAATTATAAGCTGTTAACTGGATTCAAAATTCTCTTCTTACCTATAACATTTCATGTTATTTTAAATATCCATACCGTTTATCCTCTGTAGCCTACCACGTGCTGAAATTACGGCACTTCTGAATTAAAATGTAGCGGATAATTACGATTCAAGGCATAGCTTATTAGAAGTTGATATCCGGCCGTTGATTCAGCAATTGACATTTTAACATTCAAAATATAAAAAATCTTGAAATGTTTATAAAAGCAGCTATATAAGACATTATGCTCTTCTGCTTTTAATAATAATAATAATAATAATAACTAATAATATCGAATAATCACTG
This sequence comes from Cyprinella venusta, assembly GCA_038021265.1. Taxonomy (NCBI): domain Eukaryota; kingdom Metazoa; phylum Chordata; class Actinopteri; order Cypriniformes; family Leuciscidae; genus Cyprinella; species Cyprinella venusta. The sequence goes on from CM075871.1 coordinate 15,297,988, forward strand.
TTGAAATCATAAACAATAGGCTAACTTTTGAAATGAGAATTAATTTAGCCTTAATGGCAATATTTTATCAACTTCAAAAGATTCGTTCTATAAAACACATTTAACCCCATTCTGTTTTACAAATAGGCTACCAATTCAGATCCAAAATAAGCTATATTAATATAAGGTTACGATTAGCCTATCTGTATAGCATTAGGCTATTGTAAATAATAGCCTACCTTTATTTTATTATAGCCTACACAAAATATTTTGCATGATTTATCTCTGCTAAACAGTAGCCTAGCATTATTTCTTCATGCGTCAACAGAAACATGGTAGGCTAGCCTATCCCATTTAGAAAATATTTATTGTCATTTGAATGTCATAATCTTCACTCCATTCATCTCATTAATAAAACCACTTTATGCTCTGAAATCTAAATGTTGGTCATTGTCATTTCTTAAATCTTTTTTTATGTTGACGAATCAAAAAACTGAGGTGATTCACCGACTTTTGACTCCGATGCTTTTAAACAATTGGCTTTCGTCTCATTTTGGTGTCTATTGAATCCCCGAAACATTCATTCGTTAGAAAGAAATAAATTTGCTACAACGAAAGAAATAATAAAAAAAATAATATTAGGTGAATTTAACAACATTTGAAAATCTTTAAAACGGAGCCTTATATAAAATCAAATCCTCTAATGCTTCACATTAAGATCATTCACGTGCCATTCGTTTTAATCGCATACGTTAATAATGAATAGTCTCTGATCTATAAGCATGTCAAACCCTCTTTTCGATGATTTCAAGTCCTGATATCTGGAGCAGACAGTGTCAGAAGAGCTCGTGGTGCAGCAGCTGTTCAGCAGTTCAGACAAAAGGTCAAGTGCATGACCCCAGGACAAAAGCCCAGAGCAGCCCGATGGGTTTATCTGTCCCTCACACACACACACAAACACACGCACAAACACGCACACACACACACACACACACACACACACACACACACACACGCACGCACACACACACACACACACACACACACACACACACACACACACACACACACACACACACACACAGCATTCTCCATGTTACACATTCTAGTCATTAAACAATATTAATATTGCGAATAAATAGCAAATGCTATTTACAAGCATGTTAACTGTTGTATAATAAATATCGCAAAAATGTCTAGCCTATACTTAAAATCCAATATAGGGCAACTACTCAAATTATTATTTAAAAGAAAACAATTTAACACTGTTAAACCCCATCTAGGTGAAAAGGTGCAACGTGAAAGACTCAATGATACATTGACTTAATTTGAGACTTCTGATTCAGGAGCTGACTGGGCCAAAATAACAAAATTGATAAAGAATAGTGCAACAAACCAGGGGAGGAATACAATCTTTTTATTTTGGACTGACAAATCTAAATGAATTGATTAGGAGAAGCAATAGCTCAAGATCTGAAATCCAAATTGCATGTTGGTTCAACTGAGTAGCTATTGTTTATTTAAATGTAGGCTGAATTAGCTTCAATTTTAAGTTAACACAATTTGCATTCACTTAGTGTTCTATTGTGTTTGATATTTTTAAGTAAATGTTGAGTGAACTTATATTTAATAACAAAAGCTTTCTTGGTAATTTTAAATAAAATTGTTTCAAGTTGGATATATAATGTTGTATGTAAATTTTAAGTAAATTAATTTTTTCTTCAGTGTTGGCAAACAAACTATTGTTTTTTATTGTGTTTTTATTTATTTTAGTCAAGCCAAATAAATATGGCAGAATACGATTTCAGCTAAATCCCAAACCGAAATTTGAGAGAGCAAAAAAACAAGGACTGTCTCAGACAGTGAAGATTTATAATGAAATGAATTGAGGTCGGATGAGAATGCATTCTGAAAACGGTTTGTGTTATTGCAGCATTTTATTTTGTGTAGGCTATCTGAGATAAACTATGTTGAGCTACAGTATAAGCTCACTGACAGCGTGAGGAATTACAGCTGCTGTTATGAAAATGCTGATAAGAATTGAAAGCGAGCAAAATCTGTACAGAGACTGCCATCTGCTGGACCAAAGAAGAAATATGTGACGGTGGAACAGGAGGTGCGTCGATCAAATAAGGTGAACTAATACAAATTAGCAACTGCAAGCAAAGCTGGACAGTATTGGAGTACATTTACTTGAGTACAGTACTTAAGTACAATTTTGAGGGATCTGTACTTTACTCAAGTATCATTTTTGGGGAGTACTCATGACTTTACTCAAGTACATTTGAAAGGGAAATATTGTACTCTTTACTCCAATACATTTCTATCCATAACCGTGAGTAAAATGTAACTACTTCTAAAAAATTTTTAAAAGAATGGAAATAAGAAAAATCTCGTTTCCCTCTCAAACGTGATTGGATTGTGCAGGCGCCACTGATTGAGACAACCTATCAAAAATCACCTTCAGCTTTCCGCCAAAGTCAACTCCATGGTCAGATTTAGATAAGAGACCAAACCATGGACGAAACAATGGATGGAGACGCAGCATGTCCATCACGGGAATGTCCCAAACCGTGACCCCACCTCGCCACACTATTTCAATTTTCTGAATTTTCTGAAATGTTCTTAAATGTTAATTAAAGCAACATTAGAAAAAGATGAAAATGACTTGATTTTACATTAACATTTTTCATAACTAAATAAAATTATGTATTTACAGAGACGTTAAACATTGAATGGGGTCAAATTGACCCCAAGGATAATAGGAGGGTTAAATGTTAAATAAAGCAACATGGTAAAAAGATGAATATGACTTGATGTAACTTTCAATTCCTTTTACAATCTCCAAGGTATTGACATTAACATTTTCATAACTCCATGTGGACGTTTCTGTCCATAAATGTAAGCACTGTGGCAGGTAATGCAATATTTAGAAAATGTACTCTTGTACTCTTGATACTCAAGTACTTTTAAAAACAAGTACTTCAGTACTTTTACTTGAGTAGACATCTGACTGTAGTACTTTTACTTGTACTTGAGTAAAATTTGGCAATGGGTATCTGTACTTTTACTCAAGTAATAAAGCTGTGTACTCTGTCCGCCTCTGACTGCAAGTAAATAACAAATAAATGTGAATTTGAATGGCTTTTGCTTTCGACATTTAAATAATTGAATGGTTCAATATGAGCATTACCTAGGCCTATAAGAAATGCAAATATCAAAATGCATTAAAAGGATAGTTCACCTAAAAATGAAGATTGTCATCATTTACTAGCTAACCCCTTCAGTTTCAAATCTGTTTCTTTCTTCTGTTCAACAGAAGATGTTTTGAAGATTGTTGGTAATAAAATAGTCCACCATCAACTGTCTGGTCAACATTCTTCAAAATATCTCTTTTGTGTTCAGGTTTGAAAGTAAATGTGACTTGAGAACTCTAGCCAAAGTATGTCTTAAAGGTGTTTTTTATCTTTATTATTTTTTTTAAACACCACACTATACAAATCCTTAAATTATCTAATGGGCTATATGCACGCATAAGTTCCGCATTAGACGCAAGGATGCTCGTCCATTTCCGGTTGTGGAGATTAAAGCGGCGGAAAACCGAGGAAAACGGGATTATGGCAGAGTCTTCAAAATTTACTGTCCTCTCGTCTTTGAAACGAAACGTACATACGTTTAGATGTAATTTTATATATAGTTATGTTTATTTAATATAATTTTAAAAAGAAGCATAAACACAACGGGTGTCTGTTTTGTCTGTTTTTGTGACTAACGTTTCTTTAGTATAAACAAGGAGTATAAAATTCAATATAAATTCTCGGTATTGCATTGGACTCTATCGGCGGAAGTTATTGAGCATCCTTACACCTTCACCGGAAATACCACCGTGCATAGAGCCCATTGGACTAAAATGTATATGTCCTAAGAAACCTTATCTCTGCAACAAGCCATGTATGGCCTTGTAGACTACTCAACACACAAAAGAGTCACACTGATAATAGCCAATTAGAAGCACTCTCAGCCTATCAATCATTGCGCACAGTCAGGTGTACTGACATCGGGTTGGCTGACATGTGGTTGGAAGGCGGGGCCTTTGAGAGAGAGCGAGGCCGGGTCATGGAAGTTAGTAAAATAGCGAATCTAGAAAAAAAGACTGATTAAACACCTTTACGTGTAGGCTATGTATAGATGCTTTACTTGAGACTATTTTAGAAACACATATTAACAGAAACTGGATGAGATCCGCCCTGAATACCTCAAGTCTCTGGATGTTGTGGGGCTGTCTTGGCTGGCGGTCGGGGACAGTACCTCTGGGATGGCAGACCGGGGTGGTGGTTCCTCTTTTTAAGAAGGGGGACCGGAGGGTGTGTTCCAACTACAGGGGGATCACACTTCTCAGCCTCCTTGGGAAAGTCTATGCCAGAGTACTTGAGAGGAGAATAGGGGCAATAGTGGAACCTCCTCGGATTCAGGAGGAAGTGCGGTTTTCGTCCAGGCCGTGGAACACTGGACCAGCTCTATACTCTCTACAGGGTGCTGGAGGGTTCATGGGAGTTTGCCCAACCAGTCCACATGTGTTTTGTGGATTTGGAGAAGGCATTCGAATGTGTCCCCGAGGCGGCCTGTGGAGGGTGCTCCAGGAGTATGGGGTCCGAGGCCCTCTGCTATGGGTTGTCCGGTCCCTGTATGACCGAAGCAGGAGCATGGTTCGCATGGCCGGTAGTAAGTCAGACTTCTTCCGGGTGCATGTTGGACTCCGGCAGGGCTGCCCTTTGTCGCCGGTTCTGTTCATAATTTTTATGGACAGAATTTCTAGGCGCAGCCAGGGGCCGGAGGGTGTCAGGTTTGGGGACCACGCGATTTCGTCTCTGCTTTTTGCGGATAATGTTGTTGTGTTGGCCCCCTCACACCAGGACCTTCAGCATGCGCTGGTATGGTTTGCAGCCGACTGTGAAGCAGCTGGGATGAAAATCAGCACCTCCAAATCAGAGGCCGTGGTCCTCAGTCGAAAAAGGGTGGCTTGCTCACTTCAGGTTGGTGGAGAGATCCTTCCTCAAGTGGAGGAGTTTAAGTACCTTGGGGTTTTGTTCACGAGTGAGGGAAGGATGGAACGGAAGATTGACAGACGGATCGGTGCAGCTTCTGCAGTAATGCGGTCGATGTACCGGTCTGTCGTGGTGAAGGAGCTGAGCCGATCTACGTTCCTGCTGTCACCTATGGTCATGAGCTTTGGGTCATGACCGAAAGGACAAGATCCCGGATACAGGCGGCCGAAATGAGCTTTCTCCGCAGGGTGGCTGGGCGCTCCCTTAGAGATAGGGTGAGAAGCTCGGTCACTCGGGAGGAGCTCAGAGTAGAGCCGCTGCTCCTCCACATCAAGAGGGGTCAGCTGAGGTGGCTCGGGCATCTGTTCCGGATGCCTCCTGGACGCCTTCCTAGGGAGGTGTTCTGGGCACGTCCCACTGGGCGGAGACCCTGGGGAAGACCTAGGACACACTGGAGAGACTATGTCTCCCAGCTGGCCTGTTTACGCCTCGGTGTCCCTCCGGAAGAGCTGGAGGAACTGTCTAAGGAGAGGGAAGTCTGGGCATCTCTGCTTAGATGCTGCCCCCGCGATCCGGCCCCAGATAAGTGGAAGAAGATGGATGGATGGATGGATATTAACAGAAAACTAGAATGTATGATAGAAAATGCTGTGTTAAATGATCACTATATCTACCCATGGTTTGTATTAAAGCATTGCTTTATTTTTTATCTATTGCCTAGACAAATTCATAACATCATCGTGTTAAGACACTGGAGGATTCTAACAAGCTCATACATTTCTTCAGAGTTAATAAAGTTTGCAAAATGATTTCATTATGGACTAAAGGCAATATTTGGCAGGGAAGACTGTTTTCCTGAAGAAGAAAAAAAGAAGGTTGAACAGCATACAGAATATGGCTGCAGGAGAGAGTCTATTGACCTCCTGGTAATTCTGGATGGATGGATGACAGATGACTAGTAGGTGATATATTATTTGACGTTTATTGCTGCCCACTAGTTATTTATATCTAAGCCCTTCTGGATTGACGTCATTAATCTTTGTCCCGTTTTCCCGTCACAAACCTTTGGCACATTATAAAAGCATTACAGTCCAGACACCACTAGGTGGCAGTAAAAGCATCACTTTTTGATGATCGAATCAGTTAGTTCACACCTATTTTGACCATAGACAGTAAAGTGTTTAGTACGGTGGCCGAGAAAGCTCATCGCACTGCAACATGTGAAGAAAACACATGCAAGAAAACGCATGCAAATAAAAAAAACGTATGCAAATAGAAAAAAAGCATGCAAATAGAAAAAAAAACCACCCGCAAATTAAGAAAACATCAACACACATGAGCTCCAAATTCTCTAAACACCCCTCAAATACAGAAACGCGCCGGAAAAGCTCACAATAACAGACCACAATGGAAATGTTTACAAGGGAACCAACTAACTTTAAGTGAGAAACCCGGCTGGGATGTGCTGGTGCTAAGCTATGGTGCTTACAGCTTAAAATTCTACTTTATGTATTTATGTATTTTTGCAAAACATACAGAGATTACATTTTTATGACATATGTAACTTGATGCTGTAACTTATCTGCGTTTACTCCAGTCTCTTCGTCGTGCATGGGCAACGTGAATGAAACACGGGTGGTGAAAGTTCACATTTCTTCTTTAATCCGAAGCATCGGCATAACAGCATGAACAGCCGCCTAACTCAACTCACTTCACTTCACTTTTCTTTTTTTCTTTTTCACTTTTCTTTTTTTTTCTTCTTCCTCCCACCGCGCTCTGCCTTAAAGGGGCAGGAGCACTAAATAACCCTTTCATATTTAACTTTGTATGAGACAAGTAAAGATGTATGAAAATACTCAGATTATTATTGTTTAACATCTGTTTCTTGTGAAATAAAATAAAATAATGAACTAGCACAGCAAATATAAAGGTTATACATTTTTTGTAGAGTAAAAATACAAATATTTGCAACCGTTATGTTATCAGCATTATATGGTAAGAACAGCTCTTCAGTTGATGGACATGTGCTGCATTGTCATGGGAACATCGCAGACAGTCCGAGCCAGCCTGGGGGTTGATCGGTATCACCGGGGGATAAATCCTGTCATTGTTTTTTGGCAAGGTATTCTAGAAAAATCACGATAGCAGTGCAGGGGTGGTAGAGAAATCACTTTTTCAGCTCATGAAGTTACTAACCCCCTAAAATAAATTCTGTTTTTGAAATCTGGTGTATATCTGGTTCAAACTACTGTCAATATTCTATAATGGTGCTTGCTATCGTTAGAAAGGGGACCTTTTAGGCTTTCATTTAAGCCCAGTGAATCTGTCTGACAAACACAGAGGTCACATGACTTCTTTAAACCAGAAATTAACACATATTTTTCACAATTTCCGCCTAAACTGAATGCTTTCTTTTATCCCTGTGACATGAAAGAACACCAGGGTGACTCAGAAAATTTATAATATACCCATACTGTTTATTTGTGAGAGCCTAAGACTTCAAAATTGGTCTTCAAAATAGAATAGAGCCAATAGAATGGACAAATAGAATAACCTATTATTCCAGGGCCAAATGGCATATTTATTCATGTAAGGTTGTAATAAAAAGTAATTGTTTCAATAGTGTTGTCAACACTTGTAAGTGGTTTAAAAAAAATGTTTCTATCATGTATTTTATATTCACCCATTTTCAGTTAGAATGTCAGAAAGCTCATGCACAGAATGTTGATGGATTTTGACAGTTTGACAAGGTTTTGTCAAAGATTGTTGGTTCAGTTGACTGGTTATAACAACACTACCAACTATGCAATCTTCAATCGACTTCCATTGAGTTCTAGGGGTATTAAATGTAAGTACAAAATACTTCTTCTCTTGTGCTTGTGAATTGGTGGGGAATAGTAGCTAATGTAAGCTTGGTATTTGACATATTGCCATGCTATTCAGTGCAGCAGGCTACGCAATACTCATTCCCTTGCTCTCAAGAGAACCGAGGTTACGTTAGTAACCGAGTATGTTCCCTTTCTAAAACGTCCACCTTGAATTGGGTAGCTATACGTAGTGGGGACGCCATTCAAAACGCCGCACAGAGTAGCTGGTTGAACTGCAGCTCTAGAACTCTGAGCTTACAGAGCCAGCCAGAAACCAGTGTATAAAAATAAGACCAGACACCGTAGGGCATAATAATATACCTTTCAATAATGTAATGTTCAAACATTTTTTAACCCCCTAATATAGACCAGACACAATTGCATCTTAAAAATCAAGGGAATAATAACCGACCAGAGGCGGGTTTTATAATGAATGAATAAATGTGGGGTCTGAATTCACACTGAAAGGACCCTTGCCTGCAGGAAAGGAACCTCCATATAATAGAATTTCACAAACGTAGGAGGTGAGGACCATCCGGCCACCACACAGATATCGTGAATGGGAACCCCAGAAGACCAACCCTAAGAAGAGGCCATTCCTCTAGTCGAATGGGCTCTAGTACCAATAGGGCAAACTTGACCCACTGAGGTGTATGCCAGAGAAATAGCATCAACTGTCCATCTGGATATCCTTTGGACCAGCCACCAAAACAGACGAAGAGCTGTTTTGATTGACAGGACAGAGTAGATTAGCCTCCCCATCCTCTGAGGAAGGGGGAAGGGCCAATAAAGTGATAACCTATGCTCTAAACAGAGGAGAAAGCACTTTAGACACATAGCCATGTCTGGGTTTGAGAACGACTTTTGAGTCGCCAACACCAAACTCCAAACAAGAGGGCTGTGCAATGAATGTTGTTCTTCGACGCAAAGAGGTCGACTTCGACCTTGCCAAACACTTTCCATATTAGGTGCGCCGTCTGTTTTCTCAAACGGCAGTGCCCCCCCGCTGATGACCCAATGCCCCTCCAGTAGATCTGCTCTGGCACCGACTCTGCTCTGCCGTCTGCCCTTCGAAGGGAGTATGGCATAGGGAAGCTCACGAACAATAAGCCAGGTTCGTCCCAGCCGGTTCGTCACTTATTTGGTTACCCTTGGAAACATTTCCGTTGTAGTCTGTGTTATTTGGAGTGCGTTTCTGTATTTGGAGCACACGTGTTGTGAAACCGATGATGTGTTTTTTTTTTTTTTCTATTTTGGAGTTGCATTGCGTAGAGCTCTCTCGGCCACCGTAGTTTGGCCGACATCAATCCAATTTTTTTCTTTTGCTATTTGAGCAAATGGGAAGGAACACAAAAATATATTTAATGTAGTCATTCATCGCTATAGAAGTTTACCCAACTATGATTACTTCCACTTCTGAGAAACCCGAAAATGTGAAAAGGGTCCATCAAATAAGAATCGATCTTGTGACTCTTTGTACAGATAAACATGTTCAATTGAAGCTTGTGATGCTCTTCAGGTCACGTTCAAACACGATCATCAGGTTTTGTGCCGCAGTGCTGCTGACATTAAAGCAAAAGGAGACAAACCACATATTAAGACACCCTGATATTCCATTTTGAGTACTGACTCTCATTATCCAAGTCCTCCTGGGTTACATAAGCCTCTTAATGCAGAGGAAGGTTGGCTCTGACTAAGACAAGTGCCTCATTATTTTATGCATAGAGTATTTCATTATCACAATCATTGATGGCAGCAGCCCAAGTGACAGCAATCCTCAGGCCTTCTACAGCTGTATTAGCAATGATAAGAATTTGAAATAGGTCATCTTTAACCATATGAACTAAAATCTCATGTTTTTTTGGCATTCTGCGGGCTTTATTTTTAAGACTGCTGATAGGACTAACTAGAACATCTCTGCTCTCTATTGACTCTAATGAGACAACTCCTCATCTCTGCTTCATTTGCTCTTTTAGCTGGACCAAAGAGTCTTACAAACCATTCATTAATGCAAAGGTTATTTTATAGTGTCTTAGTTAAAATGTATGACATGTTGATGTAGGATGAACATTCTTATTATATAAACGTACATGATAGGAGCTTGTAACTAATGAATATGTTGTTTTCATTTGCTTTATAAAACAAGTTTTTTATCATATGTTTCTGGATATTCCTGGACTCTGAAATCAACATTGACGTGATTGGTTACAAGGTAGTTTATGACGCCAGAAATGCCAGCGATTTCAAACCGCGTTTTTGAAACTGTCTTTAGATCACTGCAGTTTTAAAGACAAAATCAAGCAATGGTGTTGACTTGAATTTGCACATGGTTAGTCTTACAGAACATTAAAAACACCACATAGACATATAACCATAGTGTTGGGTTGGCCGGAACCACAAGCATGCGAGCAGCAACCGTCGGATCATCATCAAGCTGGAATGAGAGGTAGAGTTGTGTCATGAGCATAGTAGTGATACAAAAAGTCATGTTTCTAAATCTCATATCCTAGTGATGTCATCTAGATGAAGAAGAGAAGTGGCCCAGACACTGAGCCCTGAGGCACTCCAGTAGCTAAATATAGGGTCTTGAACACCTCACCCCTCTACGACCCCCTGAAGGACCTACCTAAGAGGTAAGACCTGAATCACTGTAGTGAGGTTCACGAGAAGCCCTTCGTCTTTAAAACTGACGGGAGGATCTGGTGGTCAAAGGCAGCAGACAGATCCAGCAGGACGAAGCTGTTCTTGCCAGTCTCAGAGCTCCAATTACCGAGAGCAGGGCAGTCTCAGTTGAGTGTCTGTTTTAGACCTCTAGACTGTTTGTTGTCCAGGAGGTTGTTCTGATTTGTGAGTAGCCGCAGTAGATACTCGTTTGAGGTCGATTGAGGCAAACAAAGTGTGGAAATCAGCAGTTTGAGGGTTTTCTAGGTGGATATTGAAGTCTCCAAGAACTACGAGGGGAGGACCATCCTCAGGCAACGATGAGAGTAGCACATCAACTACTCCAAGAAACTGCCAGGTTGACCTGGTGGACGACTATAAAATGGATTTAAATAGGCCTAGTCATGGTAATTGAACGCAAAATGAGCTGTTGTCACACAGAGGTGCTAAAGGATAAAATTTCCAGTCGTTTGAGATGAGAAGACCAGAACTTCCACCCCTTCCGGTCAGGCGAGCGGTGTGTGAGAAAGTGAAGTTAGTGGAGAGGGCAGCAGGTGCGGCAGTGTCCTCTGGTTTGATCCAGGTCCGAGACCTGAATGTCTAGAAATAGATGTAATGATTGACAGCGTACTGGCAATTGAATAGAATTGAACAGATTGACAGCGCACTGGCAATTCCAGAGACCGATGGGAAAAGATAATAAAATACTAGAAGACTTGAAGACTTTAACATAGTTAGAGGGATAGTTCACTTTGAAATTGATTTTTGATATGTTTTAGCTTACCTCAAGGTTATCCAAGATGTAGGTGTCTTTGTTTCCACAGTATTTTTCGGTCAAACCGTTGTTGTCTATCAGTCACATAACTCGAAGAGCATGCACAGAGAAGTCCAAATTAAACATGATTTAATGACTCGCAAATGGAAGTACACATTGATGGCCTAAGACACGAAACGAGCGGTTTGTGTGAAAAAACGAACAGTATTTATATGGTTTTTACCTCATGTAACCACAACCATGTCCAACTGATCTGAAGGCACAGGCGCTTCGGTCTGCACATGCGCCGGAAGTGATCGCTTGCGTGTGTACGTTACTCATTGTTTACACAGAGATTTCAGAAGTTTTACCTTTCACTGTGAGATCTAAACATATTTAGATATACAGGAAATCGCAATGGAAGACAATTTCGATATATATCTTAATATGTCTACTGAAAGGTAAAACTTCCGAAATCTCAATGCGTTATGGTTGTTCTGTATGTTATTACAAACTGAGTACGTATAACTTACATCAGTAAACACAACTTATATTCATAAGTTACATCTCATTAAGTTACTCTACCCTGCCAGTACACAAAGATCAAAGTGACATTACGTTAACCAATCATTCAGAAACGTCCCGTTCGAGCCTTAATTGGCAAACTTATTTGCGGCCGTCATCTTGTGCCAGGTCTGACTCAAGTACAAATTGATACGGTTGCACAGATGTGTCCTCAGAGACTCCCGCTGCCATTATTTCTCCAAAATATACCCTCAACTGTAGTCAAGGCAACACTTCATGTGCATTGTGTCAAAAACGCCAGCAGAGGGGCGGAGTCAGTGAAGCTCATTATAATTTAAAGGCATATGCACTTAAATGGCATGCTGAAAACAGAGCTGTTTTTGACCAGGTAAAATTAGTGTTTTCTTACAATAATGAGAATTTTTTATATTACAAACATTCCATTTAGACCCCAAAGAATCAAATTAACTTGAAATGGCATTATATGACCCTTTTAAGTTTGACCAAATTAATAATAATAATAAAACAAACAAACAAACAGCCAGTCAGAAAGTGATTATAATTTTGAAATTTGTGTAACTTTAGCTAAATAACTGAATCAATATTCAACATACTATATGAATGAAGTAAAACTGGAGACAAAACAGAATGGTAAGAAAATCTACAGCATTTTATTAAACTGATAATTCATAATCTGTACAGAATTAGGGAAACCAACAATAAAAAAAAATCAGATTTGTTGTATTAATGTTACATGGCAAGATGAAGAAACTGAGAAACTATCACAGCCATAACATTTCAAAATGTTTAGTAAATTTGCAGTTAATATGAAACAAGAACATCTGCCATCCAGTAGATGCTGGAGCCACTTAGAGTCTTGAAGAGGAGCATTTCAAACAAAGCAGGATCATCTTTGGCTCTGCACTATGACTTTTGGGAAATTATGACAGGCCATGTCACTTTTCGGAATAATGGAATCAAGTTTTGCTCTTGCTTGTGGCTTTAAAAGATGATTTCAAAATGGGACTCGTCAAAACACACGCACACACACAATGATATTCTTTCAACATATGGACATGATTTAAAAAAAAAAAAAAAAAAACAAGCAAAAAAAGTTCTTACAAAAAAGTTGGAATAGTTGGAAAGACTCGATATTCCATGCACATAGTTTAAAACTGTTTAAGGATCACTTGATTTCCAAACTAAATCGAACTTTTCAAATCTAACAAAATATGAGCTCCCTTTGACTTTTAAAATATGAATTAGGAGAAATATATTTGGAATAACATAACTTTTAACATTTTCTTATCTACAATATAGTCAAACGTGACCACATGATCAGTAGAATTTTACAGTCCAAATTTCAATCACCAGAAATCTCAGACACTCATTTGCACATTAGATCTATTATTTACAGAAGAACATTGAGATCATCAATGCTAGAGGTAAGCAGTACACGTGTGGCCTCCCGAGCTCAAAAAAAAAAATATAAAATAAAAAAAATCTGTTCCCAGATTTTGGACTCTGGGATTTTTAAACCTGTTAAAGGGTTAATCCACCCAACAATTTTAATTCTGTCATCATCATCATAATCATCACATATTGGGAACCAAAACTGTAGAGTTACCACCATTCTTCATAATATATTACCACATCAGGGTGAGTAAATGATGACAGAACTTTCAATTTTGGTTCAACTATCCCTTTGATACAAGGATAGTGGACAACTTGATTTTATAGAGCTTGGCACACTCTTTAAGAGACACAATATACAAATGCACAATACATTTTCTATGGTGGTACAGCTCAAAATAAAATAAAATAAAAATTTGAATCTCCCGAAACCTCTCAAAATAAGAGTGCAAAAATATGTTTTATTTGATCTTTTAATTTGGGGTGAAATTGATTTGTCTAGGTCACTTTTCACCACAAATTCATATATATATATATATATATATATATATACAAACACACGCACACACCGTACTGATCAAAAGTTAGTGGAAACATTACTATTTTTCATGTTAATGTTTTTAAACGAAGTTTCTTATGCTCATCAACCAAGTTGTCATTTATTTGATTAAAAAAAGGAATACTTTTATTAGCAAAGAATGTGGTAAATTGATACAAAATGACAGTAAGGATTAATATTGTTAGAAAATATCTATTCTTTTTAACTTTTTATTCATCAATGAATCCTGAAAAAAAGTATCACTGGTTCAGAACAAATATTAAGCAGCACTAATAATAATTAACATTAACATATAATATATACACATAATGTAAATATACATATAAGTATAACATAATATAATTAACATTAATAATAAATCAGCATATAAGAATGATTTCTGAAGGATCATATGAATGCTGTAGTGATGAATAGTGATGCATTATATTTTAAATAGTATACTGTAAAATAGTAATAGTAATAATATTTTATTATTACTGTATATTTTATGTATATTTGATCAAATAAAATAAAAAATTAAAGCCTTAATGAGCAAAAACATCAAAAATAGTAATGTTTCCAAACTTTTGACTGGCACTGTTTCGCTCACATATGAGAGGATGCAGAATGAGTTCTGGGGGAAAAGCATGCATGGATCTTTTAGAAAACCCTTATGTATTCAGCAAATGTTATGCATATAATCATCACAGTTATAATCAGAGTAACTTAGTAACAAATAGACAAAGACAAGCGTGTAATTTCAATTTCATCTTAGAGATGTTTGTGGGTTCAGCTTTGAACAAATAGAGCCACCATCAATGGGGACTAATGGACGTTTCCTTTCACTGGTATGACAGAGATAGAGAAAAGGCAACATTAGAATATATTTAGCTCTATGCGCACACACACACATGCAACCAAGATCAGTACATTTGTTGTAAACAATAAATAAGGCTTAAGCCAAACAAAACAAACAAAAAAAGGTGCAATTGTTCTGTGAACATTCAAAGAACCTCTGAAACAGGGGTATATAGTCGCGCTCAACCTTACAACGTTGGTCCGAAGGAAACTTGGCCCTGGACAATAAAAAGATCTTTAACATTAAACCACCTCTGAAGGTCTACTCCAATTTCATATTCCCATCACTTAATGTCTGTAACGGCGCAAAACTGACACTAAAGACACAAAATAAAAATACATTTTGTTCTAAGAAAACTAAACATTTTATGACATTGTGACTCTTTTCTTGTGCTGTATTTGTTGTACTACCTTTACATATAGAAATAAACCGATTTGTATTACAGTGACTTTTAAAAAAACCCCCATAAAACGGTTAAAATGAGCAATGAGAAACACTATTGAGAATAGTGGGAATGACAAAACCTCAAAAGTAGAATTCCCATGAAAAATTACATGAGCAGAACAGTGAAATTGTTAAGAAAACAATGTCACAATGTACTACATTTTAATTGGTGGGGGGCTGGTGTTTACTAGGAGTATTAAAATGTCATAATCTTTGCAAAACGTCTTTTATCTGATAAAGGCCACTGTTTCACGTCACCAATCATTGTAGTTCTTCACATTAGACTAGAAAAAACATCGTACCTCCCCAGTGTCAAAACATTCAGGAGACATCCAAAAATCAATCCCAAACATTCACAAATCAAGTGGACTAAGATTAAAAAAAAACATAAAAAAACAATATAAAGATGGCTTCTGAACTTTTTAATGTAGGCTGCTGATTAAAGCCCATCCGAGACCGCACATTCTCAAAAACTGGAAAAGATACGACGACAAAAATACTGCATTGACACATGACCATTTTACAGTCAAGAAGTAAGGCTGCCACTCTCAAAACGAAAATCATAAATAATCAAGGCATAATGTCCTAAAACAATGTTGATCCTGTCCAAGAAGCATTTCAAAAGTTTATCGTTTGGATTCAGATGGGCTAGAGATCCAAACGCGACACCAGCCCACAGAAGGTCCGCTGACAGCTCCTAAAGTCTTCGCAGGTATAAGTACAAAGAACAGCGAGGGCGGGAAATGATGTGTGCAACAGGAGGGGGAAGATGGGTGGCGTCCTCGCTCTACCTGTCTTTCAGCTCTCTGGTCACACGTTTGGTGATGCGGCCACACAGCAGTCCCACGAGGAAGAGGATGGACACAGCCAGCGCAATCACGAACAAGATGTAGTTCTTCGAAGGTGACGTCATGACTTGCACAGCGAGGTCCGAGAAACCTTCAGCTGGTGCCACCTGGGAAATCACAAACTACAACTCACAACAAGGAAGTGACTTTGTCCACATAATTCAGCTAAACCTGACAACGTCCTTTAGGTGACATTCTCAAAGTGAATAGTTGTTCATAAATAAACATTAATAATACTACATTTTTACTTATATTTTTATTTTATTATTAAATTAATAATACAGCTTATTTTATTTTAATGTATAATTATTAAAATGTAGATAATATGTATAATAATATTAAAATATAATGTATATTTTAATAATAATATTAATAATAAGTCATTTATTTTAATATAATAATTTCTTACTATTACATTAATAATAATAATAAATATTATAATAATAAATGCATATTTACCTAACACAACATCCTTTAGGCAACAAAGTAAAAATATAATAAATAAATAATAATTATTATTAATAATAATAATATTGTTGATATATAATATAAATGTACATATACATTTATTTTTTAATTATTAAATTAATACTAATTGAACTTAACATAATGGTTTAAAATGACGAATAATTAATAATTATAATGTATATATTTTTAATAATAATAATATTTATAATAATTTAAGAAATATTGATTTATAAAAACATATTCAGTAGGGCTGTGCAAAAATTAATTGCGATTAATCGCATCCAAAATAAAAGTCTGTGTTTACATAATATATTTGTGTGTGCTGTATATAATTATATTGTATATATAAATACCTATGCATGCATGTATATATTTAAGAATTATTTGCGCTTAAATTCTGTATATAAATACATAATCTATATTTTATAAATATAAATATTTTATATATGAATAACACATTTTCTTAAATCTATACATGCATGCATAGGTATTTATATATACAAAATAATATATTTAAGAATTATATATTTAAGAATTATTTGCGCTTAAATTCTGTATATAAATACATAATCTATATTTTATAAATATAAATATTTTATATATGAATAACACATTTTCTTAAATATATATATGCATGTGTGTGTATTTAAATATACAAAATAATTATATACAGCACACACAAATATATTATGTAAACACAGACTTTTATTTTGGATGCGATTAATCGCAATTAATTTTTGCACAGCCCTAATATTTAGTTATCTATATTATCCATATTTAGTTACATATTTAGATCACCGTGGTGTGAGAACGTTCAGTGAATCATGTGATCAACAACTAAATTCAAATGTGCTTTCACGCTTTGGCTGGAACAGATCCAGACCGTCATATATTAAAACCATTTAGTGTTTTCAACCACATAATCTTTATTTAATATTTCAGACATTTAAATACACATAAGTAATAGCAAAAATATATATATAAAATGTAAAGTTTGTTAAAAACACACAAATGATGTCTATGGACGCAGCAATAACAATCCTTTCGTAATTCAACAATGTGCTTTATTCATATCAGATGGTATAGTTTACTATAACTATATACTGTAGCTTCTCCCACTTCACCACTCTCTTACTTTCATGTACTTCGGGAGAAGACGGTGAATTTACATGATGTAAAACTAACATGGCGGTGTCATAACAAATCGGGTCCTCGCTCGAAACAGGGTCTTTATCAACTATCAGTTAATACTAAGTACATACAAGAGATATTAATTTAAAATTTGTACAGCTTTCTAAACAGTGCATAATAAAACAAAGTGAACATTTCTTTCACTTGATAAACTGTTAGTTAATTGACACAATAATAGCCTATTAAGTGAATAAATGAACATCGTTTAATTCTTTTTATAACAAAAAATATTTCGACGTTTAAAACTTAATGTAAAAGGTAATTACACTAGATGATTGTGAATACATGTAGGGTAAGTGCAAATGCGTGTATAAACAAGGCTATCAGGCTAATTTGGGTATCTGAATGCTTTGCTAGTACATAAGCCAACTAATTCAGACATTGAAGGTCATTTATAACGTAGTTTTTCATAACATGATTTTGTAGGAGTTGTAAACAGGCGCTAAAGAGAGTGCTAATTAAAAGTATTCTGAGCCAATGGAATCACGTAGGTCCTCTTAACCCCCATTGTGCGTGGAAAAATTAAATAAAAGCGATACATCTGTCATACATCCCTGTTGTGGCTGTGGTGTCACATGACAAGCATGACGCGTCGGCATAGAATTTATTAGGTGACGCATTGTAAAATTATGTTCGTCTTAAAAAACTGATGCTAGGTGGTCAGGTAGAATATTATGATGATTGATACTTGTGCACGGAAGGGTTAAATGTGTTTGTGTACTGACCTTCGCTGCATAGCCCCACATGTCTATGCGGTCCTGTAATCTTCTCTTGCATTCAGGCTGTAGACGCACCTGCTTGTCCTGCAGAGCTTCCATTAAACAGGACATTTCTGGGAAAGGATTACAAACACAGGGAGTCAGGAGGTCCAAACTGAGTTAAGAAGGAGGAAAAAACAACACCATAATCACACCATTCATACATTTTTTTCGACCAACGCAGAAAAAAGGTCTCTAAAATAGACCCTTAACACAGTTATCTTACTAGGCAACATAAATTAAACAACGTGAAATTGTTTTTCATTCTGCAACTGTGAAACAGAATATGCAGTGTGAAATGATGTATTCGGGGTTTAAAATGCAGCTAAGTGGAGCAAGATATTTAAAGCTAGGCAATTTCGGACAAGCTAGCAATAGCAAGCTTGCTTTGAAAGCATAAGATCCCACCCTCCCTTCAGAGCGTCTCCAAGGCAAGCTTCCTAAACACTGATCACAACTCACGCAGCAGCGTCTACAAAGCGTCACAAGTTGGCAATTTTTTGGTCCTGTGACTACCACAGAAGATATATTACATGTTTTAATATTTAGAACACTTCAATTATTGATGCTATTCAGGGTGAGAAGAGAATTTCAACCAGTATAACAAGTGTTTATGAAACAAATTGCCTACCCTACCTAGACAGGGAAAACCCAGACAACTTCCGGCAAATTTAGATTGGCCATGCTAGTTAGTCTGGCAAAGCGCTCAATCAAGCCCATTTCCAATCCGTCGAAATCGCAGCACCAATCAGAAACGTTGGGGCGGGCTTTACACGATGACGACAGCACATTAATAGAACTAGGGGTGTGATGGTTATAGTTGAAGAGCGTCATTAGAACTCTATTTCCAGCAAAAGCATGTTATGAAAACATTTTTTTTTTATCATAGAGAATGTTTAAATACTAATATCAGCTTACGAGGGAAATGGAGGGAGAGATAGTGGTGCTTCGGAGGCTGCTACTGCTGGAGATGATTCGGGAGATGTCTGTGCATCCCCTCCCAAAAAGATACATCTTGGAGATCTCCTTAATAAACGGAGGTCTGAAATCTCTGCCGCTTTACCCATCAGAGTGCACGCTGACACAGAGTAAAGCCTTGTTTATTCTCGACGTGTCTGCATGAGCGTGCATCTTGATGAAAAAAGACGCATCCGGTGTGCCGACAAGACCTCAGCTTTTTTTTGGAACAGCGCGTGTGTTTCCTGTCAGTGATTTATTTAATGGAAAGCACATTCACTTCTAGTTGTCTTATTGTTAATTTTAAATAAATGTAGAGGTAGTAGCTATTCAGTGTCTGCTCTAACAGACGAACCTCGCTCTGCATACGTCATCTCCTTCATCGCTCTGATTGGGTTAGGTCTATACCCAGAGGCATTTGAGCTATGTCCGTTGGTGACGGCCCTTTTGAAATGATTTGTCAATAGCCGCTTTCCGACCAAGTAGTTATAGGAACTGTCCACTTCTAAACAGTTCTAAGAACTACTCTCCCCCAAACTCAGTTTTTCTGCTTGCGTTCGCACTGGCCAAGTGGCCATAGGAACTGGTAGGAGGGGTAACGCAAGCACGGCGACGGTCCTTTAATGCCGCACGTATCATATTTGATACACGAGTTTCTAAGACATATATTAAATCGGTGAGAGCAATACTTTCTTTGATAACCTGTTGTATCTATGTTGATACGTGTTTTCTGCCATCTTGTGGAATTTCACTGTACTGCAGGCAGTAGAGGGGTGATTTTTTAGCTTTTCAAAATGGCCGCTTTGATTGGATCAAGCCAGACGATTTCGGCAGGAAAATAAAGGCTAATTTCAAGTTGTTAAGGTAAAAAATAATATTTAATTGTGCCTGATATAATTAATTGAACACTTTCTGAATTGAAATAATGCATAATCACTTAAAAATTTAATTTTTAAATTACAAGTAAATCGTGTTGGAAATTGTGTATCAAATTTGATACAGCAGGCTTTTAGGGAACGTTTTGCTTACAGTGTATATTTATACAGTGTATATTTTAGATGCAAAAAAATCTATTATGCCTTTAACAGTTTGAAAACATAGAACATTTTAGGCTGTTTTTCTCTCTTTTTTTTTAAATAGATATTTTTTTTTCAGTCCTTTTATTTCACTTTGTGTTAGTCATAAAGTAGATAACATTACTGCAATTTGACATTACAGACATAAAGCACCAATAAAGGGATAGTTCACTTTGAAAATTAATTTTTGATATGTTTTAGCTTACCTCAAGGGCATCCAAGATGTAGGTGTCTAAAACATATCAAAAATTAATTTCAAAGTGAACTATCCCTTTATTGGTGCTTTATGTCTGTAATGTCACATTGCAGTAATGTTATCTACTTTATGACTAACACAAAGTGAAATAAAAGGACTGAAAAAAAAAATATCTATTTAAAAAAAAGAGAGAAAAACAGCCTAAAATGTTCTATGTTTTCAAACTGTTAAAGGCATAATAGATTTTT
Organism: Cyprinella venusta; assembly: GCA_038021265.1. Taxonomy (NCBI): domain Eukaryota; kingdom Metazoa; phylum Chordata; class Actinopteri; order Cypriniformes; family Leuciscidae; genus Cyprinella; species Cyprinella venusta. The sequence continues at coordinate 15,318,815 of CM075871.1, forward strand.
TTGTATCTAAAATATACACTGTATAAATATACACTGTAAGCAAAACGTTCCCTAAAAGCCCGATGTATCAAATTTGATACAAAAAAATATATCATAAACAAAATGACTTGGCAAAAATTTTTTTTTTGATTTTGATTCAAGGCTTAATAAACATCTAATTTCCAAAAATATATAATTTTCTGCCATTTTTTTAATGTGTCAGGTATTAAAGGGTTAAAGCGTCATCACTAGACGTAGCGTGGCCACATACAACAGCAACAAACCAGCAGTTAAGCACAATCAGAATTATTTAATTAATTTCATTCTTTTAATGGCAAAATTTTATTTTCATAAATGCAAATTCTCCTGTAAAAAGCCTAATTTTATTTTATTTAGGAAAGAAATTGAGGTTTATATTGATTCACTCTGATTTTCTATGAAGCAAAAAGCATTTAAAACATTGAAAATATGCAAATGTTATAATATCTTTATATAAGTTTACAATACCCCCCTAGTATGAAAGACTTTGTAATTTATATATTGAATGTTAATTTTGCTGTATACATAAATGTCTGTTGTTCTTATAAAAAAAAGACCGATTGCAATGTTCCTGTTCTGCCTTGCCGGGACCTTAATAACGGAGAACGAACGGCGGCGTTTAAAGATTATGAGATTATTAGAACTCAAGTTCTGTACAGAGAAACACAGAAGACGAATGCTCCAGCGTAATATGATATTAAGTAATATGATGGAAGAAGATAAAAGAGCAGAGCGCAGGAGGCAAATAAAACGATGGGTAAGTTTATCTAAAATTAGCAATTAGCTGGTTGAATGCGTTATGTTTGTCTCAATCCTCGATGTAATGTTTTGCAAAAACACGGAGACAGCGCGCTACAAGTTCCGTGTTGACAGTGCATGACTTAAGTTTAACCAATCAACGTAGACCTAGGGAAAGGGAACTAAAAAAGTCCTTGCTCTAGACTAGGTACTGAAATAGTTATAGGAACTACGGTCTGAGGAACTAAAAAATCCCCCATTTAGTCCGGTCGGAACACGAGAAAAAAAGGGTTATAGGAACGTTAGGTTATAGGAACTGCAAAAGTCCCTCCGGTCGGAAAGCGGCTATTGAAGCTTTTTAACGCAGTTATAACTGAGAATGGTCTGGTTTTAACCAGGCTATACCCAACCAGTAATAAGAAAGAAATGTGTGAAATGTGTATAGTGTGAATTTACAATAGATATATACACAGTATATATATATATATATATATATATACACACACACACACACACACACACACACAACACTGGTATTCACTGTTTGTGTGTGTGAAACATGTTACAGTAACGTATCTATTTTTTAGAGTAAAAAGGAGTGTAATGCGCTACTACTAAAAATTTGGCCATCTCTGTTGTGAACGCCAACAGAGATGCACATGAGAGACAAATGAGAGAAAATACTCACGCCTGCCCCGTCCAGGGTTGATGGCTGCACAGTGGTGTTTCAAATCCAGAGCACAGGCTGTGTGCAAGACAGGATCCACAAATATGTCTGCTTTGCTTTCTTTTAGCATGTTCAACACCTCCTAAACATGAAAAAGAGGATGAAATGAGTGAAATGCAGACACTAAACCTGTATGTAACTATTATAGCTGTGTGTGAGCGGACTGTTGCTCATTTCACATGTGAAGCACAAAACAGCAGTAAAAAGAGACTTGATTCATTCTAAGACGTCAGAGAGGAGGGGAAAAAAAAGGTTGAGAAAATAACTGTTTTTTTGGGGGGGGGGGGGGGGGATTACACTACAGTATTAAAGTTTGGGCTCAGTAAAGTCTTTAAAATGGTAAATTGAAAGGCTACATTTATTTGACCAAAAATACAGTAAAACAGTAATATTGTGAAACATTATTACAATTCAAAAGAACAGTTTTTTATTTAAATATGTAATAAATTATAATTTATTCCTGTAATGCAAAGCTGAATTTTCAGCATCTTTACTCGAGTCTTCAGTGTCACATGATCCTTCAGAAATCATTCTAATATGCTGATTTGCTGCTCAAGAAATATTTATGAAAATTAACAATGAAAACAGTTATGCTGCTTCATATTTTTGTGGGATTCGTTGACTAATAGAAAGTAAAAACAAAACCCTGCAATTGTTTGAAATAAAAATTTTTGATAACATTAATCAAAAGTTACAGTAAATACATTTATAATATCTTTATTCAATAAAAGTATCAATGTCTTTAAAAATAAACATACATACTGTATAAACAGTATATCCAATTGACCCGAAGTGTACATATTTCAACATATTGAATATGACCCACGCAAGCCAAAATCTAAACATCTATAAAACAACAACCTATTTGTCTAGTGTGGGAATCTCTGCTAATAAAAAAAGCAGAAGTGGGTTCAAAGACACTGATGGTGTTTCCATAGCAACTGTTGCAGAGGAAACCAGTGTGTATTAGATGAAGCATGTTTGAGGTTGTGTTCTGTACCGTCTTGCACTCCTCTTGTTTAATTTTCAGTAGGTTGTTCTTCAGACACTCCTCCACTTGACCCGTCTGTTCCTGCGCGGCAGCTTCCTCTGCACACAGCCGCGTGATCTTACACACACACACACACACACACACACAAGGTAAAAAATCTCAATTTTCTTCCTCAGAAGAAAAGAGTCAATTTCATTTACTGACTAATCAAGAGACCCATTTCTGCTTGTTTGCTACATGAGAGCCTTTAGCTAAAATAAAGGGCTTTTCTTTAAACAGCCTGCAGGAGGAAGGGGGATTCCTGTCCCACTGCATTACCAACACTCTCTACAGCACAGCAGAACAAATAGCCTAATATAATAACAGTTTTCAAATCTTTTAATAAAACCAATTAAGCCTTGGTGCAGTAGTTAGCACAAAATCTTGTGACATAACAAGACAGCAGTTTAGATTCAGATACTAATAGGTTTCTGTCATTCTACACTATCCTGTCCTATAAAGACAGAATTAAGATATAACTTAAAGGTCTGGTTAAGACAGGGTGAGTAAATGATTTTTTTTTTTGGTGAACTAACCTTTTAAACTTAATACAAATGAAAGAAAAAGTCTGTATTAAAAAAAATAGTCATTTTTTTAAATACATTTTTAAAATGACTGTTTTTATTTAGCAAGAACACATTACACTGAATTGGTCAAACGTGACAGTAAAGTACATTAACAAAAAATATATATTTCAAATATTAGAAAATAATGTATGATAATTTCCAAAAAAATATTAAACAGCACAGTTGTTTTCAACATGGATAATAATTAGAAAAACTAATGATGCTGAAAATTCAGTTTTGCATCACAGGAATACATTACATTATTATATTTTAGTTATTTTAAATTGTAATAATATTTCACAATATTGCTACATTTGCTGTATTTTAATCAAATAAATGTAGCCTCGCCATACATGAGAGACTTCTTTTAAAAATTTTACTGAGCCTAAAATTTTGAATGGTACAAATGAATTTTCCCATTCCCTCAAAACCAGAACTGAAATATTACTGTAGATTTAGTCATTCATTATGCAGTTTTCTCTTCACTTCTATTGGTTCTTTCCAACATCGCTATTAAGATCTTTTAGAGTGGTTCTCAGATGCCCACTCACTCTCTCTGTATAGCTCAATATGAGTGTCTTGACATGTTTAAACAGACTATTAGATATCATAAAGATGCTGTGTGTTGAAGGCCATGGGCTTTGTTCCAAACATTAGCATAATTCTTGCACAAGACAGCATTTTCTGCATCATTTAGGCAGTAAAAGATGTAGATTTATAGCCACAGTTTGGCCAGATTTCAAGTTCAAAGTTTAGATTGAATGTATCCTTAGCAGACAATGCAATCCCAAAATGCAGAGCTCATGTTTCCACTCACCTCATTATTGCAGTGAGCCTGGAGCTGTGGGTCGAGCCGGTAGTCGAGTGCTGACTCCTGAAGAATCACTCTGATCTGATCCTCACACTCTCCAGACAACCGCTGAGAAAAAATGTCAATTTATTAACCAATTTAAAACGGTTAAAGTCACCATGAAATCAAAATGGGAAATTCTTATAATGGAATACTGCAGTGTTTATAATGAATGATTTATGAGTGCACTGCACATCATTACTTTTTTTATTATTATCCCTATAACTATTGTGATATATACACACACACACACACACACACATATACATATATATACTGCTGTATATATATATATATATATATATATACACACACACACATACGTATATATAATTGTAACTTTTTTCAGATTCAGTCATTTTAGGCCATTTTTTTGCAACATTTCTTTTTAATTAATTTACTTGTACATTTTTTAAGTTCAAGTTTTTCATCAAATATTTATATTTATTTCCGATTTCTTAAATTTTATTTTTTATTTGAATTAATTTTAAGTTTAATTTTTACTTCAATTTTTAGTTTTTTCAATAACCATGCATAAACAATATTCTCTAAAAATATAAACATGTACATACATGTTGCTCACATATTATGGTAGCCCTGTTTGTGCTAAATATATTGTAATTTCACCTGTGCCATTAATATATTCATAAGCAACTGAAAAAAGCACAAATGTCAGGGCATGTCAAGACATCTCAAGGACCCCAAAAACATCTTAAGGGGCTTTCACACAGAACGCGGTATGCACTGCAAGCCATTAAAATGAATGGGTTTCACAGAGCAGTGTATACCGCGTCCTGTGTGAAATGTAAGATCAAAATCAACAAATTACAAAATCAGTAATTTGAGTCTCTTTTGCACTGATAAGGAAAAAAGTGAGCTTGTCGCGCTGGCACAATAGCCGACCACAGAGGGTTAAAGTGGTGGTATAATGCCCTTTTCACAAGATGTAAATATATCTCTGATGTCCCCAGAGTTTTCATGTGAAGTTTTAGCTCAAAATACCCCATATATAATTTTATACAGCATGTTAAAGTTGTCACTTTTTGAGGGTGAGCAAAAACATCTCATTTTGTGTGTGTTCCTTTAAATGCAAATGAGCTGCTGCTCCCGACACAGCGGGCGGGGATTCAAGAGCTTGTGTCCTTTTACCTCACACAGACATGCACTGAAAATTTCAAAAACTTATGTTCAAACTGGAGTCAGACAACGATGAGAGACTCAAGAAGAACTGACAACATGTAGAAAGCAACAGGACATTTCTAAATGGTTAGTTGATGAATTTATTTAGCTTATGTGTAGTTATCTTCTAGTCATTCTGTCTTTATAATCTATTAAGTTGTGTTCCAGGGGCGGGATTTATGTAAATTTTAGGGTTAGTGATGTCACTAACCCGAGAGGAAGCTTGTGTAGTCCCTACCAGCAGTTTGTTGTAGTCCTTAAAATACGATTTCTTTAAAAGCAAATATCTCCCTTTGCTTTTAACTTTGAGCGTTGTAACTTTGCAGATGTTGTTTATGCTCAAACAGAAACATTACACACAAATTAAAGTTAGAAAAGTGAAATCAAAATCAACCACCCCTTTAAATAAGCAGGATAATGAACAGTCAATATGGTTATTATCGCAAAATAAATCATTTAGCCATGATACAAGACTATAATTTTGCTATAATAAAAGACTGACTGTACATTATTCTTTATTTATTCGCTGCTAATATTCAGTGACACTCATACCTGGTCTGCATACTTGAGTTTAAGGCAGGATATGACTTGACCCTCCAGTTCGTTAGCATCAGTGGCTTTGTTGAGAATGTTCTGACAGAACTTGGGAATGTCTGCTTTACAAGCCTTCCTCAACACTGGGTTCAATCTGTAGTCTGAATACATCAAGACAACAACAAAATTAGAAATCTAGTATTACACAAGTTGAAATAATTCTATGGAAGCATGTTTCTATCACCGAATAAAAAATAAAAAGGGTAATTTATTTTTTTCTCTCATAACTTTTTTCCTCAAAGTTGCATGATATAAACTAGCAATTCCAAGTTATAAAGTCAGAATTGTGATTTAAACTCACAATTTTAAGACAATTTATATCTTACAATTGCGACTTTATGCCACACAACCTCCTGGTTGTGTATGCAAACTACGTTCCCTGAAGGAGGGAACAGAGGACGTAATCGACTGAAATGGAATCACGCTAGGGTCTTCGAGGGTCTATTGTCTTTGAGTATCTTAGAACGAGCCAATGCACATTTGGCGTGCTAGATATGCATCTCACACTCCGCCCCACGGCGTGGGTATAAATACAGAAGTAGATGCCCGCACCTCTTGCTTTTCGCTGAGGAGCCGAGTGTTACTCAGAGTCAGTGGTCCAGCGATGGTGGGAAGGGGACTACGTCCTCCGTTCCTTCCTTCAGGGAACGGTGGGTTACATACCCAACCAGAACGTTCCCTTTGGACAGTCTTTGTCTACTGAAATGGGATCAACCACTGAAAACGCCACTGCCACCTTCCAGTGCCTCTTGACCCCCCCTCCCCCTCCCCCCTCGTGGCATTAAGTTACGGGCATTACGAATGCCCAGAGCCGTTTATTGGGTGCTACGAATGCCTGTTTCATCATTTCAATTACACCAGATGACGTATGAAGAGCGAAAGAAATTAGACGAGGAAGACGACGATGGGACAGAGATTTAGATTCTAGATTCCCAGGCTAAGGTTACACTTATATTTGGGCGTAAGCACAACTTGCACACCAAAGTGATGGTAACTACCACACATTCTTGCGGTAGCCACCTGAACATCAAATGACCGTGTTTACTTTATAACTCACAACTGTTTGAAATATTAAGAGCCAAACAGAGAGAGTTTTAGATGGCAAAGCTTCTAATTAACCAACTCAACTAGATATGTGGAAATTAAAGGTTCAATTGGTGGAGATGTGTAAGGTCTTCACCTGTGTTCTGAGTGATTTGTCTCTTGGTGATCATCTGCTTACACTTTGGATCCATTTGCTCGCTGTTCTTGTTCAGTTTTAGACACTGCAGAACATTCTTAGCATCCGACTCTGTGCAAAAACGCTGAACCAAGGAGAAATAGGTTGAGAAAGACAGGAGACTACAGACTGGACAGATCTATAGGAAACATATGGAAGCTAAATGAATAATATAATAACCGTAATAAAGATTCAATGAAGATTCAGAAGTCTGTACTCAGGGGGAAAATAGTGATTGCTAATGGCCCAGTCATTTTGGCAAATGAACCAGAAATTTCAAGATTATAAACCCTTAAATTTTGTGATTATAAGCCCCGCTGCATCACCCCATTGCTCTTCTGTGATGTAATGTGGCATAAAACAAGTGATATATTTTTTTTAAAAAAAAGTCATTTTTCAACTACTTTTGAAAAGTTTTCAACTACCTTTAAAAAGTTTGTGGTCGTGTGTTTTAAGACAAGGTTTTGAGTGTTTAGCACTCTTTTCCAAATCAGGTCCAATCCATCGACCACTTCATATCCCATGTTGATATTATTGAGCTTAAGTAATTAAAACGTGAGGGTAAAGCTATTACTTCTATCTTTACCAATACAGAGTACGTTTATAACCATCAGGTTGCTCTGTTTGACAGGAAAGCTTTAATGAAGGATAAATAATGAAGCTAAAATGTCAGCACATGACTGAAGGGAACCACAGAACATGCCCTAAGTTAGTTACCTGCTAAAACGCCTCACCTTGATCATCTGCTTGCACACTCTCATGAGCTGATAGTCCAGCTCTGGATCCATCATTTCAGTTTCCTGAAGCTTAAAAACCTTCTGATGACACACCTGGGATAGCTGCTTCTTGTTCTCTTTGAGACACTCAATCATCTAAGAGGAATAGAAGAGATAACTAATGAGAAAAGTACAAATGATGAAGGGCTTCTCCAAAGTGAGTTTGTCAATAGGGCTCAATTCTACACTTCCCCAGCATTTTATTTCTTCCATTTGTTGTAATGAAGTTAAAGGTGTGAGTACGCAATTTCTGTTTTTCACAATTTTTCCGATTTCTACTTTCACAAAGCATTAGTTTGCTGCGCTTCAGCAGAGTTGTGATACAGAGACATCCACTTTTGCACTGTGTGTTTGTGCATTTTGGGGGGGTGGGGGATGAAAGGAGGGGTGTGTTTGTTTGAGTTGATTACAAATATCAACAGTGTTTCTCAGAAATCGCTTATTAAAGGGATACTCCACTTTTTTTTGGAAATAGGCTCAATTTACCACTCCCCCAGAGTTAAACAGTTGGATTTCACCGTTTTCAAATCCCTTCAGCCGATTTTCTGATTTTTAGAAGAATATCAGTAACCAGACAGTTTCTGGTCTCATTGACTTCCATAGTATATTTTTTTCCTGCAATGGAAGTCAATGAGACCAGAGGAGTGGAGTATCCCTTTAAGGATAGTCAGGTTTTCTCGTTTATAGTCATCGGGACGTGACTAAATGCATTAAGTTTTTCAAATAATAGTCACACTAAATTAACACATTAAACTGACACTTTTTATGCATTTTGTAGGAAGTAGTTAAAGCAGAAATTGTGCCAAATGTCAGAAAAATTCTTGTGAAATTTACATGAAGGTCATAGAGCATGATTAAATGCATTTCCATGCATTATTATTATTTTTACAAAGACTCATTATGATTGTTCAGCCATTGCTGTTACATGACTACAAGGGACCCTGTCAGGTTGCCGACTACTGAATAGGTGTAATTATGTTAATGTGCTCATGGTTGTGTCAACATGATTTATGGTGGAATCATTTTTATAGCCAAGAAAGTTAAGAGTGTATTAAATTGAAAAGTGTACTTTGCATGTTTACATACTCTACATGCTTAAAGGAATAGTTCACCCAAACATTCAGAAAATTCTGTCAGCAGTTACTAAGGTTAAAAGTGTGATTTTTAGACCCGGAAGTGTCATGAAAATTAATCACATAAATATAGATTTTTATCAGTTTTGTCTTTTACAACGACATGTTACTGGGTTAAAAGGTAAAAAATAAAGTTTTATAAATGTAATTACAAATGACTAGAAAAGACATGTAAAATCATTGGTAACAAAAAGGTAATGGTAACACTTTACAATAAGGTTCATTTATTAAACATTAGTTCATGCATTAACTAACATGAACTAACCATTTGTTACTGTATTTGTTATTCTTTGTTAACATTAGTAAATACAAATTTAGCTGTTCATTGTTTTTTCATGTTAGTTCACAGTGCATTAACTAATGTTAACAAGATTTTAATAACGTATTAGTAAATGTTGAAATTAACATTACCAAAGATTAACAAATGCTGAAGAAGTATTGTTCATTCTTTGTTAATGTTAACTAATGTAGTAACTAATGAACCTTATTGTAAAGTGTTACCAAGGTAATAAAATAAGTTAAAAAAAAGATTGTTTTAATTACTTATTGTTTATCACAAATCCAAGTGAATGAACATAAAGAATCTACTATAAATGTGGTTCAATGGAGCATTTATATGTTCGATGCAGAGCAAATTAATTTGCTGAAGACATTTCTATGACCTGGAAATAATAGAGATTATTATTATGATTATTCCATGACAGTGGAAATCTTGTTATATACAGCTTTTTTCACTAACTGGACAAGTTTCATCATGTAGCAGTTACAGGTGGGGATATAAAACAATGAAGAAAAGTAAAATACCAAAGTAAACCTTTACCTGAGCATTTCCATAGGCAACTGAGGAACACAGCTTGTTGATATCCTTCTTACAAGCATCATGCAGCTCAGGTTCCAGTCGAATGTCCTCTGACTGTAAACCAAGAAAGAGAATGTGACATTTAATTCAGTGTAATTTAATTTTTAAAGGTGCTTTTAGGTCCTAGATTGTATAAAATCAGGAAAGAGGGTCTGAACGATATTAGGGTGAGTGTCTAATTTAACTTGAGTAAAATGAATTTACCATCTCCAACTCTTCCACCTTCAGCTGTTTCCGACATTTCAGGGACACGCGCTGATCTTTCACATCCTGTAGCGTGTCGTTCCTCACTGTGGTGCTCAAACAGATGACTACATCTGCCCTGAGGTGGAAGAAAAACCGAAATGACACATGAAGAGGGTGAAAGAGACACTAGGAGGGCAGAGGATAAAAAAGTATTTGGTTCAAGAGGATACATTTGTGTCCGCGAGAGAAAAAACAAGCAAGTGCAAGAGCGCCAAAATAAGAGGAGAAACTGTGAGGCAGTGATGATTTAAGCCTCTATGGAAAGATAAGAAAACCTTTATTTGTCCCACAATAGGGAAATTAATGGTTTGCAACTGGAAAAAAAAATTCAAACAGAGTTCATGTAGAATGTTTCCAAACCTGCAAAACAGCCATGAATCATATCAGCAATGTAGATATGGAAACTCACTTCTTCTTAATGTTTGGACAGAGTTTGAGTACATCCTCCTTACAGGCCATTTTGAACTTGTAGGAGAAGCGAAAGTCCTTCATCTGAACCTATAGGGTAGACAAGTATACACTTGACACCAAAATACATCCTATATCTCACAAGGACTGTTCGGTAATATACCTTATTTCAGTGTGCTATACACGACAGTTCAAAAGTCTGGAGTCGCTATGATCTTTTTTTAAAATTAACTTTAATTCAGCAAGGAAGTGATCAAAAAAGCTATAGTAAAGACAATTGTAACAACTTAAAACTCAAAGCAACACAAAACTCTATGTAGTCATAACGTAAGTATAACCTACCATAAAAATAATGGTATCTCCATTATAAAATGTAAAATAGAACAGAATAATACAATAAGGCACTCAAAAATTAAACTTTAGGTCATTACACCTGATAAAGGAAAAAAAAAAAATCTAGAGTAGACAGTCCAAACTCCAAAGTTTTTCACATGTCGGTGTATGAATGTGTGAGTGAATGGGTGAACGTGAGGCAAAATATAAAGTATATATTTATATAAATATAATATTCAGGCAAAATATAAATATAAAGCGCTTTGGTGGCCATTGAGTCTGTAAAAGCGCTGTATAAATGCAGTCCATTTACCATTTACATGTAACATCTGGGGTTGATGGGCGTAATTTGTGGGTCGGACATGCCCCTGCCACTTTTTCTCAGGATCGATATTGCCCCCCACCACTTTTGAAACATTATGAGATACAGATGTAATACAAATAAATAAAACATCTCCATTTAACAGAGCTCTAGCGCTAAAATGTGTTGTTTTTTTTTTGTTTACAGTTGACAGGACTAAGGTTTGTGATCGGATCAGATTATACTTCCATGATTAATATAACATCCGATCCAGTGTTTTGGCCAGTATCGGACTAATACTGATACCGAATGTCGGATCGGCGCACGCCGCACACCTAACCCAACCAACCCAAAACCATTCAGAACGATCTTGGCTGGGACAGGATGACATTTAGAAAAACATTTACTTGTCATCATTCAAATGTACTGTAGGGAAACTGATTGTGTGACTGGCTTACCAGCTGGAAATGAGTGACGCCCACAGCACATTTATCATTCATTTCCCTCTGATGTTTGTTCTGCACGAGGCATTCCAGAAGATTCCCTGTGTCTATCTGATTATCAGCTACGTCCTGGGAGGAAGGAGATCGAAATGAGAAATTCAGATTTAATAAATAAAGGAAATAATTAGATGTGTGCAGTGAGTACTGACGTGACAGTGGTTCTGGATGACTTGTTCACAGGCTCGGATCAGCAGGGCTTCAATCTGAATGTCCTGTTAACACAACGGTATTGGCCATTAATGTATATTTATAACAAAATAAAAAATACAAAAATAAAAGTCCAACAATTATATTTATATACTTATAGATCTTTTAAGATATACAATTATATAATATAATTTCATGTTTTTTAAAGAAGTCTCTTACGATCACCAAGGCTGCATTTATTTGATCAAAAACACAGTAAAAACAGTAATATTGTTAAAAACGATAGTAAAATAATTGTTTTCTATTAGAATATATTTTATGAACTTTCAGCATGATTACTCCACTCTCCAGTCACAGGTTCTTTGTGAAATCTTTCTAATATTCTGATTTGACACTCAAGAAACATTTCTTATTATTATCCACATTAAAAAAGGGTTTTGCTGTTTAATATTTTTGTGGAAGTTTTGATCAATTTCATGATAAAAATGTGACAGAAATTCAGGATTCTTTGAGGAACTGAACGTTAAGAAAACAACATTCACTTGAAACCTTCTGTTATATTATAAATAGGGCTGGGAAACGATTAATCGCGATTAATCGCATCCAAAATAAAAGTTTGTGTTTACATAATATATGTTTGTGTAGTGTGTATAATTATTTTGTATATATAAATACACACATATGCATGTAAATATTTAAGAAAAATGTGTTATTAATATATCAAATATTTATGTATAATATTTATTTTGTATAAATATATATATATATATAGTATATACATGCAAATATTTCTTAAATGTTTACATGCATGTGTGTGTATTTATATATACAAAATAATTATACACAGTACACACACATATATTATGTAAACACAAACTTTTATTTTGGATGCGATTAATTGCGATTAATCGTTTCCCAGCCCTAATTATAAATATCTTTACTGTAACTTTTGATCAACTTAATGTACCATTGCTATTAAAAGTATTAATATAAAAGTAACCCATTTAACAAATTTAACAAGATGTTGAAATATGAATGCTTGCATGGGAATGCTCAAGTCCAATCACAATTCACGCAAATATGCTAAATTAAAAAATGTTAATAATAAGCATAAAATGTACACTTAATGCTAAAACGATCCACAAAACTTTTGGCGAAAAAGCAAAACAAAAAATGGCGTTCGTGAAAAACGGTACCTCGTCAGCAATTCCGTTTCCGTGCATTATGTAACTGTTCCCTCTGAGGTTTGTGTATCTGCAGTGGGTAAGATATGAAACATACCTCAGATTCTAGTTCCGTCAGGTTTCCCACCACTTCTCTGCAATTTGACACCAGGTCCTCTAGGTGGTCCTGAAGACACTCTAGCTCCTGATGCAGAAAAAAACCCCACCTCACTGAGGTAACGATCCCCATCATGCACTGATCATTCTTCAAGACTTTTTTTGCAAGTTTTTACCTGTCCAGTGTCTGTCTTCTCGCTGCACCATTTGCCCAGGTCAGTCATGCAGCGTTTCTGGAGCTCAGGGTCCAACTTCACATCCAGAGCTCTTTGGTGAAGAATTCTCTGGACTTCCACCTTACAGTCCCTGGTGAGCTGCACACAGGAGTCAGTGAATTTTTCCACATCAGTTGAATATTATGACAGAATATTAGTTCAATCATCTATTTTGACATCCATATCCGAGTCTGAAGCTGAATCCATGACTGCATGCTCTCCATTCTACATATTTTTTTGACTCATATAAAGTGATCAAACAATTGACTTTTGTATGTTGGTCAAATACCCTAAGTGGGTAGTTTTTAGCCAGAAAGTGAAACATTCCAATTGTCTCTTCAGTGATTTAAAAGTATAATTCACTCCAAAAATTAAATTCTGTCATTATGTCGTTCCAAACCCAAAGACTTTTGTTCATCTTCTGAACACATTTCTGATTTCTGTGACCGATTTCTGTCCCTCCATTGAAAGCCTATCCACCCACAACTCTGATGCTTCTAATAGTCCATGAGCCAGGGGGGTTGATCGGTATCATCAGGGTGACATATGCTATCATTGTTTTTTGGCAAGGTATACACTCTTAGACTAGTATTAGAAAAATCATGATAGCATTGTAGCGGTGGTAGCAAAATCACTTTTTTCAGCTTATGAAGTTACTAACCCCCGAAAATAAATTCCGTTTTTGAAATCTGGTGTACACCAGTATTGCGAAGCCTGCCACACTGAATAGCATGGCAATATGTCGAATACCAAGCTTACATTAGCTATTATTCCCCACCAATTCACAAGCACAAGAGAAGTATTTTGTACTTAAATTTAATACCCCTGGAACTCACTGGAATTGATGGAAGATGGCATAGTTGGTAGTGTTGTTATAACCAGTCAACTGAACCAATAATCTTTTCACAAAACCTTGTCAAACTGTCAAAAACCATCAATCCATCAATCCAACATTCTGTGCATGAGCTACTTTCTGACATTCTGACTGAAAGTGGATGAATATAAAAATACATGATAGAAACATTTTGTTAAACCACTTACAAGGGTTGACAACACTACTGAAACAATTACTTTTTATTACAACCGTACATGAATGAATAAGCCATTTGGCCCTTCTACTTGTCCATTCTATTGGCTCTATTCTATTCTGAAGACCAATTTTGAAGTCTAATTTAAAGGGATACTCCACTTTTTTTTGGAAATAGGCTCATTATACCACTCTCCCAGAGTCAAACAGTTGAGTTTTACCGTTTTCAAATCCATTCAGCCGACTTTCTGATATTTAGAAGAATATCAGTAACCAGACAGTTTCTGGTCTCATTGACTTCCATAGTAGGAAATAAATATACTATGGAAGTCAATGAGACCAGAAACTGATTGGTTACTGATATTCTTCTAAATATATTAAAAAAAAAATAAATAAATAAAAATCGGCTGAATGGATTCGAACACGGTAAAACCCAACTGTTTAACTCTGGGGGAGTGGAGTGGAGAATCAAAAAAGTGGAGTACCCCTTTAAGGCTCTCACAAATAAATAGTATGGGTATATTATACATTTTCTGAGTCACCCTGGTGTTCTTTCATGCCACAGGGATAAAAGAAAGCATACAGTTAGACGGAAATTGTGAAAAATGTGTTATTTCTGGTTTATAAAAGTCATGTGACCTCTGTGTTTGTCAGAGAGATTCAGTACTGGGCTTAAATGAAAGCCTAAAGGGTCCCCTTTCCAACAATACCAAGCACCATATTATAAAATATTGACAATATCCCTAGCTTGAGCCTAAACCAGATTATCCACCAGATTTTAAAAACAGAATTTATTTTAGGGGGTTAGTAACTTCATGAGCTGAAAAAGGTGATTTCGCTACCACCCCTGCACTGCTATCGTGATTTTTCTAGTACTAGGGGTGTATTTTGGTTGAATAAACTAGTATATGGAGGGTCAGAAATCTCTCAGATCTGTGTTTCAAAGACGAACAAAAGTCAAAAAGATTTGGAATGGCATAAAGGTGAGTAAATTACAGAATTTTTGGGTAAACTATCCCTTTAATGAGAACAGAGATGACAAATTAAAAAAGGCCAGTATTTTTGCTTCTCACCCTTCTTCCCTGCTCTTCTGTCCGGTAAGCGTGGCGATGCAAGCAGGAAAACACAGCGCCAGGAGGCATGAGATCAGTGCTCTCATTCCAGCCTGGTGTGTAGCATAGTCTGGAAGCGTCGTTCTGACATTTACGGTATAAGATAGGATCAAGCCTAGTGGAAAAAAGTGTCACAATCAGTCAGCTTAACCTCAACCACTGCTATCAAAAATGAAAGCACAATTGTGTATATACCTGAAATCAATCCTTCATTGAAGTCTAAGTACACATGTAGCATAAAGTGCACTACCGATCAAATATTTTTTTTTTTTTTTTTAGCAAGGATGTATTAAATTTAAAAAAAAAAAAACTATAAGAAAGAACTATAAAGCAGTTAAGGCTTTCATTATTTTACAAAAGAATCCCATTTCAAATAAATGCTGTTCTTTTGCACTTCCTGTTCATCAAAGAATCCTGAAAAAAAAATATGTAATGTATTTTGCAACAAAAGTATTAATCAGTACAATTGTTTTCAAC
The DNA here is from genome assembly GCA_038021265.1 of Cyprinella venusta. Lineage (NCBI taxonomy): Eukaryota > Metazoa > Chordata > Actinopteri > Cypriniformes > Leuciscidae > Cyprinella > Cyprinella venusta. The sequence goes on from CM075871.1 coordinate 15,334,553, forward strand.
ATTGATAATCATAACAAATGTTTGAGCAGCAAATCAGCATATTAGAATGAATTCTGAAGGATCATGTGACATGAGTGCATGTACAAAAATTTCACAGGTGCATTCAAAGCATTAATTGTTATTTAAAAAAGGGGCACATCAAAAGCTAACACCTTTTGTCATGATTCAGCCACAAAAGAGAACAAAACTGGTTGTAACAAACAAAGCTGTCACACGGCCAGACTGCCACAATGGACCATCAAACCAAATTGCTGTTTCAAACGGCTCTAATTAAAAACCACTTGAATCTAATGGGCTGTGAATGAAGTTATGACCATCTAATGGTTTTATTATAATGGCACTGTGTGGGCATCTTTCACCAATTGAACGGATGAGAGAAACACACAGTTGAAGGTCGCATCATGCAGGCAAATCAAACTGTTGACGAGTGCTGAGCTATTAAACATACAAAGACCTCTGACTGACTGAATGGATTTGAACGACACACTATTATACAAACACACTCGAAACATTACTTTAAAGCATAAAGCAACGTTAGAGCTCAATCTAACGTTCTGCCGCCACGCTAAATAGTGCTTGAAAGATGCCGAGTGTGTTTGCGCGCGAGACCGAGTGTGTCAATTGGTACATACTACATAGTAATATATAATTGCTATACAAGAGTCATGGAAGCTCGATTAATGAACTCCAATAATCAGTAGCCTACTACAAACGTCTTGTTTTGAACTATTGTTTAATAAATTCTTTAAGCACATAAACGTTCATTTGGAGGATTAAATTAAATTTACTTTATATTTCACTAATCATTGACAGTGTACCACAACCAGGTTAAGTTTCTTAAGCGTCAAATAACAATGACTTTTTATCCATTAAATGACCTTCCATAGTGCATAGTTCTGCTCATTTGGTAAAATTTTGTAACATTTTGTTATGGAATATTTGTTTTTTATTGATTGTATATTCTGAGTTTTATTCACATCCATTATGCAGATACAATGCAAGTTTATATTTTGCTTCCTAAAATATTTTACACAATGTAAAATGGAAAAGTTTTGCTAAATCTTCTTTATTGTTTTCTTTATTTTGATTTATTCTTTAAGGAGATGGACTGAATTTTGGTGAATAAGAGGACCTATTTTGTTTTGATACACATATTTATACATTAGCAGGAATATAGCACAATATGGATGTGAAAGCAGTTAAAATTAGCCTATGCGACGCTGACGACAAATTAGTTTTGGTCAAAATCAACCAATAATTAATTGTGATCTTAATATTGATCAAAATAATCGTGATTTTCATTTAGGCCATAATCGTGCAACCCTAGCCCTGTGTATCATCACCTTTATTTTAAATGAGTCATCACGTATAGTAAGGTCAGGTAAAGAAAAAGGAATTTAGGTTGATTACTTCCAGTCTCTTGAAATGAAGTACTGCAGCTCCAGCAGCCGGTGTTCACAGTCCTGAACCATCTTCTCTGTGTAAAGGTGCTCCATTAAACAAGACAGAATCCTACACACACACAAACACACTATTTGTCAAAATAAATTGAAATAAAAACACTGAGAACACTTTGAATATTTCAAGTGAATTTAAGGAATCACAACATCATAATGTACAGTATGAAAAAAAATGTTAGTGTTATTGAAATTTTGGTTTTAAAGATTAAATTTAAATGAGAATTAAATTACAATGCACAATACAATAGCGCCCGATACTGATACTTTTAAAATCCTCAATTTAGGAAATTTACTTTTTTTTTTTTTTTTTTTACAAATATCATAAAATACATTTAAAAACAGAATGAATAAATTAACAAAAGAATGACAAATTTATAATTAAAGTTTTTTTTGACGCCTTTGAGTATTACAGTCTCTTAAAGCACATTTTCTACAAAAAATGAATTAATAATCTAAACATAAAGTTAAAAAATGAAATATCTAAATAAAAAAATATATATATAACAAATAACCAAAACTTACTTTATTTCCTATAAATTATATAATGATATTGTAAAATTCTCTTCCAACGCAAAATTTACTTTGACAAATATCACAAAAAAAAAAATCACTAAAAAGTAAACAAATAAATATATATAAAAATAAACAGTTTAGTTTATCAGTCTCTTCCAAATGCAGACACTGTGTAACTGGACTCAATAGACATTTTTGTTCCAAATGTAAAAAAAAAAAAAAAAAACCTAAACAAAAAATGTTTGGGTTATAAATCTCTTCTAAAGGCCCAGATATTCTTAAAGTAATTTCGGCACAAATCAGGCCAAAACAAAGTTTGTTTTGGAGTTAGTTTTAGTAGTTCAACTTCAAAACAGAATGGAACAAAGGAACTTTCCGGAAAATTGGGATGTTTGGATATTTACTAAGAGTTTAGCACTTTAAAAAAAGGCATTTTGAACTTCTTTTTACCCCTAAGTGAAGAACGAAAAGAACTTTGCCATATTTATATATTGGGGCCTTAATGCAGAGACTGTGTAACTGGACAGTATTGTATTCTACAACTTGAATGCCTGTACCATATTTTTTCCTCTGAGAAAAAGAGAGTGACATTTACACTCTACACACACTTAATTGGATTTGAATGCAATACACTCCAGTTTAATATGGCGACTGTGAAAGAAAGACTATGAGAAACTCAATAACCAGACGGTATCGAAGAGTTAAAGCATAAAGCCAAGAGGAATAATCTCTACAGGAATCTTAAAATCACCAAATACTTCCTGTGCCAGACTACAGTTACCTACTGATTAGCCGTTCCCCCTGGAGTCTTGAACATTGATGCTAAAGTAAAATACACCATTTCTTGAAAGTATTTGCACTATGTTAATGCACTATGACTCACATAGGGTCTCCGCTACGGATGTGTTTGCAGGCTGTCTGGATCACAGACTCACAGGCTTCGTTCAAAGCGCGATCAATCCGGTAATCGGTGCCGGGGTCTGCTGACTGGATAAGAGTCTGCAGCTACACGAGACAAATAAAGAAAGTCAAAGATGAAAAAATATAAAAAGACAATGAAAAAAGGAGTCTAAGTAAATAAATAAAAATATCTCTGAGAAAGGAATTCATGCTTATAAGACTACACTACAGTTCAAAAAGTTTGGAGTGAAGTTTGAAAGAAATAATTACTTTTATTCAGCAAGGACAAATGGATCCAAAGTAACAGTAAAGACATTTATAATGTTATAAAAAGTAAATAAATACACTGCACTGTTGAACTTTCTACTCATTGAAAAATCCTGAGAAAAAGTATCACAATTTCCACAAAAATAAATGTTTTCAGAATTAATAATACGGACCGATTTTTGAGCAGCAAATCAGTAAATTTGAATGATTTCTGAAGGATCATGTGACACTAGACTGGAGTAATGATGCTGAAAATTTTTGACATCAGCTTTGACATAAATTACATTTTAAAATACATTCAAACAGAAAACAGTCACTTTGAAGTTGTAATAGTATTTTACAATATAACTGTTTCTACTCTGTTTGATCAAAATGCAGCCTGAGCATACTGCAAGGTAGAATTAAAACTACTTAAATGATTACTTGTTTAAAAAGTGCTATTAAATTCCCAATACCCTTTCCCACAATCCCAATGTTTCTTACTGCTGTCTGACAGAGGTTGTCCACCGTGCCCTTGTCCCCACGGGCGACTCTCATGAGGCAGTGGAGGGTTCGGCCTTTGCGGTGCAGTCCTGAGCAGTGCGCCTCGATCTCTCCTCGACAATGCAACACGATCTCAGGACTCAGGGAGAAATCCTCCATTAGCATGCGTCTGTAGTCCAGCATCTCACCCTGACAGTCTCCGGTCACCGTACGGCCTGAGATGAAAGTTGTGAAAACCACGGGAAGGAACAGAACAATGGATAAGCTTATTAGGTTGCAGAAAATCAATAACAGTGAAACATGCATGAATGAAAAGAAACTATATGCATGGAATAATAGCGCATTATTTACCGCATACTGCACAGTATATTCAGTATGTAATGTTCTCCCAAAAAAAAAAAAATGCTCTATGAATGTATTATGTGCAGACTAACTCTTGAGTTGTATACTGTACATTTTCACATTTGTACACGACATACCGTCATTTGTTTTCTTTATGCAAATAGAGCATTTATATCCTGCATGCAGTATACAATTTGCACACTACAAAAATAATAGGGGTGCTAATATTCACTGAATATTTAAAGGGGTGGTATAATGCCCCATTTTACAAGATGTAAAATACACCCCTGATGTCCCCAGAGTGTGCATGTGAAATTTAGCTGAAAATACCCCACAAAAAATATTTTATAGCATGTTAAAATTGTCAATTTTTAATAGTGAGCAAAAATGGTAATTTTGCGTGTGTCCCTTTAAATGCAAATGAGCTGCTGCTCCAAGGACAGAGGGCGGAGCTTCAAGAGCTTGTGCGTGTATGTGTAGCTCTGATTACCTTACAGAGACAACTGTTATGCCTTTTATGTTTAAACTGTCAGGCAATGTCAGACAATGATGGAGATACTCGTGTAGAATGCGACAGGACGTTTCTGAATCTTTAGCTGATGAATTTGTGTTGCTGATGTGGAATTATCTATCTTCAAGTCATTGATTAGCATATTCTGTCATGATAATCTATAAAATCACTCGTGTGGGAACTGCTGTAAGATGCCTATAGAGTGACATGCTATTGCATTTCTATTACATACTGCATTGCATGTGAAAAGATTGATGCGACAGCTTGAGCAGACTCAAAAATGTGCTCTACTACAACAACTAATATATCAGCAACAGCAAATATCTTCCTTTGCTTTGAACTTTGAGCGTCGTAACTTTGTAGATGTTGTTTATGCTCAAACAACATTACACTAACTAAAGTTAAGGTGAAATCATAATCAACCACCCCCATTAACTACTTCATATTTATATTATAAAGTGTAATAATTAAATCAGATTTAAAATACTGGATAATTCTTAATTATTTTAATATTAAATATAAAATTTCGATACTATTTTGTCCAAATAAAATAAAATACAACAAAAACTCAAATAAAATGGTAACACAAAAAAAAGAAAAAGTAACATGAGTACAATTGTAGTATTCTACAACAAACATACCCACATTCTGTGTTAAACAGATGTATATTAACAGACCTCTGTGAACAGCAGATTCCAGGCAGAGGAGGAGGTAGGAGAGTCTGGCCTCTCGCGCGCGGGGCATGCTGGTGTCCGGGTTACAATGATATTTGCGTAGGTCGGCCTTACAGGCCTTTGCAAGGGAGTAACTGACTTTATAATCTTGAGCAATGAGCTTTTGTCGAGTTGTCAGGGCGTTTCTGCACTGTGGACAGAGACGCTTATTAACTACACGGACAGGACAAACAAATTCACTAAACTGACCACCAACATTCCTGTGTGTTCTTCTAGACTATGACTTCAGTTCAGAAACTACCCACCCACACAGGCACATGCTATTGCTATATTTAAAGCACATGCTGTTGCACTGAACTCGTTGAGAAAAACAAACAAACAAACAAACAAAAAAACTTGTTTCTATTCAATTTTCATTTACATCGAATAATCATGTTTAATTCCCATAATATCCATAACTATAGATGTGCCGCACCTTTTCTGACATTGCTTCCTCAAATTTATGGTTGAACAGGCATTTGTACACTCTGCCTTCTCCCACTTGGGTCTGAAAAAAAGAAAGAAACCGGGAGATATTCAACACTTCATGTTCACACATCAACACATAGGCCCACATCTCCTACACAAAGCAGCTATGTGGTTTTATTCTGTCATTCTGACTCATAGCAGATGAGGGGCAGCTGTCAATCATGTCAGCCTACCCCCTTCATGATACTAGACCAGAAAAGTATACTTGTAGTGAGCGGTACAAGTATGCAAATTAGGTATCTTAGAGAAGCTGACACATACATTTTCACAGAAGCGCTCCCGGTCGTCTCGGCAGGAGAAGTAGAGGTAGCGGTCGAGGTGGAAATCATCCGCAGACAGTTCGGCCACTCTCATGATGGACTTTTTACAGTCGCCCTTGATTTGATGAGCCTTATCCTGCTGCTCTGCCTCCCTGACCAGAGCCCTCTCCAGACACGCAATCACCTCACCCTGGGAATGCAGGTCCTAACAGGAAGGAACCAAGACAAATTAGTTGGCCTTGGAACTCACAGCATGGCTTAGGGATTATTTTTGGGACAACAGATATGTTAGACTGAAGGGGTAAAGTGAAGGGAAGAAAAATGTCAACTAGTTAGATATTTTACAGAGAAAACTAAAGAGAATCAACAATTCTGCTTTTAATAGTAGTAGTAGTAGTAGTAGTAGTGGTAGTAGTAGCCTTTATTGTCACTTAGTCACAATTATCAGCGAAATTAGCCATCAACCTGTCCATACAGACATCCATACAGACAAGGGGGTAGACAGGACAGGAAGACAGAGCATATTGAGGAAGAAATACTGCATAACATGAGGAAAGGTGAGGAGAAAAAAAGGCAACCCTTTTTAACCCCCAGACTATGCTCCTGTGAGGAGTACAGTTTGGGAACAGTGAAAAAAAAAAAAAACACCTCAGGAACATTAGCACAAAATCAGTACACTCTACAACATGAACACACAAGACTTGCAACATGGTACGGGAGTGGGGGATGGAGGTAACCCAGCACAGGCAAGCAGCCATCCGGTCCTACAGCCATTCTCAACGCTGGTCACAGACCCGACTGTCAGACTGGGGGGGTACAAAGCGGGGAAGGCGAGGGGCGTGTGATTGCATATCTGTATGTATGTGTAAGAAATGACCAAATGGCCTTTACTATTTATGTTTGTATTCAAAGTTTTAAATGTTATGGGCTACATGTAACATGTTTTACAGTAAATTGATCTAACTGTATTGTTATATAATTGTTGGCACTGGCACTTATAAACACTAAATGGGTAAAAATTGCAATAAATAGGCTTAGTTTTGGAGCCAAATGTTGGAGTTGGAATAAATAGCTCTAGTTTTTATTAAAGAAATAAAAGCCAGACTCTTGATCATTTTACAGTCTTATTTTTGTTATACATTATTTGTTTTGGTTGTTTAAAAACACACACACAATCAAATTATCCGATTACTCGATTATTTGATCGATTAAGTGCTAGATTAATCGATTACAAAAAGAATCGATAGCTGCAGCCCTACTGTTGAGGCTTGACACCTTAACCTACCCTTTTTTTAAAGCTGCAATCTGTGATTTTTTTCTGGGTTTAAAATGATCCAAAATAAATTGAGAAAGTACATAATCAGCCAGTGTTCAAAACTATCTGCTTGCCTTAGCTCAATTAAAAACGGTTAGCTTGTAATAATGTTTTTAACTCCAGTGGTACTGGTGGATTTCCACAGGAAAATTTGAGCATGTCTTTCCGTCATTACGTCACATCTGTACACATAAAGAAGAGTCTCGGCAAGTAGGTTAATTGCGTGTGAGGATGTTGGAGGTGGAGATTTATAGCCTTTTCTCACACCACTTATACATAATTATATAATTAAACTGATCAATATGATGCCAGATCCAGAAAGGTTCAAACGACAATCAACAGTGACAACAGATTGACCCGCTGTAAAATGCAAAAGACTTTGTTCGGACTTCGGAGTGGCTACAGAAAAAAAGAGACTGCAACCGGACCATGCGAAAACAAGGATAATATCGGAAGTGCATTAAATGTAGTCACGCAATGCTGACGTTGTTAACATTAACAATTTGGGAACAAAGTATAATTTGTAGTTTGACGTGATATAAAAAAAAAGTTGTTCGATTTAATCAGCGTGATTTACTGCAATGCTTTTTTTCCCCTTAGAACAAAAGTGTATGTTACTTACGTGTTCAGATTAAAAGAAAATTATTAAGTTGGTCATACTTCCAAAAAGTAGAATGTGTGATTCTGAATGGACAGTATATCCACACCGGCGCGGTGACTGACACCTGTACAGTCTCATCAAACAGTGTGTTCATCCGCGCTGTGCCGTGTCGAGGCACAACCCACATAAAGTTGATAATTCCAATAATTGCAGATTTCGAACAGAGATGGCGACACAGAGGAAAAACTATGGACTGCAGCTAAGTACTATATTTTATTTCATTTGCCAAGGCAAATTTCTAATGTTCTTTTTAATTTTTTAAGTTTAAGTTCTAACAATTATTTCAGCTTTAGTTCAAACTATTAGCAGTTTTATTTAACAATAACTACACTGGGACAGTGAGTGATATTAAATAAAATAAAACGAATACAAATTGAAAATACATTCAAATTAAAAATACTATGTATGTATGTACTGTATATGTATGTATGTGTATATATATATATATATATATATATATATATATATACACACACACACACAAAATCTGCTAAAGAATGTTCATGTTGCCAATTTTAGATCATTGGCCAGTGAATTTCATTGATGGCCCTGTCTTAAGCCGCTGAACACTTCTTAATGTTAACCGGGGAAAAAAAATCACCACCCAAGGAGTGGAGTTGATGATGATATTCAAACGTCCACTCAGTAATTAAGTGCCAGAATTTAAGGCACGCAACTTTAAATTAAAATTTTTTTAAAGGCTTTACAGAACGGGAGCTGTCAGTTACTTTTATAATAGTACATAATTACTACATAGCCCATGATCTAAAAAGACATTGAAATATGTCTACACCCACTAAAGATGCTAAATATAATTTTCATTCCTCACTTGCCATGCCGTAAGTGTGACAGTCTGAGCTTTTTTAGGATAATTTAAGTCAATGAGCAGACGTCTAAAGTTAACTTTTTTAATTTCAGCAGAGTGCACCCGTGGAGAAAAGGCAAGTGCAGTGATCGGGTGCCCAGTTTCAATCATGCCTGGAGGAATGCGGACACTTTGGGAATGGCAGAGTCACTGCATAACAGAGCCATCTGGTACCAAGCCAACATCCTATGGTTTCCCAAAGAGACATTCTAGAGCTTTGCGGTTTTAAGTAGGCTAGGAGTCAAAGCATTCTCCAATATCATTGGAACGCAAGCTTACTTTTTCTCCGACAGTGATGCTTCCACACTGCAGGGTGTTGATGTCTTCTCTGCAGTTATCCATAAAGCCACATATGAGCCGATAGTCGCTGAAGACGATGCTGGTCATCTTGGTAATGTACTGATGACACTGGCGTTCTGTGATGTTAGCGCGGTGGTCCACCAGGCAGGACATCAGATAACCTTTCCCTCGCTCCTCATCTGCACACTCTTTCAGCTAAGAAACAGATTAATGCTCTTTTTTTAATTGTCCGTGAGATGGAGCAGTCAGGCATCAATGCTACAGATATTAAGAATTTTCACTAATGGTAATTAAATTGTGAATTCAACCACACATGTGCATCAAAACACACACACACACATTTTAGTTACATTATGGAAGCTTAGAGTGCAGTCAAACATGAAACCACACTGCATTATAAATGTAGACAGCATTTTCTCTACACCTTTTTAAAAAAAAGACTGCAAAATCTAGTTTTCTGATTGTAATATGAAAAAATTCAGAAATTTCAACCTTGAATAACTATATTCAGATAAATCATTCTAGATTTACTGGGGTGGTTTTGTTGGAGAGTGCATCTGCATAAAAAAAAAAAAAACTTTGAGTGTGAGCCCTCCTCTTAGAGCTCAACGATTTGGGAAAAACTCTTTACAAGACCCAACTCAAACCTCTTTCAGTAACCATAGTGTGAATTCTTTTTCATAGGCCATATTCCCACTGTTTTTGGTCTATTAAATAAGACTACAAAATAATAAATATGATTTTTAATGTGATCATTTTTACTATAAGTATTAAACAAACTAAGAAAAGTCCAAAGGGGTATTTGATAAGTTTGATTAAACTATCAAAATATGAGGAAAATATTTTATAATTTTTTTAAAGTATTTTAAATATCAGAGATGAACAAAAAAACTATGGTTAATGTATTTATCTGACACAATTTTTGGCAAAAAAGGCAACAAAGCTACAGGTTTTAAAAGACAAAAATGCAAAGAAATGCATAAAAATGCTGGACGAAAATGATGTCTGCACAATTTTCATTGCATTATCACAAAATTAAACAACTGAATCCAAGCAACAAACAAAGCAAAATGCTAAACATTTTCTAATAATTTCATAGGCTGGACATAACATTTGGCGACTACAGTAAATGAATACAGTGCCGTGTTTTACTCTGAAACCTGCATTTTGCATAGATTTATTAAATACAATTACACACTCACACTCAAGGTGAGAGAATCGAACAGATGAGGACCAAAAGTAATATGATTCAGCAAAACAATGGCAGAACCTGACCTCTAACATGGTGCTCGTACACACTTCCAGCGCCACGGACTCAAACTTCGGATCTGTGGTCAGGTTCAGCTTGTAGTTCCACAACAGCTAGAAAAAAGGAGAGGTAACATTACTAGAAATATGAAACATTACAAATACGCATTTTTGTGTTATTTATGTGATGTTCGTGAATTCATTCATTGGAGTCTGATCTTTTCAATAAATCTTTTGATTCAGTTCACACTCACAGGTCTGAATGGTGATTCATTCATGATTCATGAATCAGACATTTTCAACCCACTGGCAGGAACGATCATCAGCAAATAAAGATGCACATTTCAAACTTGTTTTTCACACAAAGCTATCGTGACTTCAGAAGACTTGAAATAAAGCGTGACTTCTACGATGCGTTTGCATCCTATTTGAATCTTGAAGGCTTCGGTTCCCAATTTCTCCCTTTGACGTTTCACCGTAACCGCTTTGGAATGACATTAATGTGAATAAATAATGACAACTTTAATTTTCAGGGGAACTATTCCTTTATGTCGGTGCTTCATGAAGTACTGGCAGTGCAGTTACAAAGATGTAATGTTTTGTTCATTTTATGGTTTGAGCAGAAAATAATTGCCCAATAGAAAGTAACAGATTTCAGTTTAAAGAGAAAAAAAATGAAATATTCTATTCAAATAATAAGATCTCAGTGGAAGTAAACGGCCTTGTAGTTACTGTGTCGCACACCAAAAGCTCAAAACCTCTCAGTGATATAATTGCACATTAATAGCGACACTAACTAAAAGTGCTGGTGAATGTTTCAAAACGGCAGAATGAGGTCTTTATCATAATTATCGCTCAACTATGAGACTTGCGTTGCGTAATGAGATGGGTGACTCAGGCCTGAATCATATGCTTAAATTTTCCTCGTTTCTGATTTGTGGACCAGGCCTCGGCACCGCGGTCTTAATGAGAACATCAAAGCCACGAAAGTTAGGGAAGCTTAGATCAGAAACAGATACCTCTCTCGGGGCCCTACCAAATTAATTGCGGACTGCAGTCATCATTAGAAAGTGATTAGGCCATTATTCTTCTGAAATTACTTGCTGATCTTACTAGTCTCTAAATCCTACTGAGGCATTCTCTCGAAAAGCAACAAAGAAATGTCTGAAAGAATAGAGAGCGCACAGGGGGTCAAGTAAACAGGGAGGAACAACACCATAAGAGAAGTGTGAAGCTGTGAAAGAGATGAGTCATATTGAAGTACAGTAGAACACAGATGATAATTATTATTAAAGGCAAGGCTTTTTGAGTACTTACATGGTTGCAGTCCGTAGAAATCTCTGTGTCCTGTAAAAGAAAGAGGGAGAGATTTCTTTTAAAATGTGTCTTTTACTTTTGTCTTCATTTCCTTCTCCTTATTAATTTATTCAGTATGATTTCCAATACTGAGGTTTTATGGCCTGAAAAATATAATTGTTAATCTTGGCAGTAAAGCTAAAAAACAATTAAAAAGTAATTTAAATAAAGAACACTTTACAATAAGGTCTCATTTGTTAACGTTAGTTAATTAACGAATATGAGCTATCAATAAGCAATACATTTGTTGCAGTATTTATTCATCTTTGTTAATATGTTAATAAAAATCCAGCTGTTCATTAATTGTTTGTGTTAGTTCAGTGCATTAACTAATGTTAACAAATACAAAATTTGTACATTTTAATAATGTATTAGTAAATGTTGAATCTAACATTAACTACATTAATAAATACTGTATAAGTATTGTTCATTCTTAGTTCGTGTTAACTAAAGTAGTTAACTAATGCTAAGGAAACCTTATTGTAAAGTGTTACCATAATAATAATAAAAAAAAATAAAATTACATCAATTAAATACAATTCAAATTTAAATCCCAAATGTATGATTTTTTTTATTTAGTCATGTCTTTGAGTACATGCAGTATCTTCCAATGAAGACACATTTTCTTTACAAATAAAACAAACAAAAACACATACACAAACGCCAACATTATCATTATAAATAAAAGTTAAACGGTTAAAGACGCTGTTAAGCATATGGAAGTATGGATAGTTCTGGTCTTTTTATATGAAATTATGATAACGTTCCTGTCGTAATTGAAACGCACAGTACAATAAAAGCTATGCAACAAAACATTAAAGCCTCTTAATACTTAAAAGCACATAAAGAACTTCTTAAACCTTTAGTTTTCCTCCCTCAACAAAATGCATTATTTCAGCAGTATGTCTGTTTTTTCTCATTCTAGCAGGGTAAGACCACAGTCTGCTAACTGTCAATAACCACAGTCTCTAACCAAGCACAGTAAACAACTTCGGAGTGACTCAGAGCATGAAAATGCAATTAGCGCAATTGTCAGGGGACGACAACAAACAGACAGAAATCAATGTGCATTAACATACAATGCTCTAACAACGGCTTGACAATAATGCGTCATCCTTCAGTTGCCCTCAGACATCAAAATATACCTGCCAGCGTGGACACAAAAGATGATGTAGTGTATATTATAACTTTGATTGAAAAAATAGGCATAATAATAATAATTCATTTATTATATCAACAACAAAAATAATATTACAATAATAGTAATTATGTGTGTATATATGGACCAATTATTATTTAAAAAAATATACATATATACACATATATACATATATGTGCACATATAAAAAAATTATTTATTTTTAAAAATATAATAAATTCGAAATAACTCCTTAACAATGTATTTTATGTATAAAAAATTTAGAGATGAGAAAGTCTTATGAATTGACAACTGTTTATTTATTGGCAAGCATGTTCTTCGACTCTCGGCAACCGGAAAAAAAACAGAGCTTCAGCGTTGAAAAGATGCTCGGCATCTCGTTACACTCATGCTGTTTTAAAAACGCAGTGCTCCCATTAAAAACAATTGGAAAAATATGCCAGGCGCGTGAAAAAACGTGTTGGTGCACACAGGGCCTTAGATGTGAATAAGAACAGCTTAGAGCTTAACAAATATAGCATTCCAATAAACAAAAAACAGAAGAGTCTTTATCAACAGAAAGTAATAAAATGTAAAACAACACTGCATAGTCTTCACAAATTAAATATAGATTAATAATAGTAAATCTACTAAAGAGAAATGAGTGATTTTCTCTTTGTCTTTTCTAGCTTGATTAACATCGACACAGATGGTAGCAGGAATATTAGGTTGCTGTCACTTTAAAACCGAATGCACAGATCCATTATACTGTTACACATGCGATTTATATCCCAACTGTTTATGTTCACTTAAAACATAACCGACAGTGTTTAAGCAAATACTCACCAAACAGGGCATTTTGATATATTTCTGTGTGTATTTAACCATTTAGGCGCAAACCTGAAACTCAAAGTTCACTTTGCCTGTCCATGTTCCACTCTAGTTTGGAAAAAAGTTCCTGGGGAATTGGTCTCTCTATGCCGCTTTAATGCAGTTTTAATAACTCTTGTTATTGTCGAGCACATCCTGCAGTTTAGCAACAATAGACTGCAATTTAGCCTGGACGCACCAGACTCTCGTACATTTAATTTGTACATAGAGTCCGGCATCGCTCCATTGACAAGCATTAACTTCCTTGCAGGTGGGTCCTCTGTTGAAGTTTAAAACTATTGGATCTGCCATAACGAATCGCTAACGTTTGGTGACGTATGACTACTCAAACCAACTCAAACTAGCACACGACATCAATGTCATCGTTCTCAGCCAATCCCTATGTTCGCTGATTGGCCCAGTAAAACATTGAAAGGAGAAAACCAAAGAATGCAGTTCCATTCTAGACGTAGTACTGACGGAAAATGAAAATTGAGCGCAAGTACGTAGGAGGGCAGAGCCAGGCTAGTAATTTACGTCAATCAACGATTTAGCTGATTTTGACGTTAAGGGCTTTTAGGGATGAAAGAAAGAGCACCACCGTGAAGGAAAGATATGCACTAAAACATCACAGCCCTAGTTTCTTGCTGTCATTGCAAAGACATTGCAAATTTACTGTCCTTTTCAGACACCTGGTAGAACTACCAGCCCTGTTGAATGTAGAGAAGCAATTTTAGCAGCACACAGAAAAAAAATGTCTTGCGAGTTTTGTGTCATCTGATCGGCCTTTATAGGACAGACAGATAGAGAGATAGAGACAGACAGAGGTCCTGTTTTTGTGACATTCTTACATTAAAAATAAAGCAGCATGTGTTCTGAATCCACATTGCACTTAACAGCCGATAAAACTAGTACCATTAGTGTCCTATACTCACATAAAACAACTAAACAGATCCATCGTCAACATTAATGAAGGGCAATATTGCAGCACAACCACATAACAGGCCCTAAATAGGAACAGACCGATATCTGAGCTCAGTAACCACACCCGGATCAATCATCCAGTTTCTCGTCGGGAGCCAGAACAGGATATTTCTATCTGTATGTCAGGGTTCTGTGATTACAGGGCGGCCTGGACATACATGGATCATCTATTGATTCTGGGAGATTATACATTGCTTGCTTTCCTGTAATAATGTGATAAAGCTTGAATTTGGATGATTTAGTTCAAAGGGTTCACAAAAGTCTGCAGGGATTGACTTGTTCGAACTACAGTAAAAAACACAACAGTTTTTATTAGTGACATCAATCTTCAGTGACTTTTTCTTTTTCAATTAATTTGGTTCATGTATCCTGTGATCAATGATAAAAAACAAAAAACAAAAAAAAAACAAGATGTGTTTTGGATCACATAGCAATGAGAGATGGTCGAGTAGGTGGAACAGTTGAAATGTCAATGGTCTCTATGCAATGAATATCTTCAAAACTGTAATTTAGTCTGATTCATTAAAAAGCAAAAGGAAATATTATAGACCACCGGACCATTTTCTCCAAAATCCACATCAGGCAACGTGGGTTGAATAATAACTGCAAGTCTAGGCTGACAAACACTTCCTATTACAATTTCTAGTAGACTGCAGACATCTGTGAATGCAAATGTACCATTTTAAAGCTCCCCAATGATTTCTGCTAATAGTTGGCCATCGATCTTATTTTTAATTTTTCATCAACGATGAGTGTTGGTTGGTTATGACCCAATAAGAGCTTTTCAACAACTTTCAAAAGAAAGAAAAGAAAAACAACAACCAAAGTCTGGTTAATAATAACAACCAACACTCTAGTTCTTTATTAACTTGTCTGACTGGGGTTGTCATATTTATCGGTACTTCTGTACCAAGTCAATAATTTAAAAACACACCGGTACCAGTCTTTTGGTGTGAAGGGTCAATCCGGTACCCGCTGATAGGCACTTTCAAACTCTCCTGTGCATATTTGTGTGAGCGCTCTGTGAAGAGCTTTAAAGGTTTAGATTTACAACTTGTTTTTACAGTGTTTAGCATTGCAGCCAATCACAGACAAGCTTGTCGAGTGCGTAAACGCAATGGCCAATCAGAGGTGTAAGTTAATTCAAATCTGCTCTACAGCAGAGTATATACGTGGTATAAAGACAGATTAGCTTATTATAACGGGAGTTTTCACTTAGTGAGCTTGCGCTTCAGCCAAACCAAGGTGATATCAGATTCACTGACTATAAAGATAGCGCTCTTTGATTGCTTTTTTGATATACCTATGCATAATTTGAATAAAAATGTTAAAAGAAATTATATAATCAATAGTTATTATGACAACAAGATTCAACTTCAGTCAGTTTAATGTAATTTAAGTTGAAATGAATTAACAATTCAAGTTGATTGCACTTTAAAATTTATGACAGCAACTTTACTTTTTACACACTGCAAATTTTTGGGAGTGCGGGGAAAATGAGGGAAATATCCTGAGAAGTGCATTAAAGTGTAAGACCTGCCACTTGTTCTGTTACCCGTTATATGTTTCTTTGTTTTTCCATTCTCTTCATTTGATTTTTTTAAATGCAATGTTTATTTAACTGAACAATATCTAAAGGCTACATGCTAATGTTTTAACATATTTACTCATAATCATTTAAAGCATTAAAATGAACTAACTTCATTTCATATATTTAATTTGCAAATAGTCATATTAATATATATATATATATATATATATATATATATATATATAACTACAAAATAGTAACAACTGTTTTGCTTTGGAACTGAAACCATGAAATTTGACTGATACAGACTACTGAAATTTTGGTAAAGTGACAATCCTATGTCTGACTAATTGTTTTGTGCAATTTGAGTTTAATCAAATCAATTTTTAATCAAATTAAACTCGTCCGAGATAAAATTCTGCTCCAAAAAAAAAAAAAAAAGGCTTCAAAAAGCCAAACAATTCCTTAGAATGAAAGTATAATAGTTTTGTTGCAGGACTATAGGCCTAATTCCTGGCCTATATAGGCCTATAGTCCTGCAACAAAATTACTATACTTTACTAAACTCCGAAGAATAATTAAAAGGGAAGAGAAATGTTTTACAACAGGGAGGGACAAAGTCTTTTCCCAAACATCCTTCTAAAGTAGTGAGATAATGTTTAACTTGACTGATTATTTGCTTAGAAGGAAAATCATTTAAGTTACACCCAAAAAATAAGGCATCACCACACTACCGAAAAATGTTGAGACATTAGATTTGTCATTTATGTGTCTCTTTTGCTCACAAAGGCTGCATTTATTCAATAAAAACAACAGTAGCACTCTAAAATATTATTGTACGTTTTTTTTTATTTAAAGTGTAATTTATTCTTGTGATGCAGATCTGAATTTTCAGCACCATTACTCCAGTCTTCAGTCTGACATGATCCTTCAGAAATCATTCTAATATGCTCATTTGCTGCTCAAGAAACATTTGATTATTAATCAATGTTGAAAACAGTTGTGCTGTTTATTATTGTGAATTTTATGAAAACCGTGATACATTATTTTGGGTTTTGTTGATGACGTTCAAAAGTAAACAAAAAAAAGAAAAACAGCATTTATTTGAATTTCATTTATTTAAATTTTCCTTGGGTAATAAATTGTTTATTTCATTAAGTTTTTTAAAACATGCCAGTGCATTTTTATTTTTATTTTGAGTTAAAAACAATCACAACAAGTAGCATTTCCGACCTGAGTCTGTTTGAGTCACCTAACTAAGCTGAAATATGTTGAAAAACACAATCTTTCATAAAAAAGGCTTTTATAAGGCAAAATAAATGGAGAAAACTACTGACCAATGGGTTTGAAAAAAAACTCTGCCGGGCTAATGTAAATTAGACATTCAGTGACAATTAAGCAATTTACGGGAATGGTTTGGGTTCAGTTAAATTATAATGAACAATTTCATGATTAATCTCAATAGCCAATATTTGAATTACTACTGTTCGCTTTATAAACAAACCTAATCTTGCTCTTTCTGAATCTGACAGGATGGATGGTAAACTGATGCTCACCTAAAATATTCACGTCATTATTTTCTGACAAGGTTTATAGAATTATTTCTGCTATTGCTGGTAAAATAAATCAGTTGTCAGGGACATAAATCTCTTTGCTGTGAAACCAACAGCCCCTCTACTGGGTTCAGGGTTTGTCAGAAGTAATAAAAGAGACGACGAAACAAGCCATGGATGAACCAACTTCAACAAGTGCAGCTTCAGTCAGGTTGAGACCTGATAAAAAGGTGAAGTTTCACTCAGTCAGGGATTTGCTTGCGGCAGAGCGCATTAAGCACCCGCTCACCTCTTTCATGCACAGATGAGTGACTATGACACCAGCCTTGAAATCTCTCGCTTCAGAGAAACCTATGCTCTGCTACTGTATCACCAGCACATTCTTACCTCCTGCACTTGCAAATGAAATGTCGATTTATGATCGTCCGAGATCTTGTGGCTATACTATTAAACAGAGTATATTCATTTTACATAATGTTCCATATTTTTTTTTTTAAAGAGAAGTAACATTTAAATTTTTGCGGTTATAAAAATTAACCCATAAATAATGTAATTTGAGCTTAACTTGTGCTGAACTTGGTCTAATCCTTTACTTTGAGCGTCACTGAAATGAAGCATCACTATCTGAAACTGTTTTTGTAAATCTATACAGACTGTGGGAGTGTCACAGGAGAAGCACGGAGGGAACAGTGGTCATGTTTAATATTATATGTTGTAGCATAACCACTTAAGGGCTTGCCAAGTGCAATGATCACAACACGACTGAAAGATGTGGAAAGTGGCCGGGGAGAAGACAACCCAGTGTCTGTTTGCCCTCCGAAACGTGATGGTTTCTGGTTCAGTGAGATGCACTTTCAGTGAATAAAACATCCATCCTCACTCCGGTGCAAAGTGAATGTAGCAATAATGCAGGGAAATTGACTGAGTGATTCATATGGGATATATATATATATATATATATGTATGTATATAAATGTACATGTACGTGTAAATGTATGTATATAAATACACACATTATTTTACATTTTATCTTAAACTCCCAAAATGTCAGGTGACGCAACGGTCCAAAAAAGATGAACAGACTAAGAAAACTAGTTAAAATGGAGTCTTAATAATACAAAATAAAAAATGTAATACTATGGCATCATTTTTGGTTTGAAACCTTTCATATACAACTGATAAAAAAATGGTTTAACCATATTTGATTTGGTTATAAAATGGTTTAACCACCTGACATAAAAGTTAAAAAATACTTTTGAAATATTATTTAACAATTGAAACTTGTTTTAACCCATTGTTCGCAAAAATATGCATTATATCACTTTTGAAAAACACCTTTTTTGAAGCTTTATTAGTCAATGACATTAATTGATTGTCTGTCATACTCGTACTGCACGGAGGTACACTTCGTCATATTGTTAGAAGACATGAATAATAATAATAATCCGAGTGCTACAAGCTTTACACCTGTTCTTACACTACAGAGGTAAACAACAACAGACTTTCCTCATTGCCATCCGTTCTAAATCTTTTATGTGGCAAAGCTAACAAGATGGAAACAGCCTCCAGGGTGTTTATTTTTAGGTGACAACATTGTTCAAAGAACTAGAAGTCACAATGAATAATCAGATTCACATCAGACAAAGAAAAAGTTCAAACCCCTGAAAAAAGGCCCATGGCTTCTATTTTAATAATGTTTCGAGACTGTTGAATTAATGGATCAAAGCTACAGTAGAGAGACTAGCAGGCAGCATCCTCTGTTTTGTCCTTACCAGGCAAGACAAATATTGGCTGGCAATTTTAAAAAGTGTTCCACTGTCTGTCATCAAAAAAAGCAACAAAAATTGGCCCAACATCAGCTGAGAGGTCAAAAACATCATGCCTTTGACCGAAGCAGACAAACGAAAAAAGAACGGCTGAAGTACAACCACATGATTGCAGTCCTGCAAGCCCATTTTTGTGACTGCAACACATTTACTGACAGTCAAAACTATATCTGATAGCTTTTCCTCTGACAATAGCAGTCAGAGACTTGCCTTTGTTCAAGCCATTACAGGATTTCTGCACCATTAGTCAAAATGAAAGCAATTATTTAACACTGACCCCTCACCAATTAAAAAGTGAAACTTATGAAACGTGTCAAGAACATTTCTAAATCATATTTCCTGAATTAAGGCAACTTTTAACCTTCAAATGGTCTTTGTTTCCTGTTTACACTTCAGGGCTTCGGGGTCTATACGACCCCAACAATTGATTGAGTAATTGTACAAACAATATACATTTTTAATCATACAAATAATATATCTTTTTTTTTTGTTCACTTCTCATCTATTCATTAATGCTGTGTTTTTGGAGATATAAAGTACTTTTGTATCCATATATATTTTTTTTTATCATACATTGCATTTATGCTCTAGTACTAGGCCTTCATTTCTGTGTAAAAATTTTCAGATTTATGTTTTTTTTTTGACACATGAAGAAACTATATTTAGTTTTTTTTTCCACATTTCCCATTCATTCAATGTGGGGTCATATTGACCTCGAAGACCAGTTGTGTAAACATTTTTTTTACATACGTTCAGAACAACCGAATCAAGGCCAGTTTTTGTGTGTGTGTGTGTGTGTATAGATAGATAATGTATTAAAAGTCACAAAATCGTATTCCACTGAGATGAAGGGAACCTCTTTTTATTATTAAGTAAAAGTCGATTGGGGTCGTATAGACCCCATGACCCGATTGAGGTTTAAAACCATTATTAACATTATTTTGCATTATTTTTCGCATCCACCCAAATCTTATTATATAATGCAAAAATCTCAATGAAACAAAGTAAAATATTTTAAATTACATTAATTATATTGCCTCTTGGTTTAAATATTAAAACATTAAACTACAGTAATGAGAATCTTGCAATAATCATCATTGAAAATAATGAGAAATACGTAAATGTCCAGAAGCATGAGAGAGAGGAAACATTATAATTGACAAAAAGACAACATCATACAATGCAACAACATTATGAATAAATCATAATGGTCACAAAAATGGGATTATTTTCCTATAAAAATGTTTTTTTCTTTGTATTTTTTTTGGAGTAATAACGTTGGACAATGCTTTCTTTTCAGTTAACACGCAGTCCGCAGTTTTTTCTCTTTGTCGCCATCTCTGTTTGAAATCTACAATTGCAGTTATTCGCGGAATTATCAACTTTACACGCGTTGTACTTCGACATGGCACAGTGCGAATAAACACAATGTTTGAGAAGACTGTGTAGCTGTCAGTCACTGTGCCAGTGTGGATACTGGCATTCAGGATCACACATTCTACTTTTTGGAAGTATGACCAACATATGAATTTTCACCAGAAAATGTCATGAACAATAACATCCACTTTTGTTCTGGTTCTGACATTGCAGTAAATCGTGCTGGTGATTGTCGTTTGAACCTTTTTGTATCCAGTTTAATTATATTAAGTGCTTTGAGAAAAGGCTATAAATCTCCACCTCCAACATCCTCACACTCAATATAGCTTACGCTAGCTGATACTCCTTCTAGATGTGACAAAATGACGCAAAGACATCCTCGAATCTCCCGCGGAAATCCACCAGTACCACTGGAATTAAAAACATTATTACAAGCTTACCGTTTTTAATTGAGCTAAGGCAAGCATATAGTTTTGAACACTGGCTGATTATGTATTTTGGATAATTTTTAACCCCAAAAAAGCTACAGACTGCAGCTTTAGGCCCTGTTTACACGAGAACGATTCCGGGTGAAAACATGAAAATATTTTTTCGGATGGGTCTTTCATTTACACGGCGATGGCGTTTTTGGGGATTGAAAACGCAAAAAAGTGAAACCACCCTCCAGAGTGGAAATCTTTAAAACGCTCCACTGCCGCGTTCCCGTGTAAAGGGTAAAAACGCAAAAGTCTGCTTCACAGTGAAGGTTGTACGCAGGCGCACGGTCTTGGTGTTGTTGTAGTATGCACTCCTAGCTGCCTGGAGTGCATACTTACTACTACATTGAATTTCACAGACTTTTGCGTCACCATCTGCACGCGGAATTCACACCCAAAACGTTCGTCTAAACGCAGAATAAAAAGTGATATCGCCACACCACTTTTGCGTTTTCTCTTCAGAATCGTTTCCATGTAAACATAGCCTTAAACAAGTAGCGAAGCCATCTACCAAGAAGAAACATCAGGCCTGGTCACACCAAGACCTTCATGCTATGAGCTGTCAAAGCCACAAGACATGATTTCCCCCTCAGCGAACACTGAAAGAGTTCATTTCCCTTCATTTTAGATTCATTAGTGTTTCACACAGACATTTCCAAACTAGCAGCTTTACAGCCAACAAAAACATACACATACTGTAGGCCTACACAAATAAAATGAGGTAGCTCATTTGTAAAAATAAATACATGCAACATATTCGGTTAGCTGCCTTATTCATTCGATTCTGGTATATCAAACAAATATTTGATTAAGAGCTAAGCTCCTTCATTTACTTTATCAGGATGTCTCCCCTCAGCCCCGGATCCCCGCGGGAGCTTCTCATATCAGTCACGCTAGCTGCTTTGTTTACAACAAACCAACCATGCCGTCCCACCAGTAGAGGAACCTGCTAAAAATGCAAATTACATTGAGACAGACGTGCTGCAGCTGTGCCACGACCACCTCACCTCCCTCCTTCAAGCGTTCAAGCAAGGGTTCGTTCACAAAAAAAAAAAAAACGACCCGGAGGGGTCTGACCTCAGGGAGATGGGAGAAAGATTTATGGACATCATTTACCTCTTCAGAAGGCCACAGCTGTTACCGAGCCTCTGCAAAGCAATTACCCCAATAATTAGAGCCGCAGTCCGGACTGCTGAAGCAACCGTTTGCGGGCAAATTAACTTGGCGTGCGGTGCAGGAGGAGAGACTGAGAGATGAGTTTACAGCTTGTCTTGATGTTTCATTCATGCTAGCATAATTATCGTTTTCTATCGGCTGCCAATGCCAAAAACCAATGGACTACTGTTGGCATGGATGCTTGTAATTACACTCTAAAAATGCTGGGTTGTTTTAACCCAACTTTGGGTCAAATATGGACAAACCCAAACGTTGGGTTAAAAATGTGATAAAGAAATCTAACCCAATGGCTGGGTTTGTCCATATTTGACCCAAAGTTGGGTTAAAACAACCGAACAGAATGTACATATATACATTTAAAACTAAGGTACTTGCCCACGTTTTTTTAAATAAACTGATTGCAACTCCAAATTAACAAATTCTATAGGCCTACATTTAGGCTATACTACCCCGATACTTGTCCAAAAGGATGTAGTTATCCACAAAAAAAAGTGAATATTTAATAATGCATAAATTACCACACACACAAATGCATAATACATTTTATATATATATATATATATACACACACACACACACGTTATGTAAACAAAAACTTTAGATGCTATTAATCTCTATATTAATCAATTGTTAGCACTAAGGTGTATATATATATATATATATATATATATATATACACACACTCTAAAAAATGCTGGGTTGTTTTAACCCAATTTTGGGTAAAATATGGACAAACCCAGCCATTGGGTTAAAAAAATTAATTTAAAAATGTAACCCAATGGCTGGGTTTGTCCATATTTGATCCAAAGTTGGGTTAAAACAACCGAACAGAATGTACATATTTACATATACATTTAAAACTAAGGTACTTGCCCACGTTTTTTTTAATAAACTGATTGCAACTCCAAATTAACAAATTCTATAGGCCTACATTTAGGCTATACTACCCCGATACTTGTCCAAAAGGATGTAGTTATCCACAAAAAAAGTGAATAATTAATAATGCATAAACTACCACACACACAAATGCATAATACATTTTATATATATATACACACACACACACACACGTTATGTAAACAAAAACTTTAGATGCTATTAATCTCTATTAATCAATTGTTAGCACTAAGGTGTATATATATATATATATATATATATATATATATACACTCTAAAAAATGCTGGGTTGTTTTAACCCAATTTTGGGTAAAATATGGACAAACCCAGCCATTGGGTTAAAAAAATTAATTTAAAAATGTAACCCAATGGCTGGGTTTGTCCATATTTTACCCAAAATTGGGTTAAAACAACCCAGCATCTTTTAGAGTGTATAAGATGTTCTATGTAAGCTACAGCACACCAAGTGCACATTTTGCTCATAGACAGCATTTAGACCAATTAATACAAGCATTTTACCACCAAATACATCAGAGCAAGAAATGAACCCACCCACATTTCAATTTTCGGAGGCATGAATGGATGATTAAAAAGAAATGAACTCGAAGCGTACATCAAATTGCATTTCAAGGCTAACGAAACTAAGATTCGACACCCTAAATGGGACACGCATAATAGCTGTGTTTCAGACAGACCACTATCTGAAATGTCCCTCAGGTGTAGAAATTAGTTATCACGGACCAGAGAGCAAGACCTCGCTTCAACACTAATGAGAGCCTGAGTCAGTGAATTACTAAAGACACAGAGAGAGAGAGAGGCATAGTGCCATCAATATGGGTTTAAAGCTGTGACTGTAATAAGAGCTGGATTTTACTGTGGGCGAGACTCCGACATAAGAGCCATTTCAACAGAAGTTCAAGAGTTTGTGAAAGTATCGTGGAGAAAACTGCTGCTGTAAGATGTTTCTCGGCTTAAATTAATTTGTGTCTATTTGCAAATGAACCTTGGCCCTTGTGATTGCCAGACGAAAAGTGGTGCATCATCAGAGCTAAGCAGTGGCGGAGTAAGTCTCATTGCTCATGTTTAATAAGCATACAGTACATGTCTTAGATCACGTCAAGATCTGCACAGATAAGTCTTCTTTTCTTTTCTATTTTTGGTTTAGTGACCAGGTCCCAGTTGCATAAACATTATGTTAAGAAGACAGTGTCTTCAGAACTAGTATGAGCAGTTCGGAATCAAATTAGACCAATGAACGTTTTTATGTAACCAACTTTAAAAAGTTATGAACAGTCTTGAAAAGAAAAATTGATGACTAACTTGTAAGACTCTTATGGGTTTATGCAACTCGCCCCAGGGACTTTTAAACTCCAAAAAGAAACAGTAAAGTATACAGTAAAAGTTTGACGTGTGCACTATATTACAAGTGAGAAGCCGTATGATAGTTTGGGTAAAAAAATAATAATAATAATAAATTCAAATATGGTGCATCAACAAACGTTTGGTGTCTAGACACTTGAAAACCATTTGTTCAGCACAAAAAAAACTCTTGTATGGCTTCAGAAAACATATTTTATACACTATTGTTGGATTATTATTATTGTACAGAAGTATCAAGACATTATCATTCCAAACTAATTTAATTCTGAAAATAAAACTTCTGTGCCGGCTGTGTCGGGACAAAAGTTATCCTGTAATCATTTCCTCATCCACACAAGTAGGCCACTGTGCCAACAAGCACAGCAAACTACAAAAGACAAATCTCGTTAATAGATTTTAAGGTTGTTATTTAATTAGTCCAATCCACATTAAAGGTCTGTGTTTGTGCAGCCATAAATGCAGAGGAAAATAAGAATGTTTACTTGTGTATAAACATTTACATATTCATTATTTCATATTCGTTATGGTCAGAGTCAAAGTTTATGCACCTGCGATTAAAGACTCGTGGAAAACGTGGTCATGATGTAATTCATTTCCCTGCATGTCCACAATAGTTAGTCACATGGTAGTGGTATATTTACAGCTCAAACAATTGGGTGAAAACAACCTGGCTGCAGAACTGAGAAACTCCACGGGAGATAAACAGAAATGCTAACACATTTCTGAGTTTATATCAGATATTTTGGGCCGCCATAGTCAAAACAGGGAAGACAGAAAACTGTATCCAACAAGGCATTTCATGGAGCCTTTAACAAATAAATAGATCATATTTGAACAAATATATTTCAATAGGAGTTTAGATCTGGAAAGCTTGTCTATTTCACTTAACAGTGTAAAATTAACAAAGATAAATTACATAAGATAAAACTCACCCCGAAAATTTAAATATCACCCTAAGTTTAAAATCATAATAATAATTACACACACACACATGCATATATATATATATATATATATATATATATATATATATATATATATATATATATATATATATATATATATAGTTTGTAGTATTTTGTTACTTTTATATAAGCCTGCAATATATATATATATATATATATATATATATAATTTTAACAAATACTACAAACAAGTAATATTAAAAAATATTAACACAATTATATATAAAATGTGTTGTGTAAATTATCTGTAATTTTTTGTTAATACATATAATTATAGATAAATAAGCATCATCATTAGGATTCCTACTCACCTCCTTTTTGTCCTGCAGGCATTCCAGTACGGACAGATTATTTGTCCAGGTGTGTTTTGGACACAGCCGGGTCACGTCGTCCCGGCAGGCCTGCTCTTCTGCCAGCTTCCAGCCAGTGGATCTTCGAGACTGAAAACCGGAGGACGCGGCGCCAGCGGCGGGAGCAACGGCGTTATTCCCGGGATTCGGTGGCGCGGCTCTGAACTGTTGGTTCATGGCGACAGCCGGAGGATGGACATTTCCGAAACCTGGAAGAGGTTTAAGAGCCTGCACGGTAAGAAGGGAGAGAGACATGAGGAGCAGCAGCGGCAGAACACGTCCACACGCCGCCATCTTCGGCCACAACAGTTGAATCAAGCTCCAATGACTGACTCCTGCTGCTGAAGATACATACAGCGCTGACCAGACAACCCTACTACGGCGAAGGCTTTGCTAATGAATATTAATTACGTAAAGTGACGTAGCCCAGTAAGCTTTACTGATTGGCTATATATCCCAGGCTCGGAAATAAGCCTCAAACAACTGTCCAATAAAAAATCCTTATTGCGAGAAAGGCATGGATCATGAATATTAATTAAGTTGAGTAACAGACACTCCTGAAAGGTTACCAAGCAACCGTACGAACTTCGTCATAGTGGGATTAGTAAATCGTCGAGTCCGATTTAGAAAACTTGGCGATTTCGATAGAACTCACTTCATTGCTTAAAAAAATAAATAAATAATAATAATAATATACATACATACATATACAGTATATATATATATATATATATATATATATATATATATATATATATATATATATATATATATATATATATATATATATATATATATATATATATATGTAAGAAAAATACAAGAAAATACAAAACCAATGCCAGGGGCAAATACAATTGGGAATTCAATTAATGGTCACAAAGTCAGGATAATACCATAACAATGACACAGTGAGATAGCTCTAAAGGCTTTCAAGTTGCTTGATGCAAGGAGCATCCAGGTAAGTTCTTTACAAAATAATAATAATAATAATAATAAAATAAAAAAGTAGGACTTAGCACCCTGAAATTTACATTTATGTAAGAAACCTTTGCTAAGAAAATAAATAAATGTATTTAAAAAAATAGGTCCTTTACATCTTTATCAAAGTTGTGATGAGCAAATAAAACATCTTTGTATAACAAAGAAAAACTCCTTCCAGAACAGACTTCCCAGAAGATATGAGGAATTGTCTTCAGCACCAGACAGGCACGCAGACAAAAAAACAAAACAAAACAAAAACAACAACAACAACAACCAAAAAAAAGGACACTTCTTTTTAAATTAGAGCTTCACAGGATAAAAAAAATGAAGTACTTTAAGACGTCCTTTACCTCTTGTTAATTAAAAACAAAATCCCCAATCTTTCATGGAATGTCGACAAACTGGCCATTCCAGTAGAATGGGAGAAAAGCAATCTCATTCTGAAATATCTGGCTAATTCTCCTGTTCCAACCAGAAGAGTTAGATAAAATAATAATAATAATAATAAATAATAATAATTCCCAATCATTGAATAAATTTGCAGAATGGATCACCAAAACCCTGCTCTTTTAGAGAGATAGAAAAAAAAACTGGTGAGAGTCAAAAGCTTTGTAAATATCTAAAAGAAAAAAACTGTCACCACAAACTAATTTGCTTTAGTCTAACAAATCCAGAATAAGACTATTGTTTCAAGCAATGTGTCAAGCTAATACTTTATATTCATTATTAAGAAGACAGACAGGCCACCAATTATATATCAAATAAATACCTTTTTAGGTTTAAGTATAAGAGTAAGGAGTCCTTGTGTTAACTAGAAGGCACAACATGATCCGACTGAATACTCTCCAAAAACATCTCTACCAGGAACGGTGCAAATTCTTCAGCAAAGCTTTTGTAAAACTCGGCCTTTATGCCAATCGGTTCCTGAAGATTTAGAACAGAAGCTAATCAATGCATTTGTCGGTTGCTTTTTAAGCTATCACCACATAGTGATATAGGCCTACAGATCGTTGCTCACCAGACACCATTCGTATCTAAACCATATTAATTTGATTGAATAATTTTATGTTTTACTAATAGCTGTTATTTCATACTTCATAAGATTCGAAAGCAATATAAGCCTTACAAACCATCCAAACAGAACATGAATTAATTTCCTGCAAAAGATGGTTTTAGTCAATAACATCCACGCTTGTTTCTTTGCTGGAGGTGTAACTTGTAGTAGAATGCGAACTTGCAGGGGCGATTCAAATTATGAAACGGTTTCCGGCTCGAATGCTATCGAATTACTTTCGAGGTAATTTGACACCGATTGGTCTGTGCAGCGCTGCTTCAAGTCAAACACACCTATTCGTAGAATTTGACCACGTTTCCACCAAAATTACCCAGAACACTTTGTCCCAGGAACTTTCCAATTGTCATTATGTTGGCCATGGGCTCCCCTAGTCTTGCCTTGTGTTCCTGTAAAGGTACACTGTGTGATTTTTACCCCCATCTAGTGGTGAAAAGGTATATGACCATCCAGTGAATATTAGTTTCTGTTCCTCTCAATTCCGATTTCGTTTTTACTCCTACAGTGGCCAATGTAGTCCAAGATTAACATGGCTTCCGGTTCGACCTCGTCCATGAGTGTTAACCACAAGTGTAAACGTGAAAGGCGAAGCTTGAATTAACGGGTATGTCCCTCTTTGGCTACAGTACTTTCAAGATGGAGGGGCAACATGGCGACCAACATTAGAATCCCTTACCCGCATGTATTTTCAGTGGCATATTATACACTCACGAGAATACTTGAACGAATATACATTTATGAGCACATATATTTCTGAAAAGAACTTAGTGTTTTTAGCTAAGAATAAACTAAAAGAGTTACACAGTGTAGCTTTAACGTATGTATGCCTGAGGCCCCTGGTGGTCCTGTGCTCTTTTCCCTCGTGTCTTTGCCAGTTCATTTTGTGGCAGACATTATGTTCATTAACGAAGACAGTTTGCTGGTCTATATCTTTGTCTGGCCTTGCTATTTGCTGTAATTACAGTGTATTCTTTCTATAGTTTTCGCTCTTGATTTCTCTTTTGCTTTGATATGATCATATCTGTGTATCTCGACAGCAGTATCATCTTAATTCTTTGCCGTCTTGATGTTTAGTATTGCTGTGGAATTCCTGTTCCGCAGTATGACATTGCTTGAATAGGGTTGCAGGCAGGTCAGCTGCTCACCAACTGTAAATCAATGACAAAGTCCATTTTAATCCACTTCTCTGACAATAAACAAGCTGACATCAATAAGAGCTAGCTTGAAGAAGAAACACAAGATAGCATGATATAAAAGCCTTTTCTGTGTTGAATGAAGGTAATAATAAGCCACATATTGATCGGTATAAGACTAATGTATGTAATGTAATGTAACCTACATCTGCAAGTGGCGTTCTTGTATGAGACAAAAATCCTCATGCAGTGTAAGTGCTCTTCAAGATGGTAAATGAAAGTCCTTAACATTTAAGTCCATGCTTGAAGAAAATAAATAAAACAGAATAATATTTTTTTTCTCTCAAACCCAACCCAGCAAACATAAAACATTCCCCTAACGTTCCTCAATGGTCCAATGAGGTTATTTCTTCGGGAACCAAACAAGAACGTTATAGGAACGTTCCATGCAGGTTATTTTTAGGTTCCATTTTTATAATGTAAGGAGGAGAATGTTCCGGGAACGTTCCCTTAACCTTAAGGGAAAGTTCTAGGAACGTTCTGGGAACTGAAAACTAACGTTCCCAGAACCTAAATTTTGTTTGTCTGGGAAAGATCAAAACTCTTTTTGGATAAATAAAAGCTTTATTGCCAAGTATGTTTGCACCTACAAGGAATTTGTTTTGGTGACAGAAGAAACACACATACACACACACACACACACACACACACACACACACTTGTATGTACAGGTGTGCAGAGTGATTTTCTGAGCTGTACTCTGTAGTCTTCTTATGTCTCATTTGGTAGCTGAGCCAAAACAGACAATTATTGAAGTGCAGAGGACAGACTCAATGACTGCCGAGAAGAACTGCATCAGCAGTGCCTGGGGCAAGCTGGTGAAGGAAGCACGACCTCTGTTTTTTTCACAGTGGAGTCAAAGTGATTGTCCAGGTTGTAGAGTCCAGGAACCTGAATGACTCCATTGATGATGGTGAGTCGGGAGAGTTTCTCCTGAAGTCCACCATTATCTCCACTGAGCATGTCCAGCTCCAGGTTGTTATGATTGCAACAGACAGTCATGTGTCTATTGCTTTAAAGGGATACTCCACTTTTTTTTGGAAATAAGCTCATTTTAAGAGTTAAACAGGTGAGTTTTACCATTTTCAAATCAATTCAGCCGATTTTCTGATATTTAGAAGAATATCAGTAACCCAGACCGTTTCTGGTCTCATTGACTTCCATAGTAGGAAAAACTACAAACTATGGTAGTCAATGAGACCAGTCTGATTACAGATATTCCTCTAAATATCAGAAAATCGACTGAATGGATTCGAAAACAGTAAAACTCAACTGTTTAACTCTGGGGGAGTGGTAAAATGAGCCTATTTCCAAAAAAAGTGGAGTATCCCTTTAAAACAGAAATGTGAATGTGAAAAATAAACATTCAAGCACAGGTGATAAGCGATTTCAACACTGCTGTTATGGAGGACCACAATTAAAACAGACATTGAGTACAGAACTTCAAAAGCTTGTCACAATCTCGCTTTATTTCAGTTTTTAAAAATGTATTTAAAAGGTTTTTATTTATGAGGTAGTGATGAAAGGTAAAACATTTAATACAGTTTTATGAGTACGCTTTGCAAAAGAGAGATAAAGAAATGTTTCCAGCAACATTACTACAACAAATCAAGTGGCATATGAAGCGATGATCGCTGTATTGTCAAATTTATTAATTTATGGCACACATACTGTACATGGTAGATAATCCTTCAAAGCATACAACAATTCTCCTTTGAAGGGAAAAACATATTTGTTTCAACTGAAAAGAGTGAAAAATATTTTTGATTCATTACCATAAAAATCAGCAACCTTTCCCTTTCAGCTAATATTTCCTTGGCACCTTATAGAGCACATATGCTCTACTCCAATCAACAGGTATAAAAGTGCAAAAAACAGCACTGTAGAACAATTTAACTAGACTGGTTTTGACCTATTATAAGGTTGATATGTACGCAACATAATTCTACCCTTGAACAGTCGGAGGGATGATCAGTTTTCTGTTCTTTAACGTCTCTCCACCAAGGAGTTCCTTCAGTACCAAGAGTTTTGAGGCATATCTTGATGAAGTCTTTTCATTGTTCAAAAAGTGCTTTGCAAGAGGCAGTGGCAGCCGCAGCCGGTGGGACAGACCTCTTGAGAGCGGAACCAGTCCATCATGTGGCTGGTGTGTCCTCCGTGGCCACAGCTCAGGCAGAAGTTGGAGGATCCGCGTACGGCCACGTGACAGATGGCGCACTGGAAGGTGAAGCGCTTGCAGACGGCGCACTGGGTGCCTCGGGCCTGACTACGACAGTGGCAGCAGTAAACGCCGAACTCTACGTATGAGAGCAAAGAAACCACGAGGCTCAGAAATGTGAGTGTTAAATATTTGTTAGAGTTAAACATTGGCTTACATCCCAGAAATTTGAGACAAAACTTTGCTCCCTAAAGGAATAATCTGGGTTTGATTGTCTGAAAATAGTTTAGACTCATCAATTAGTTTCTGGTCAGTAAGATTTTTTAAAAGTTTTTAATGGTTTCATGCTCACCAAAGCAGCATTTTTATGATAAAATACAGTTACACAGAAATATTGTGAAATATATATATATATATATATATATATATATATATTGTGAAATATTAATATATATATATATATATTATATATTATATAATATATATATATATATATATATAATATACACATAATATAAAATAATATATTTTAAAATAAATTATATATTTTTGTAAGTTATTCATGCGATGGCAAGGGTGATTTTTTATACATTTTGTCACATGATCCTTCAGAAATCATTCCTTTACTCAAAAAACTTATCAATGTTGAATAAAGTTGTGCTACTTAATGTTTTGTAGGAACTGTGATACATTTTTTTCAGGATTTTTTGAATAATTAAAATGGAAGCAAAAGTACAGTATTTCGATCTTTTGTAGCACTATAAATGTCTTTACAGTCACATTTCTTTCAAAGAACAAAAATCGTACTGATCATAAACATTTGAACAGTGAATGTTGTCTGTGCAAATTAATAACCAATATTGTGCAAATCTTGTAAACATGGTAACGTAAATTCCAGAAAGTATGGAAGCTTGCTTCCCCCATGGAATAAATAATAAAAAAATGTAATTGCAATTTTTTATTTCACAATTCTGACTTTATAACTCACAATTTCAAAATTTTAAAAAAGCCAGTTTTTGCAATTTTGACTTTTTTTTCTTGCAATTTTCTCAGAATGCTGAGTTAGGCCTATATAGTCAGAATTGTGAGATATAAAGTCGCAATTCATTTCCTATGCTAGTCTGATAGTACTATATGACCCAGAAGCCATTTTAAACCATTCCTTCATCTTACCTATGCCTTTGTGTGGCTCTGGAGGGGAGGAAACAAATTTGAGCACCTCTGCCCTCTTGTCCTTCATGCCCCAACGGTGCAAGATCTCACCGTAATACTTCTTGAAATCGTCAAACTGCCAGGAGTTGGAGGTGTCTAATAATCTGTGGATCAGAGGAACTCTTTAAAGTGTGAAGCGAATAATGTGAAGCGTGTCACAGTGTCATTGGTCGAACAGGACGTTTACCTTTTGTTCATGTCGTGTTGCTCTTTTTCCCGTTCTCGGGGGTCTGTGCATATCTGGTTTGAAAAGCGATAGTCATCTGGGGACGACTCTCCCCAAGGAGGAGCATGTTCTGATTCACGTCCTACTGAAACAAAAACAACGATCAGAAGTTTGAACAAGCTTGCTCTAAATAATTCCGTGAACTAAAACATGTGATGCTGTATGATTAAATTATTTTGGTACAATTCATTTGAATTATTCAAAACAAAACAAATTAGCTCAAGGCACAAATGTAACTGGAGAAGAAAAACAAACATAACCAACTGATCTGGATTGTGATACAATTGAAAATCAGACATTTAGTTTTGTATGATAAATATGAATGTATAATAGAAAGGGTATTAATATGGCCATTAATTATTTATGCAATATTACACTTATTTCAAGGAACTCTGTAAATAAATACCACTGTAAGACACCAATGTTTCCCTGAGCAAGACACTTAACCCCTAGTTGCGGCAGAGGCGTGCGACCTCTGACATACACAGCAATTGTAAGTCGCTCTGGATAAAAGTGTCAGCTAAATGAATAAATGTAAATGTAAATGTAAATACCCAAATCCAGATGTGAAAAAAACTTGTTGCATCTTTCCCAAAAAGACTCATGGCTGTATTAGATCAAAAGTGTGCTTCTACTAAATACTGAGCAAAGGGTCTGAATATTTAGGACCATGTGATATTTCAGTTTTCTTTTTTAATAAACGTGAAAAAATGTTAACAATTCTGAGTTTTTCTGTCAATATGGGGTGTTGTCTGTACAATAATGTACGCCTTTCAACTTAGGAACTGCCTTAATTCTATGTGGCATTGATTCAACAAGGTTCTGAAAGCATTCTTCAGAAATGTTGGCCAATATTGATAGGATAGCACCTTGCAGTTGATGGAGATTTGTGGGTTGCACATCCAGGGTATGAAGCTCCTGTTCCTCCACATCCCAAAGATGCTCTATTGGGTTGAGATCTGGTGACTGGGGGGCCATTTTAGTACAGTGAACTCATTGTCATGTTCAAGAAACCAATTTGAAATGATTCAAGCTTTGTGACATGGTGCATTATCCTGCTGGAAGTAGCCATCAGAGGATGGGTTCATGGTGGCTATAATGGGATGGACATGGTCAGAAACAATGTTCAGGTAGGCCGTGGCATTTAAACGATGCCCAATTGGCACTAAGGGGCCTAAAGTGTGCCAAGAAAACATCCCCCACACCATTAAACCACTAGCAGCCTGCACAGTGGTAACAAGGCATGATGGATCCATGTTCTCATTCTGTTAACACCAAATTCTGACTCTACCATCTGAATGTGTGAATAGAAATCGAGACTCATCAGACCAGGCAACATTTTTCCAGTCTTCTACTGTCCAATTTTGGTGAGCTCTTGCAAATTCTAGCCTCTTTTTCCTATTTGTAGTGGAGATGAGTGGTACCCCGTGGGGTCTTCTGCTGTTGTAGCCCATCCACCTCAAGGTTGTGCGTGTTGTGGCTTCACAAATGCTTTGCTGCATACCTCGGTTGTAACGAGTGGTTATTTCAGTCAAAGTTGCTCTTCTATCGGCCCATTCTCCTCTGACCTCTAGCATCAACAAGGCATTTTCTCCCACAGGACTGCCACATACTGGATGTTTTTCCCTTTTCACACCATTCTTTGTAAACCCTTGAAATGGTTGTACGTGAAAATCCCAGTAACTGAGCAGATTGTGAAATACTTACAATACCGGCCGTCTGGCACCAACAACCATGCCATGCTCAAAACTGCTTAAATCACCTTTTTTCCCCGTTTTAAAATTCAGTTTGGAGTTCAGGAGATTGTCTTGACCAGGACCACACCCCTAAATACATTGAAGCAACTGCCATGTGATTGGTTGATTCATTATTACTGTTTTTATCATAATCCTTATAAACTTATTAACTATTTTAATCATTTGAATAATTACTTAATTTAATAACATTGCACACTGATAAATGTCGACCATCATTTAGTTCCATGACTGAAGCGATTTTTCTTATATCATAAAATTTTCATTCAATCAATAAGCATTAAACCAAGCTTCCAAAAACACAGAACAAAATGAATAATGCCATGATCTCTCACCCATGTTCCACTGAGTGTTTGCAGAGTCTGAGGTACTTGAACACGATCCGGAAGTCACAGAACTGGAGGTGATACTGGGCTAAAGGAGCATTAATATTACAAATTCAAAAGAATTATCAAAGATGCACTGCACATACATCACGCTGAAATCAACCTCTTTGGTATACAAGAATTTTAAACTTATCCTAATTTTAACTGACAGACAGTTACTGTGTAACTTTCTCTCAAAAGTCAAATTAGTACATAATTCCTGTATTGATAAATTCGGTTTACAAACGTACATAGCGGGAGTGGTAAGCCGTGAAGATCGGCGGTCGTGGTTGCTGATGGCCGTATAGAGTGAAATATTCCTGAGGACTGCCATGACCTCTGAACACACTACACAACATGGCCAGGCTCTGAACATCACTCATCTGACTGTAGTGTTCAAGCCTGGGGAGGAACGAGACAAAGTTAAAGCTCATGTGAAATCAAGGACACATTGATAAATTATAGCTCTATATAATGCATAAATGCTGGTGTCACCAGTTTACAAGCTGACACTCACAATGTCTCCAGCAGGTGTCGCCCAAATGGATGTTTGGCCCAGGGAGTTCCAGCATCAGGGTCAGGGTCAGGACTAAGGTCAACATTTGTGGCTGCTGAGGCAAGTGCCCATACCTTAAAGAAGATGGACCATGGAAATTAATCTGTAGATATGGCCTGTACAGACATCATGTTTACACACACTATAGGTCAAAAGTTGGGAGGTTTTTTTAAGGTTTTTGAAAGCCTCAAGCTTGTTTTCATGTTTTTAAGCTTCTGCTTCATCCTGCTCTTTTTCGGACATATTGCAGTTATTGTTTATAAAACTTTATAGATATTGTTTCTTCCTTCGGTATGTTGCAACACACTTATTGTATTTGTATATTCTATTTTAATATTTTGTTCGAAATAAAGAAAGAAAGCCAAATAATTCTCTTATGCTCACCAAGGCTGCATTTACTTGAACAAAAATACAGTACATTTTCTGAAATGGACCATGGAATATTCCTGTTATGCAAAGCTGAATTTTTCGCATCATTACGGACTTCAGGGTCACATTTTTCGCATTATTAGTCTTCAGTGTCACATATTTAGCTTTATTACAGTCCTCAGTGTCACATGGTCCTTTATAAATCATTTGAATACGCTGATCTGCTGCTC
This sequence comes from Cyprinella venusta, assembly GCA_038021265.1. Classification (NCBI taxonomy): domain Eukaryota; kingdom Metazoa; phylum Chordata; class Actinopteri; order Cypriniformes; family Leuciscidae; genus Cyprinella; species Cyprinella venusta. The sequence goes on from CM075871.1 coordinate 15,370,878, forward strand.
AAGAAACATTGATTAACTGTTGTGCTGCTTAATATTTTTGTGAAAATCATGATTCATTCATTTTAGGATTCTTTGATGAATAGAAAATACAAAAGAACAGCATTTATTTCAAATGTTTTTAACATTATAAATGTCTTTACTGTCACTTGATCAATTTAATGTGTCGTTGCTGAATACCAATATACTGTACAACTTTCAAATGGCAGTGTATTACAGTTTTCACAAAGGTTTTCAACATGGGTACTATTAAGAAATGTTTCGTGAGCAGCAAATCACAGGAATAAATTACATTTGACAATCTATTTAAATAGAAACTAGTTATTTTAAATTGTAATACAATTTGATAACATTACTGTATCTTTTTATAAAATGAGTATGTTTATTGAATTAAAAAAAGAGCAATGAACTTTCAGAAAAGAGTGTATATCACATACCTTTGCTAAATCCCTGCGTCCTATTGCTAAGGCTGCCGCCCCATTCTTCTGGCACGTGTCCTGTATGTCATTAACATTTAGCCTAAAAGAAAAAAAAAGAAAAAAATGCAATGGATCAAGACGACATTTGAGCAAAAGAATGTCACGGTATTGTCAGTTGATGCTGTAATTTATGGCTGTTCCTAACAAAAGAGATATCATCTGAATATGATTGACCTGGAATGCTTTGCTATCTAAGAAAACAGAACATACACGTATGTCTCCCCGAGGGCTTTGTGCACAGGAAGCAGACATGAGATTTCCTGGATGATGACTTTGCCAGACAGTTTGATGGGTCTGCTGCTGTAGTCTCCTCCTTCTCGCTTGCCTTTCCAGCGGCGGGATTTCTGAACACCGATGATGACGACAAACAACATGATGAATCACAGCTAATCATTTTGAAATACTTTAGATTAACTGAAGAAATGCAAAAAATTAAAGTCTGTTGAAAATAAAATTATAAATCATTATATAATAAATTATTATTTATGTATGTTGTTATAATTAGAATTAATAAATTAAATATATTTTTTTAAATTATTCATGCATTAAAAATACTAAAAAAAAATATTTTGAATTATTATAATAATATATTTTTTAAAAAACTGTAAAGATCAACATAGAAGTTAGATTTGAAATTTGAAATATCATTAGGGTTATTTGCCCTGGATAAATGGAGAATATCCACCTTATTCTGCACCCATTCTATTTCCCATGATTCATAGTGGGTTCAACTGACTAAACGTTTTTTTTTTTTACTTCCATTTGAAGTATTTGTTTACATAGAATGCTAACACTCTAGTCCAGACATTAGAAAAATATCAGTCAACGAATGTGTTTTATATTTAATATGAGCGAAATAAACATAACACAACAAATCTTTAACTTTTAGGTGGCAGAATATCTTTTAGTAATTCTACGAATTACATCGCGCAAAACAAAAGTAATAGCCTACAAACCGGATGAAGAAGGGTCGGCCTCCACAGAACATAAAATATTCTTTTTATTTTATTTTTCGTGTTCGCATTTATGAGAAGAAAAAAAAAAACAACAAAAAAACAATGTTACGGACGTGACAGTTCTCCATTACGGACATGACCCCTCAGAAAGCGACTTTAAAACTTTCACAGAGATCTTAAAGACAAACCACAAAGCCTTTCTTTAAAGCGAATTTTGTTTTTTATTAATTGTATCTTAATTTAAATCAATGTTTCATCAACCATTTGCCTGGTTTTAATAAATAAGAAGTAAATATAGAAAATAGATCATCATGACGGAGGCACCAGCGCGCAAACTGGACTCTGGTCTCATAAATGAACCGAAACTCTGCGTATAATGTAGCCTACTTGCCTCACAGACATGAGAAATATATAGACTAATGTTCTATCTTTGAAAGCAATGGTAGACAGGAGTCAAAGGGCTAACCTAAGCTTATTGCTTGGGTTATTCTGCAGCAGTCGGGGGTGATAGAAACTGTCGGATGTTCATGCGTTGCTGGATTAGGGAGATCGTACAGTCATGCATCAGCTATCCTTTGGAAGTTATGAAGAAAAGAAAAAAGTTCATCACGTTTTTATCTGTGATTTAATAAAAAATAACATGTTCAGATCACATCTGATGAATGTTTTTTTCAATTTAGTTTAGCGATGTGGGGATGACACAATCTGAAACAAATGGCAAAAAAAGCATAAATACCAGATTTGAACCGGAAGTTGGCAACCAGAGTCGTCGTAATGGCAGCTCGTATTGTTTACAACAGAATAAGGTGGATATACAAGACGTACATATTTAGTAGCAGTCATGAAATTACATGATTAAACTTTTAAGCATTAAAATAAAACATTGAGGCCCGGTTTCACATACAAGGTTTAGATTAAGCCAGGATTAGGCCTTAGTTCAACTAAGACATTTAGGTAGCTTTTATAAACGTGCTCTTGAAAAAAAAACACGTTTTTTTGGTGTTCATATTGAGCGAAAACAATGACACTGATGTATTTTAAGATATATCAGTATATGTTGCTTTCAGGTAAAACAGCTAAATAATGCATTTATTAAGCCTGGGACTAGGTTTAAGCCTTATCTGTGAAACCGGGTGCAAATGTGTTTATTTAGTTAGTAACTTAAAGTCATCTCTGACAATTAAATGTTTTTTTTCTCCCATTTTGGCTGTAAAACTGCTGCTTCTTTTGTTACAAACTGATGGGGGTTAAAGTGTCACATGCAGCATCAAAACAGAGAAAGAGTAGAAAAGGGCATGATCTTTCATTTTTTTGATCTGTAACAACAAATTAGTAATGATTTAGGAAGCAGAAAATATAGGGCAAAATGGTAAGCTGTGAACATGAAATGCATGATAGCAACATGATAGCAAAAAAGCCATTTGGCATTAGAGCAAGAAGTAGATGAGAGAGAGAAAGAGTGGGAGGGAGGGGCGGTTGTCAGTACCGGACAGTCATGAATAGTCTGCACAGACCAGCGGCGGGGAGTAGACAGAGGGGGCTTCTGATTGGATAAAACAGACCACAGCAACATGGGTGAGGGATACATGCCACCAAAACTCAACAGGAGAGAGACAGCACAGAAAACCACAGTGACAGTGAACTGTGAAAATGGTGCTTTCAAACCGATGGATCAAGTGGGTGCAAGGAGGGGGATGTGAAAAGCAAGAATACTCAGAACTTTAAAAAAGAAGAAAAACATGTTATGGAGTTAAATAGTCAGGTTATGGTCAGTGTCACTGGCCAATTTGGCTACTACATTTTTAAGTTACTGGCCATTCAGAACTTCTACTAGCCAAAGATAGAAAAGAAAAGAAAAGAACTATATTAACCATATACACTACCGGTCAAAAGTTTTAGATCGGTAAGATTTTTTATGTTTTTAAAAGAAGTCTCTTCTACTCACCAAGTCTGCAATTATTTGATAAAAAAAAAATACAAAAAAAAACAAAAAACAGTAATATTTTGAAATATTATTAGAATTTAAAATAGTGGTTTTCTATGTGAATATATAGTGAAGTGTAATTTATTCCTGTGATCAAAGCTGAATTTACAGCATCGTTACTCCAGTCTTCAGTGTCATATGATCCTACAGAAATTATTATAATATGATCCTCAAGAAACATTTATGATTATTATCCATGTTGAAAACAGTTTTTTACATTTTTATTTCAGGATTCTTTGATAAATAGAAAGTTCAAAAGAACAGAATTGATCTGAAATGGAAAGCTTTTGTAACATTAATCATTACCATTCAAAAGTTTGGGGTCAGTAAGAATTTATTTTTTATTTTGGGGGGAAAGAAATTAGAAAATACTTTTATTCATCAAAGATGAGTTAAATTGATCAAAAGTTACAGTAAAGACATTTATAATGTTAGAAAAGATTATATTTTAAATAAATGCTCTTCTTTTGAACTTTCTATTCATCATAGAATTTTGGGGGAAAAAAATGGTACACGACTGTTTTCAACATTGAAAATAATAATTTATGTTTATTGAGCATAAAATCAGCATATTAGAATGATATCTGAAGGATCATGTGACACTGAAAACTGATGTGTAATCAGCAGCAGTAATGATGTTGAAAATTCAGCTTTCAAATGACATTTTAAAATATATTAAAATAGAAAACAGTCATTTTAAATTGTCATAATATTTCACAATATTACTGTTTGTCATTTTTTTTCATCAAATGAAGCACCCTTGGTGAGCAGAAGAGACTTCATTTAAAAACAAAAAAAAAATCTTACTCATCTTAAACTTTTGACCGGTAGTATATACACACTTTATCTAACAAGGAATAAAAATATTATAAAATTTGGATTTCATCCATTAATTTCTTGTTCAAACAAAATACCATCATCCAGCCATCTCCTCCCATCCTCTTTCATCCTCATTCTTTTCACCAAAAATGTGTTTTAGGTGGACAGATTAATACAGTACAATGCAACATAAAAAAAGAAAAAAAAAAAAAAAAGAACGTTGAAAAATAACAATGTATTTTTTGTTAACTAAATGCTTTTTAATCTTCGCTATTGCTTCAATGCAAATGAAAAAGTGTGCCGTTATTTGTGTGTAGTGATGGGCATGTTCAAGTAAGCCAGATATGCACATATTCTACGCAATATGCTGTATTTAATAGATTACGATGACTCACAAGTTGAGTATTTACACTAAATGTGCGCAGATTTGGCTACACAAAATTCACCAGCAAAGTGAGTAAACAGTGATTTGACAGTGTTACCTGCCAGAGTTGTTTTTTACCCGGATCTGGTGGGTGTTAATTTCAAACCCTGGTTGTGGTAGTGAAAATATCCACATTTTACAAATAGACAGGCTAACACGTGTCCATTTCACTTTTGTAGACTTAATGAAATAAAATAAATAAATAAACTGCCATTGCTAACCATAAAAACCTTAAAGGGATACTCCACTTTTTTTTTGGAAATAGGCTCATTTTACAACTCCCCCAGAGTTAAACAGTTAAGTTTCACCGTTTTCACATGCATTCAGCCGATTTTCTGATATTTAGACAGTTTCTGGTCTCATTGACTTCCATAGTAAGAAAAAATATATACTACAGAAGTCAATGAGACCAGAAACTGTCTGGTTACTGATATTCTTCTAAATATCAGAAAATCAGCTGAATGGATTCGAAAATGGTAAAACTCGACTGTTTAACTCTGGGGGAGTTGTAAAATGAGCCTATTTCCAAAAAAAGTGCCACCTGATCAAACCTACTGAAAAAGTGAGCCTTGTTGAGCAAAAACAAAACTTCCAAGACAAGCTAACTTCAGTCCTGTGTGACGAGTCTCACCCGTTCTTTGTAGTAGAAGGACGATATGGACACTTGATCTTTGTCTGTACGTGTTGGGCTCCCGCTGTACAGCCTCAGGGTGGTCTGAGACTCTGTTCGCATTTTCATGGGTGTCAGCACCCCGCTGTGATACGCCGAGAGAGCCGACAGTGACCTGCACATAAACAAAGACTTCTACCTTAGAATCATAGTCCTCTAACACATGCTAACCTGTCTTCCATTGCAATCAAACAATAATATAACATCATGGTTCAGATAAAACAAGCAAACAGGATCGAAAATTCACCTGGGAGTAGGCTCAGTCTGAGGGGCCATACGATGCATAGTCATTGGCCGTGTGAAATAAACCAAGGAACCTAATGGGAAAACTAAGTTGTAATTTATGTTGAATTTACATAAAAAATGAAAAAAGTATAAAATATAAATAAAATAGGACAAGGAAAAGATAAATGGAAAAGGTCTGTTGTTTTTGCAACCAACCTGTCCCACAGAAGCGAGCCCCAGAAGTCCTGGGAAAAGGGATGTTGGAGTCCTGGTATGAGCCGTAAGTGTTGCTTACTCGAGGGAAAGTAGGAAGAGCAGGAGTCACCGGGTTTGTGAGCACGTAGGGGTTTGTACCATCCTCCTGGACACAAAAAAAATGCATAATGATGTTGCTGGTTAACATGGGAACAATTTGGAAATGAGCATAGAAGTGAAATCCCCTCACCATGACCCCATCTGACTCTAAGCAGGATACCAGCTGCCTAACACACGGCTCTAAGCAGTTCTGGTTTCTCTTCACCTTCTGAAGTGACGTATCAGTCAGGATCTATAAAAGAGTTGCTGCTTCAACATGACATTGTTTAAAACATTGACTAAAGCTTAAAGGGATACTCCCCTTTTTTGGAAATAGGCTCATTTTACCAAGAGTTTTACCGTTTTTGAATCCATTCAGCCGATTTTCTGATATTTAGAAGAATACCAGTAACCAGACAGTTTCTGGTCTCATTAACTTCCATAGTAGGAAAAACATATACATACTATGGTAGTCAATGAGACCAGAAACTGTATGTTTGCTGATATTCTTCTAAATATCAGAAAATCGGCTGAATGGATTCGAAAACGGTAAAACTCGACTGTTTAACTCTGGGGGAGTGGTAAAATTAGCCTATTTCCCAAAAGAGTGGATTATCCCTTTAAGACAAGCTTGATGGGAGTTCAGTTTCAACCTTCTGTATCTTGGTCTTCATGGAAGACGAGATGTTTGTCGGAGAGACAAATTGGAAAGAAGGAGCTGCATTGTTGGGATATTGGGCAGGGAACTTTACAACGAGGCGGACTCGGTTGGCTCCGCAGTCGGCCGACACAAAGCAACTGCGGTTGACGGCATCCATCTACAACAACAATAGTGTTAATTCCTTATTTATTTATATATAACTGTCATTGAATCCTATTTATCAGATTTCTTCAACATGACACTCCAAATATCAGAGAGTTACAGTAACTGACCTCCACATTGACATTGCGAATCTGTAAGTTGACTAGAGAAAACTCCTGTTGCAGAGTCTGAGGCAAACCTGGCACATCATTCTTACCACTGGATGACAGGCCGGACTGAGGGCCGTCAAACTGATCTGTGGACAGACAGCAATTTAGATTTATTAAAACTAGGTAAACAAACAAACAAACAAACAAAAGTTTGAATGGTAGTGTACAGTAAGTCTATCATATTATATTATAAAAGTAATCAGTCTGGCAAAGAAACTTTCAAATCTTATACAAAATACAATTCTCGACTCATTTCAGTCATAAAAATCCACAGAATCAGATCCACAATCTACTTTCTGTGAAGATATCTGTTTTATGTCTTTATTATAATTCTATTAAATTCTGTTCTATTCTGCCACACAACAAAATAAAGTATAATTTGTGTAAATAACCAGAATACAATGTATACTGTATGTTAAATATAAAATGGACAGTCAGTGCTCATAATTACATTCATCTATTCAGGATATTTTTAAAAAAATAATTATAAATTGAACCAAAATAATTAAAAATAAATGAACCATAATGCATCAAATCACTGTCAGAGAAAATAATCTTTTTCACCTTGTGAGTTGTCCGCTGTGAATCCTGGACTCAGTGGAGGTTCGGAGTCTTGGGACCTCAGAGTTTTCTCTGTCTCTGTGGTGAGAGTCAAGCCCTCCATCAAATCGTCCATGATGTCATTGGCACAGCACAGCTATAGAACATATGGCACCATTTAATTGTATGTAATTTATTTAGGATGTTAGGAAAACTCAATTTATGAAATGAATGTGTTTTTTATCAAATCAAAATGTGAATTTGTATATATATTTAGTTTGTATTTTTTATTAGAGGATTGTGTAATCCTGTACCAGAAATCCTTTCAATAAACTTCAATAAACATAAATCTCAAACATAAAGCCAACATCCATAGAGAAAGGATTGACTTCAAGAGCATCACCTTCTGGAGTTGAGGATCCACTCTCCATATCCTCAGGGTTTGATCTCTGGACCATGTGACCAGCTGGCAGTCTTTGGAACCTAAAATACAAAATGGACAGTGCAAGACAGTAATTCTTGTCCATTCCTAAAGTCAAACTGAAGCCCTCATTCACAGAGTTATCACTATCTGCTAGTTGCTCCTCTCACCTTCTTTCTGCGGCCTCCACTGAAACTCAAGCACGACATCATCATGGCCCACGAACGCATGAACGGGACTATTCAGTTCCAGCGTGCTCCACAAGAGGAGGCTGTTCTCTCGCCGTAGCTGAGGAACCATCACTGTGACCAGTCCGTTAGAGAAGGGCTGAATGGAAGGGGAAGAAAAAATTAATCTTTACTGAAATAATAAATAACATGCGAGAATAAGGGAAATACGTTAGCTATCAGTCAAATATTTAGAATTAATATAAAATTAATATTAATATATAATTAATATAAAAAAAGTTTTTGAAAGAAGTCTTATGCTCACCAAGGCTGCATTATTTGATCAAAAATACAGTACTATTGTGTAATATTATTACAATTTTAAATAATTGTTTTATTTTTTATTTAATCCTGTGATGCAAAGCTGAATTTTCAGCATCATTTCTCCAATCAACAGTGTCATATGATCCATAAGAAATCATTCTAATATGCTGATTTGCTACTCAATTATTATTGATGTTCTATCATAAGTAATGGTTCTGATTATTATAAATTTTTGTGTACATTTTTCAGGATACCTCAATGAATAGAAAGCTCAACTAAAGACTGGAATAATGATGCTGAGAATTCAGCTTTGTATCTAGGCAAGGAATGCATTACATTTTAAAATATATTGAAGTAACAAACAATTATTTTAAAATGGAATACTTTTTCACAATTTTACTGTTTCTACCATATATTTGATCAAATAAACACAGTCTTTGTAAGCATAAGAGACTTTTTTTCAAAAACATTGCAAAATCTTAATATTTCCTTAATTATAACTTTTTTCCCGGAGGTGTAATTGTCACAACATCAACAAATTTGGTTAAAAGTTGGGACAAGAAACATTTTTAACTGATTTTTTTTAAATAGATTATATTTTAAATTAATTAAAATAATGATTTGTATTGTACCGTGTATCTGGCCTTCCACACAGGCACCTGACATGACAAGATATCAAGGTACTTCCGGGGTTGTCTGTAATCCCAGAACTTTAGGGGTAAATCAGGTATAAGTTAAACTGCAGCAAACACAATAGAATGTGAACAATGTGATCAATAATTGTGATAATAATCACCCGAACAGAGTTGTCCTGACTGGAAGTAGCCAGGATGTACTCGTTATCAGGGTGCCAGTCCAGACCATGAATTTTTGACAGGTGGGCGGCTACGTACTCCACTGCAGTGTTGGGTTTCTGAAACACACTATATTCAGTCAAAAACAATATCTGCAACAGATAAACTTTTAAATACTAATTTCTCAATTGATCAAAACTTCTTGTGCAGGAACAATGAGATTTCGGCTTACCATTGAAAACTTTGGGATAGGGAATTTTTATATATTTAGAAAGAAGATTCACATGCTCACCAAAGATGGATTTATTTAAAAAAAAAAAAAAAAAAGTTAAAATGTAATTTATTCCTGTGATGACAAAGCTGAATTTTTAGCATCATTCCTCGAGTCTTTAGTCTCTCATGACCCTTAAAAAAATCATTCTAATATGCTGATTTACTGCTAAAGATGCATTTCTTATTATTATGTTGAAAAAAAAATTGAGCTAATTTTATAAATAAATATTTAAATGTTTTATTAAATATTTTAATATTAAATATATTTTGGAAACTATGATACTTTTATTTTCAGGATTCTTCGATGAATAGAAAGTTCAAAAGAACAGCATTTTTTACATAGAAGTTTTAGGTAAAATTTGTAACAAATTCCTGTTCCCAAACAAGTAAACAGATTGGCAGTCAAACAAAGTTCTGACTGATAAACGACACCTAGAATGATGATGCAATCTTGATGTAGCAAGTAACAGAATGGCATAATCACCCTCTTGTCCCAGATTCTGACATCACCATCATGACTTGATGCCAAACAATAGTGATTCCGTCTGTTCCACTTCACCTGAGAGGCTCCGGCTAAAACATAGAGGAAGAGTGAGAAAATGAAAAGTCAAAAGAATAAATAAAAGTATTGACTATTACATTATATCCCATTGAGTCTTTGCACTCACCCACGGCAGAAAGGGCCACGGTTGGTTTTCGTGTGTCCCTAGAATTCAAGAAATAAAAGCGTAAAACATCGAATGTCCCACAAACTGTTCATAATGTGTTCTTTCTCCGCACTCACCTTGTGTCCCATATGTAAATGTATGTGTCCACAGAACTCGTGACAAGCAATTCTGGATCAAACCACGACCAGTCTAAATCACTGAAAGAGTGCAAAAGGTCTTGGTTTAAACATTAAACCACATAAAAAATTATATTAATGTATTATTTGTAATTAGAATGTATTATATATACATATTCAAGTGATATCAACTCTCAATAAATACTGTTTAAAAGCAGATTTTCAGATTCATGACTACTGTTTATATTATAGTTTACATTTTGCAAGGATATAAAGATAAGGTATGCACTTTTTTGATCATGCATCGTCTCGTCATTGTTTGAATAAGTAGCATTTCAACACGGCGTGATCTGTGTTACCTTATAACGCGTGTATGGCCTTGCAAAGACGTATGTGCTTCACCGGATCCATCACGCCAAACGTACAGGTCAACTCGCTGATTACTCTTTGCGAAGATAAGGAAAATTAAAATAAATCATAAAATAAATACTCAGTAGACATGTGAAACAATAAATACGACTGATGATCATTATGTCATTAATCGGCAATAGATAATAACTACTTCACGTACAGAAGCAGCAAATAAATGGGCCTCGGTTTTGTGCGGATTCCACTGAACTGTCCCAACGTCCCATTTGCTCTGGCGGCTGATTTTGCGTGGAGCTTCGGACGGCGTTTCCAGATTGACAATATATAAGAATCGCCTCCTATTAAAAAAAATCACATGTGAAAAAAGTAAATACGGTGTGGTATAAAAATGCATGTGGGAAGGCATTTACAAACTTAAAAATAGAGATATGAGAAGTATGGAAACTCATTTCTGCCACATATGATAAAAATAGGCTTGTGTAAATTATGATTATGCCATAAAAAGATATAGGGATAAAAGAGATAAGAAAAGAAAAAAGAGATAAAAATACAAAATAATGACATAGGTCATAATTATGAGGAAAAATTATGACATACTAAGTCATTATGAGATAAAAGTCAAAATAATGAGATAGAAATTTATGGAAATTCCATAGAAAATTATGGAAGCCCGTTTCTGCCACATAAGAAAAAAAATGCTAGTCCATCCATCCATCTTCTTCCGCTTATCCGGGGCCGGATCGCGGGGGCAGCAGCCTAAGCAGAGATGCCCAGACTTCCCTCTCCCTAGACACTTCCTCCAGCTCTTCCAGGGGAATTCCGAGGCGTTCCGAGGGCAGCCGAGAGACATAATCCCTCCAGCGTGTCCTAGGTCTTCATCGGTGGCTTCTCCAGGAGGGATGTGCCCGGAACACCTCCTCGGGAAGGTATCCAGGAGGCATCTGGAACAGATGCCGAGAGACACCTCATCTGACCCCTCTCGATGTGGAGGAGCAGCGGGACAACTCTGAGCTCTTCCCGAGTGCTCTTCTCTAACTCTCTAATTAGTACACTTTATTATTATGACATAGTCATATACTTTTTGTGTAATGATTATAACTATGTCATAATTTTGACTTTTTATCATATTACTATTTTTTTAAAGTAATAATTTTGACTTTTTATGTCTTTTATGACTTTTATATTATAATTATGATTTATATTTTTCTTATGTGGCAGAAACTGGCTACCATAGAAAAGGGATGTAGATGCAGCATATAAAGCTATGCTACTGCTGGTGCATAAGGGTGTGTTTATAATTCCACATGCTGATGTGACATTAACCAAAGCTGTACACACCCTGAGAGAACAGCATGCTGGCCGAGACAGTCCACCGACATTGCAGTAGCCTGAAAACAGAAAAGTCTGTCATGACAACACATAAACTGCAAAAAAGGCTGCATAGATTTTGTACGTATTGTTCCTTTTTACCCCTCTAAATGTAATGAGTAAACAATGAAAGAACATGCTTACATTGTAAACCGGTCGTACTATCTTTAAAATAAATGAAACTTAAGTTTTATACTTTATATCTAATGTTAATTCTAATGACATTCAGACATGTTATTTGTTACTTATAACTCTGCAACTCTCAATATAGCCTATGTAACTTATGTTGGATCTCTATAAAATGACTAAACACCTGCTGGGAACACATTACTACAACTAATGAGTAGTAAAGTCTTTTCTTCATTTGACAACACGTTTACTGTAATGATTGTAAATAATACTAATAACTGAAAGTACAATGTTTACCGTGATAAGTTTGTAAGAGCATCACACCTTAATAAACAAAGAATGGCATTCAATTCCAAGTTTTTAAGTTAAATACGACGTCGCTCAGGATTGACATGACATGTGTGCATGTCTAATGCTTACGAAAACGACACTTCTAACGCACCTAATACCTGCGTGCAGGTGTAGAGACTGTGTACCTGTGCATCTCGAAACTCCACCACCACATTCTCACTACTCCAGCGGGCCGCCATCTTCACCCACCAGAACGTCAACAAATTACGTGAAACTAACGGGACAACAGTGTCTTCTCGCGAGAATTCATGTTCGAAGCTACGCACGCTTCTCTCCCACACTGTCAAGATGGAGGCGATCATGGTGGAGCATGTTGTGGCTGATACTGGTGCTTTTATTAAAAGGGCTTCTCTGCACGTGAGTTATTGTTGATAAAGTTGGCTTCTCTTTTGAACTATTTTAATACTGCTATTCAGAAATGTCAGTTTGACTCAGGATAAATGACGAAACTGATATGTGCGTGCTGGTGCAGTATGTGTAAGTTACTAGAATTTAGAATAAATAATTGACAATTGTATGTGGGTACGATTGTGAAACATAAAACAGAACAGAAAATAGCATGATAATGCCAAGTGTTTCCACAGTGTTACATAGTAGTAACATTACATTAGTGTATTTTAAAATGATGTGAGAGTACAATTTGCCATGGCGCATCAATAAATTTAATCATTCAGCACCATGGAGAATGCAATCACTTCCTGTTTTTATGTGCATGTTTTGTGATTTGTTATTTGTTGACTATTCGACTGTCCCTTATTTACTGCCTTGCTTACTTTATCTTTGAGTACACTGGTTTTTGTGCTTTTTCTTGTTTTTATTTTATTTTATTTATTTTTGTGCTTGATGTATCCCCTGTGCTTCTATGTATAATAAAAAAAAAAACATGGAGAATGCAGACAAGCTGACACCTCCCGGTTGAACAACTAATTAAAACATATATAGTTTATAAGTGATACTTAAATGTATTGATATAATATCTTTATATATTACTTGTTTGTGTGTGAGTGTGTGTGTTTGCATATGCATATGCTACTGCGTGTATAATGCATACCTGACCCAAAATGAAAGCATGCATTTTATCCGTTGTCACATTATTGTTTGTGTTTACTTTGTTTTAGGAAATTGGAAAGAACATTTATACCCCGAAGGATGTTGTTGATGAAATTCGGGATAAACCAACTAAAAGGAGCTTGGCTTTTTTGCCATACAAGCTCAATTTCAAAGAACCATTTCCGGAGTACATACGATTTGGTAATAACAACTTTTAATATTGTTGATGCATCTTACTTTAAAAGTCTTTATTTATTTATTTATTTATTTATTAATTTATTTGACAGGGACAGTGTTCATTAATTAACATTGCTGCAAATGCACCAGAATTAGCCAAAGGCTATTTTTCATCAGTTGTCCATTATACACATTGAAACAGCAGAGACACATTTGGGTGCTGGAAGTGTGTAATGATTGGTGGCTTATGCATATTATTTTTTATTTACTTATATCACAGTGACAGAATTTGCTAAAAAGACAGGAGACTATCCCAGTCTTTCAGCAACTGACATCAAGGTCTTGGCTCTGACTTATCAACTGGAAACTGAGAATGTAGGAACTGACCATTTGAAGAAAGAACCTGAGAAAAAGGTAATGATGTTTAATTCAGATTTTAATTCACATGCATTCACATTTGTTCTGGTTTAAGACACTGTTTTATTTGTGTTTCAGGTCGAAATTTGCAGCACACAAAGACATCCAGAGACTCCTGTTGGCATTGCTGGTTTCCATTTACCATCAAAAGTAAGCCATTACTTACAAATGCAATCTATATTTGAATTATGTTACTGAAATGAATTTCCCAGGCTTATTCCATTTTGATTTAGAATTAAAATGTCATGTCAATCAAAAGCCTGTTCAGCTTTGCTTTGTTGTCATTCAGACTTTAGAGTCGTAAGTGTATGTTTCCTCAGTACAGTAACACAAAAATGTTGTTTGCGTTTACCCCGCAATGCTGTCAGAGGGTGGAGTTTGACTACCAACACTTGGAAAATATGTATTGCTTTGCTCTAAACATGAACCAGCTTTGTGTATGGGCACATATTTCATCCTATGTTTTCTTCAAATGAGATATACATATGTGCGAATAAGGGCACTGATACAGTGGCATCAGCGCAATGACACATTCAATTATTCTGATACACAAAATACAATGATGTAAATCATTTTTTTTTTAAATGGATGAAAAAGTATCCACCTTTATTCTTTCTTTTCTAATCTGATGTGTGATTTGTAGTGCTTGTAAATGTAATGTAAATATTGATTTGAAATAAAAAACTCAATGTTCTTCCTCGTTTTTCATATAGACCAGTAACGCTGCAAAGTTATAATGCTGATTTGTTGATATTTCTAAAAATAATTTATCAAAACGTATTTGATTTGTTCGTGATAGCTGTAGTAGTCTAACATTAAAGTTGTACCACTGTATTCACATGGACTATTTTAACAACATCTTTACCACCTTTTCTGGGCCTTGAAAGTTACTATGAGGTTGCTGCCTATGGCTGGTTCAGAAACCGGTACTAACCCTTTAAAGAAAAATGCAAACCGGTGAAATGCCTCTCTGGTTGACGTTGTGCATTAATAATGCAGATCCACCTAAAATTGCGGCCTATCCACCTATTAATTTAAGCTTTTTTTCCAAAAAAGTCATCAGGTAAACCAGGAACAGTCCAAAGATCTCCTACTACTAATGAGCCACGAGACCGTGATAGTTCACAATTCAACAGCTTTCATTTTTGGAGGAATCCTCTGCCCAGCATTGAGGCTGATATACTGGAAATGCTGGTGAGGAAACAGACAACATCTAAACTACTGCCACAATCATAGACAATTACGTAAGTAAAACTTAAGTATTTTCCTTGTTTCTTTCCTTCTCCGTAGGCGGCTGACGCAATCACAGTTACAAACAAACTAGAGTCTGTTGATCTGTCAGCTGACAGTCGCGCAGCTGAATCTGAAGAACACGATGGGACTAAAGGAGACCAACATGAGGGAGAAGGAGAACAAGGCAATGATGATGATGATTATGATGCAGAGGAGGAAGAAGAAGAAGATGAGGATGGTGGTGGTTGGATTACTCCCAGCAACATTAAGCAAGTCCAGATGGATGCTGATAACTGGGTACCCTCAGCAGATGTCAAAGTGGGCTGCGTGACCACTGACTTTGCCATGCAGGTATTTGTGGTCATTCACTAGACATATTGGAAATAATCATTTAAAACTTTTTCACAAATTTTATAATATTATATTTTCCCAACCATGGGCCTTGTTTACATCAGCAGAAAAAAAAATAAGTTACTAGATTAGGAAAACATTCTTTACAATAAGGTTCCATTTGTTAAAGGGTTAGTTCACCCAAAAATCAAAATTCTGTCAGTATTTACTCACTCTCATGTTGTTCCAAACCTTTATGTGTTTATTTGTTCTGCTGAACACAAAGGAAGATATGTGGAAGAATGTTTTAATCAAACAGATCTCATTCCCCATTGACTACCATACTATGTATTTTTTCCTACTATGGTAGTCAATGGGGAATGAGATCTGTGAATTTTGCATAATAGGGTCCCACTTTAACTACTATGTTTGGAACATAATCTAATGATAAACACTTCTGCAACAATTATTAATCTTCGTTATTAATCTTAGCTAATGCTAATTTCAACATTTAGCGCAAAAGTTGTATCTGTTTATAATTTAAAGGGATAGTTCACCCTAAAATGAAAATTAGCCTATGATTCACTCACCCTCAAGTCATCCTAGGTGTATATGAATTATGAGTACAATCGGAGATATTAAGAAAAATGTCCTGGCTCTTCCAAGATTTATAATGGCAGTGAATGGCTGCATATTTTTTGAAGACCATCAGAATGCATCTATCCATCATAAAAGTGCTCCACGCGGCCCTGCGGGGTTAATAAAGGCCTTCTGAAGTGAAGCGATGCGTTCATGTAAAAAAAATATCCATATTTAAAACTTTATCGGCTAAAATAACTTGCTTCCTATAAGTTCTGTCTGTGAAACCGAGCCATAGTTAATTAATAATATTACTTACTTAAATGTATTACATTACACAGTATTCAATCTGTTTTACACTATTTATGTCTATTTTGTCTCAACAAAATCATCTTATTTTCCTTCCAGAATGTTCTGATTCAGATTGGACTGCATGTGCTGTCTGTTAATGGCATGCTCATTAAAAACACCAGGAATTACATTCTGCGCTGTCATGCCTGCTTCAAGTGAGTGATGGATTGAAAAAATGGGAAATAACCGTTTTGTACTAGCAGCAATAATTACACGTTTATAATATGTGATGTGTGTAACACATGGATACAGTAATTACATATTGACTATTATTTTTTTCCAGGACAACAACAAATATGAACAAATCTTTCTGTCCAAATTGTGGGCACGACACCTTGAAGAAGGTTGCAGTCACAGTGAACGAGGATGCCACCGTGCAAATGCATTTTTCCAGGAATCCCAAAGTGCTGAATTCAAAGGGGAAGAGAGTGAGTAATAGTTTTGATAATAATTCATAAAAATGCATTAGAAATCATGTTTATTTGGTCCATCGTTTACAAATTAAAGACATTTGTGTTATTAGTAGTATCACATAAATGAATGTTATTGACCTGTACGTATGGTTTGTCTCTTCTCTGGTCCTCTGCAGCACTCTTTGCCTTTGCCTCAAGGAGGAAAACACGCCAACAACCCGCACCTGGTTGAAGATCAGCGTTTCCCCCAGCAGAGGTTATCTAAAAAAGCTCGGCAGAAGACCGATGCGTTTGATCCAGATTACCTGGCCGGAAGCTCCCCGTTCTCTGAGAACGATGTCTACAGCAAGTCAGCAAGCTTACACCTGCGGGACGCCCAGACCGGGGGAGGGAGACGACGGACAAATCCAAATGCAGCGCGCAAAAAATTTGTTAAGAAGTGATTGTGTTCTCACACTACCCGCAGAATCTGGACTGAAAGCCTGAAACGTTGAATTCAGAAAAAATTAATTAAAAACTTTTATATTGATTTATCTGAATCTTCAGTTTCATCTTTCTCTTAACTTTAAAGTCCCCCTGTAGAATACTTTTATCCCTTAGAAACCATCTTTGATCACCAAAATGGCAATTTTCTTCATTGCTTTTAATAGGTTGAGTGTAATTACACCCTTGCTTCATTTAGTATAAGTGGACTTTCATGAATATGCAAATTAGTCTCTGCTTCCACTCACTCACACCAGCTCAGAATACCTGATCCACTCGGTCAACTTTACTGTAGTAAACGCTACACAATGGCAAGAGAAATACTGGCTTAATTCACCCATATGTTTGAACCAGAAACTCATTAGAAAGAAGTGGAAGAGTGAATTTTGCTTGACTTTATCAAACAGTTAATAATGTGTTGCTAATGTTACACAGACTATGTTCCTGTTCGCCAAAATCTGCATCCTTAGAAACGTTTCTTAGAACGTCAGTGGCGAAAGGCATATAGTTCATCATAATATACATTATATACATAATTGACCCGCTATATTGCTAAATGTACCTGGGATAACCTGGCTTCTCTTGACATTGATGGGATTGGTTATGAAGTAGATTGTGATGTAAGAAACACCAGTGGTTTCAAACCTTGTTCTTGAGACTGTGGTTCACTGCAGTTAAAAGGAGAAATGGTGTTAACATGAATTTGGTTTGTCTTAAAGCATGTTGAAAACACCATGGACATATAAACTACATTAAAACTTGATTTTCACCTCAGGGGGACTTTAAGTTTTACTCTGTTATAGAATATTTTCCAAATTCTACCTTCAAACAAAGTTAAAATTGTGGGTAACACTTTACAATAAGGTTTCATTTGTTAACATTAGCTATATTACTTAACATGAACTAACAATGAACATCAATAATAGTTTAAACATCAATAGTCAATGGTAATTTAAACACTTACGAACACATTTTTAAAATCCAGTTGTACTTGTTTATATTACTTAATATACTGTGAACACACAAAACAAATCGGTTTTAATTTATACTTTGCAAAATATATTTATAATTGTTATTTTGTGTTCACTAATGGATTAACTAATGTTCACAAACAAGACCTTTTTGTAATGTTAGCAAATTGTGATATGGAAATCTTATTTTTGTGCTGATTTTTAGGCTTGGTTTCATAGACAGGGCCAGGCCTTAGTTTAATAAGGACAAAGTTATTAAGTTATTACAAAGTTTATAAACATGCCTTGGAAATAAACATTACTTGTGTGCATCTTGAGAAAAAATGGGGACTGATATATTTTAAGGCATGTCAGTGCAAGTTGCTTTCAGTTAAAACAGCTCAAACATACATTTAAGTCTGGGACTAGGCTTAAGCGTCGTCTGTGAAACCGGCCATTAATAACTTGCTTTTCTGATCTAGATTTTAAAACGTCTAGTTCTTTGCAAAGACAAACAGCAATTCAATGGTTGAATCGTTTTATTTTAATTAATAAACCTCCCCACTAAACACCCTAGTAAACAAAAAACATTCAAAAGAGGTCAAGCAAGTAAATTATGAGCACATACAGAAGACCCAAAATGTTTTTGAACACTTAAGTTAAACTTTAGGCAAATAGTGCACAAGCTTTTCACAGAACTATATATATATATATATATATATATATATATATATACATACATATATACATGTATGTATGTTTTTTGCAATGATGTGTGAAATCTCAAATGATCAAAATCAAACGGGTGTCTTACCAGAATTCAGAGAATGTTCCACTTACCACAAATAAACAGAAACTTACACAATTCATTTTGTCTTCATTTTGAACGGTATTTTATGTAAAATGTTTTGCTTAAAGCGCTATCATTTTCTTTCAAATAAAACAAATAAAAGCAAAAGGCATTTATTACAATGCAATGCCATTCAGACATTTTAAGTGCAACTTAAGTGTCAATATACTTTTTGGGACCACTGTAAGTCAAAAAACGTGATCCAACTGACATATTTCCTCAATTTAAATACTATATTTAATTACATAATATATTACATTGTTACCTTCACCAAAATAAAGTTGCCAATAAAATTCTAAACCAAACCCTGGAGTAAGTATGTCCAGATAGTTATTTGCTATTCATATTTTATGAATATACTCACCTTACAGAAATTATTGTTTTTTATTCCGACAACATCTCCTCAACATTACTAACTGTTGCAGATGAATCGTCTGGTAAGTCCTGTACATCAAAGGTCGGTTCGGGCTCTGGGGTTGGGTCGTTTTGCTCTGTAGTGACCGCTTCAGCAGAAATGTTCTCTTTTTCAGAAAGACGAGGATCAGATGCTGAGACAGGCTTTTCTTGTTCTAAAATGACAGGCTTTTCTTCTTGAGGAGTTCCGGGATTGATTGCCGTCGAGGGATCGGATTCTGCTGTGGTCAGGCTGCTCAGATCAGTGCAGAGATCCAGGACAGTGGTCACAGGCTCCTTCTGGGGCAGAACAAACTCCAGCGGCTCCAGAACCGTGTTCACACTGATGCAGCCGAGACTGCCATACTTATAAACCTGGGTTGGAGGGACGCCTACAATACAAATACAAGTCAACATCATATTTCATGTTTTATTTTTGTAATGTGATAAAAATGTTGGCTGGTGCTAGATTTTATCCAGTGGACATTTACCTAGAATGAGTGAAAGCTGGGCTGGAGGAAAGAGAACTTGAAGACATCGGTTCAAGAAAGGAACCATGTCCTCAGCAAATGCACTGCAGAACTGAACGAATAACTCCCGTTCACGGCTACTGAACGCAGATTCCTCTGCTCTGTGGAAAACCAAAATCAGCTTGGTCACCTGATAAGAAACGAATAAAGATGTTAGATCGGATTTACGTCAAAACAGGAGATTTGTTGTACAAGGAGGAAGCCAAGCAAATATGTTTAAACTAGGGCTGTCAAACAATTAATCGTGATTAATGGCATCCAAAATAAAAGTTTGTGTTTACATAATATATGAGGGTGCACTGTGTATAATTATTTTATATATATATAAATACACACACATGCATGTATATTTAAGAAAAAATATTATATATAAGATATTTATATATAAAATAAATTACATATAAATCTATACAGTAATACATGAAAATATTTGTTAAATATATATACATGCATGTGTGTGTGTGTATATATATATATATATATATATATATATATATTAGGGCTGTCAAACGATTAATTGCGATTAATCGCATACAAAAATAAGAGTTTGTGTTTACATGATATATGTGGGTGCACTGTGTATAATTATTTTTTATATGTATAAATACACACACATGCATGTATATTTAAGAAAAAAAAATTATATACAAAATATTTATATTTATATAATATAAATTATATATAAATCTATATACAGTATATACATGAAAATATTCTTAAATATATACAAGCATGTGTGTGTATTTAAATACATAAAATATTTATACACCCACATATATTATGTAAACACCCACATATATTATGTAAACACAAACTTTTATTTTGGATGCGATTAATCGTTTGACAGCCCTAATATATATATATATATATATATATATATATATATATATATATATATATATATATATAATATACATAATATATATATAAAATAATTATACACAGTGCACCCACATATATTATGTAAACACAAACTTTTATTTTGGATACGATTAATCACAATTAATCGTGATTAATCGTTTAACAGCCGTAGTTTAAACTTTTTTCCTTTCATTTGAATTCAGTCAACCTACACTACAGTTTTGGGGTTTGTCCGTAAGATTTTTTTTTTTTCAATGAATACTATTCAAAAAAAATATCAAAAGTGACAGTAAAAAATATTCATAAAGTAACAAATGATTTTTATATTTCAAGTAAATATTTCAAAGAATCGTGAAAATAATAAAATAAATAAAATAGTATAATATAATAAATAATATAATAAATAAAAATAAAATAATAAAAAACATATCTTAAGCAGTAAATCATCATATTAGTATGATTTCCGAAGGATCACATGACTAGTGTAATGACGCTGAAAATTCAGCTTTGACATCACAGAAATAAATGACATTTTAAAATATAAATTTCAATCAATTTCAAATAGAAAACAGCTATTTTAAATTGTATTAATATTTCACAAGATAACCGTTTAAACTGTATTTTTGATCAAATAAATTCAGCCTTGGCGAGCATAAGACACTTGTATGTTTAAAAAGCTTGTTTAGTATAATAATTAACATCCTTCATTTCCCTGTGTACCTTGATAAGGGCTTCCTCAACGCATCTGCTAACTTCCTGTGCGAGTCCAATAGGGCAGCACAGTCTTAAGTCATTGAAGGCTGTCAGGACATTATTGAGGAAGCAGGCCAGAGGTGGGAAATCCAACAAGGCCATGGGGGGCTGCAGTGTGCCCGGCTGGGTGCTCGGGACTGCTGGCGGAATGGTGCTTCCGAGTATCGACGGGTAAGAAATCAGTGTGTACGAGTTCATATCCTCTTGGAACTTGTCCGCCGCTTCCTGAATAGCTTTCCGAAACGTGTCCATTGCAACCTGCTGAAATATCGGAGCGAGTTGGCCACGGAAATCCGCCCCGACCCGGCTAAAGGAAAGGCCGAAGTACATGCACTGGCCAAGTAGAGAATCCAAGCGGCTTCCCACCCCACGCTGGAGGTCCCGATCGAGGGTCTCCAAAAACTGGGCCGCCTGCTGCACCACCCAGCCGTGAAAGATGGCGCTCTCGTTCAAAGCCTGATCTCCGGGCGGCAGCAAGGGATCCTCGTCGGAGAAGATGGCGCGGTACTGGGTGATGATATCGAAGAGATGCACGCGGCAGGTTTCGATGGTTTTAGTAATGTGGAAGTACGGGTCTTCATCTGGGATTGCGGTGAGAATGGATCGCAGCCAACTCCCACGGGCTTGCAGGAATTTGACGCGCAGCTCGGCTTCGGTGAAAACGTCCATTCTGCGCAAGTAGCCGATCACACGGAGGCAAACCGGGAGCTGTGAATTGCTCCGCAGCTGTTGAAGAAGTTGGTTCAGCATGAGTTGAGCTGACAATCGAACCTCGTGCACAATTCCCTAAAAGAAGACAAACAGCAATATTATTGAATATAAATATTTATGTTGTTTTTAGAGTCCACCAGGTGAAAACTGTAAGCGTTAGTACTTTCAAAACATACCAAAAAAACAGCACAGCATTATACAGTATTTTTAATTTAAGTTGCGTTTTTTATCATCTGAAATTTGCTGTGCGACTTGTATTCAAACACTTTTCCAATGCAATTAAAGTCACCATTAAAGGTGCACTGTGTAATTTTTAGCAACATCTAATGGCGAGGTTGCGAATTGCAACCAACAGAAATTACGTTGGTCTACAGGAAAAGATGTCATAGTCTAAGACACCAGAGCGTAGCCAGTTAAGCAAATAGCTTTCTTTACAAAGATAAATTAAGAAATTAGCTTTACTTAATTATTTAGTTATTTGTTCATCACTGTATCAGTGTTTTATTCGCTGACTTTAGCTAGCTTCTTTACACAAAGAACAACATAGTGGCAAAACTCATTTGAACGCATCCATTCCGATCCACTGTAGAAACATGTCGGCGCATTTCAATATAAGGGGACCCCTGGTGTATGTAGATAGAAATGGCTCGTTCTAATATAATAAAAACAAATGTTAATTAAGTAGGTCTTTGTACACCATTGAAAACATAGTCATGTATATGATTAGATTGCATTTCTTTCAACAGATCCTCCTAAATTTTACACAATGCACCTTTAAATCAAAATTGGCATTTCTTATTTGTAATGGAAAATTGCGTTGTTATTATTTATTATAAATAATTTATCCGTGTACCTCATTATCATTGTTTTTTTTTATATTCGTATGCCTCTTAATCTTTAATGAAAATAACATCCCCTCCCTCTTGCAGTGAAATATCCTCTCTGTTAACTGGCACAAAGGCGGGACAACAACCTGTCACTCACAAGAGATCGACCAATAGCAAACCACATCCATCTAATGAGCCAATCAATTTCCAATATACAAAATCAAGTTCTACCCTACATGTTTTTTTTGTTCGAGAAGCCGTTTCACTCAGATATACATCACAAAAAGGGATAAAAGAGTTTAGCAACTTTCATTTAATTTTGGCTTTAAATTCAAGCATGCAAAACGTGTAAAGCACACACATTTAGATTTGTGCAGAATAAGAGACCAAATTTACTTGTAATGCATTTGCATATTTCCAAATGCTGGTAGTTTCAGTTTCACTTTAAATAAATGTGTTCAGGCTTTGTGTTTATAATAGATGTTGTTTAATGAATTCAACTATAATTTATGTTTGTTTTATACTTTTAAATGAATACCATTAAATTGAAAGTATTTATTGTGAAACGAGCAGGACTAAAATACAAGACAGGGTTTATAATGTTTCTTTAATTAAAGGTATTTTACATTATTTCTCAATGTAATAATAATGTCTCTCATACACCAATACGATTTATCTGCGTTTCTTTTTCTCACAACAATGCAATTTTGACCTGTTGTGACATATTGTCAGAAAATACAGTGAAGAACGAAGAAACATCTTCAATGAATGGTGCAGTACAATAACACATGTACCTGAATGACAGGTAGCGATGAATGCTTTTTCTCCAGTCTCTTCACATAAGCGGCTAGCTCCAGCGCCTCCTCGTAGTATCCGTTGCGAACGCAGGTGTCCATCAGCTGAGGGATCTCCAGAATCTCCAAGATCTCAGTGTGTCGATTCAGTGTCAGGCTGTTCATACGCCTGCTGATGCTGATCTCCTCGGCCTCCTTGATAAAACCTCTGAAAAGAAATAAGAGAAAACACAAACCAATTACAGCAAGCATTTCTATTTTATAGTGCACTCTAATGCATTTGCCTCTCTATGGTTGTATTGCATTTTTTTTCTCATGGGACTAATAAAAAAAATATAAATATCAAATGATAACTTCTGTTAAGTTATTGATGTTTATTAATAAATGCTTAAAGGATTAGTTCACATCAAAATGAAAATTTCCTCACCTAAATGATGAAAATAAATTATGTTCAAAATAAATTATACAGCAAGGATGCATTAATTTGATCAAAAGTGCACTCTTCTTTTGAACTTTCTATTCATCAAAGAATCCTGGGGAAAGAATTATCGTTTCAACAAAAATATAAAGCAGAACAAATGACTTCAACATTGATGATAATAATAAGATTGTTTCTTGAGCAGCAAATCAGCATATTAGAAAGATTTCTGAAGGAGCATGTGACACTGAAGACTGGAGTAATGATGCTGAAAATTCAGCTTTACCATCACAGTAATAAATTACATTTTAAAATACATTAAATAGCAAACAGTTTTTTAAAAAAAAGTTTTTTAAAAATATATCACAATACTACTGTTTTACATTATTTTTTTATCAAATGGTGTCTTGGTGAGCATGAGAGACTTCTTAAAAAAACATTGAAATTTTACTGACGCCAAACTTTTGAATGGTAGTAGTCCACATTAATATGAAAATAGATCAAATATGGATATGGTTTATCGCTATTTGAAAGTAGTAGTACATTCTTATATTTAAAATATCAGGTTTAAATGTATGTTTGACAAATAATATATACAAATTATCACAGTTACCTGATCTTTCTATTCAGTGAAGATAGATAGATAGATAGATAGATAGATAGATAGATAGATAGATAGATAGATAGATAGATAGATAGATAGATAGATAGATAGATAGATAGATAGATAGATAAGTAAAGTTAAAAACCTGCATCTCTCAGTAAAGCTGGGCAGTTTGTGCAAGAGTTTCGAGAGACAGTTCTCCACAGTGCTGAAGTCAGTGTAGATGTGTTGTGTGCAGTCCGCGGTCCTGATGAACGTCTTGTAGTTGGTGAAGGCCAGCTCACGGGTCTGCTGCAGGATCTGAGCCCGCTCTTCAGACAGACGCTCCGGCTCCCGGGTTAACTCATCCACACCGCACGAGCACAACTGCGACAGATACGCCGCGAAGTCCGGATTCTCTCTCCAGTTCTCAGAAAAGCTGTCTTTAAAGACCGACACCAGGATACTCTCATCCTCCACGTCTACGGTAGCCATGATGGGAAGTGTTGATTCAAAACTCAACAAAAAACTTTATTTAAAACCATAGACGTCACAACTGTGCGACGGACAGAACCCACGTGGCTTCTGCGTAGTGTCTGTAGGAGCTGCTGTGTTTTATCTTCTTTAAGAAAAACGAATTATTCTCTTCACCATGCGTCCTTTAACAGACGAAGAGACAAAAACAATGTTTGAGAAACTCTCTAAATAGTAAGTGACATGTTTCGTTAAGATTCATTTAGAGATTAACAAAAGTGTAGCCAGATTGTGTGATCCATGAGTAAAATAATAATAATAAAAACACTATGGTACTTTTTGCTTAATTATATTATGTTAACGATATTGTTGTTGTTCTTTTACTGGTATTTGTATTATGTTTTGCAGTGTTTTACGTTGGTATGATTTACATATTCTAATATTATTTACTGCTTTTATTCTATTAATATCATTATTTTTTTGCAATGTTGTCTATGCTGCACCATTACGCCCTAAACTATTTTAAATTAAACTTGAAGTTTTTTTATTTTATTATTTTTTTTTTTAATGTAAATTAAATTAAGTATTTCTATTTTCTGTGTTTCTAGCATTGGGGAGAACATCAAACTTCTTATTGATCGGCCTGACGGGACTTACTGTTTCAGACTTCACAATGACCGAGTATATTATATGAGGTAAGGTTGTCATTGTCTACTGTTTGTTAATTGTGAATTTAAATGTGATCGCCATTCGCCATAAAAATGTCCTAGTGAAATTTCTTATTCCTTTTTTAAAAGACATTTTGCATTGGGCAAGACTAGGAATCTATTTTGATGCCAAAACAAGAGTTTTTAATGCATGGCTGCAATAATTTTATGTAATCAACCTTCAAGTGTACAGTTACAACTGACTTGAGCTGAATAGTGTCACTTTGTCTTTGTAGAGCTGCTTTATAGCACAATATGATATTCTCATATATTATAAAGTTTTCTATTGTCCTGTTTATTACTGTAAAGCTGCCTTGAAGTAATCTGTATTGTATGAAGTCCAGTTTTATTTTCATGGGGGCTTTTTTGTAGCAATAATATAATATTGACAATAATATTTATTGACAACTTCTGCATTCTAGTGAAAAAATCCTGAAGTTGGCTACAAACATCTCCCGAGATAAACTGGTATCAGTTGGCACGTGTTTCGGAAAGTTCACAAAGACGCAGAAGTTCCGTCTGCACATCACAGCTCTCGATTTCCTCGCGCCATATGCTAAGGTAAATATTCATTATGATTATGTATTTTGTAACATTACATTTCATTATTACTTAATACAACATTACATTACTAATTACACTGCTATTATCCTTGTTATTACTATGAAGTTGCGTTGAAGCTTCATATAAGTACTAATATTAATATAATCTGCTTCATGTATGCCTCTGTAGTTTAAGGTGTGGGTGAAGCCTGGATCAGAGCAGTCGTTCCTGTATGGAAATCACATCATGAAATCCGGTCTGGGGAGAATCACAGAAAACACAGCGCAGTACCAAGGAGTGGTGGTGTATTCAATGTCTGATGTACCACTGGTGAGACTCAAGATGAAACAACTGTTGTCATGTTAAGAGAAGTATTCAGTGACCTTTGAATGTACTCACTGTCTTGATCTCATTTCAGGGCTTCGGGGTCGCAGCGAAGACCACACAGGAGTGTCGGAAGGTCGACCCCATGTCCATTGTGGTTTTCCATCAGGCTGATATTGGAGAGTACATCAGAAGTGAAGACACGCTGACATAAGAGCATATAATAACAGCAGTACTCATGGACAGTTCATTACATTCTGGCTATTGGAAGTCACAAGTTTGACAAACTTTCACAACTTCAATCAAATCAACAATGTTGGACAGTCTTTTGCCAAGCTTTCAATGTGTAAACAAATTGTATGTGATTTTCATTGACCTTTTCTGTATCAAAAAAAAAAGTTTTTACCTAGTTACTGTAAGTTTGTGCATTTATGAATTATTTTCTTCTGATTTAATAAAACGGGATACAAAACCAAACCAAGTTACAACAGACATTTTCAAGAATGATTTAGTTAAAAGCAACATTGACAGTGAAATTAGACTTGCAACTCTTTTGACCAATACAAATTCAGATGTTTTTATTACTGCAAAAAGATTTTTAAAGCTAAACTGTGTGATTTTTACACCCATCTAGCGGTGAAAAGGTATATGACCATCCAGGGAATATTAGTTTCTGTTCCTCTCAATTCCGATTTCATTTTAACTCCTACGGTGGCCAGTTTAGTCCAAGATTAACATGGCTTCCAGTTTGACCTCGTCCATGAGTGTTAACTCAAATGTAAACGCGAAAGGCGAAGCTTGAATTAACGGGTATGTCCCTCTTTGGCTAATGTACTTTCAAGATGGAGGGGCAACATGGCGACCGACATTAGAAGCCCTTACCCGTATATATTTTCAATGGCGTATTATACACTCACAAGAATACTTCATTACTTGAACAAAGTAAATATACATTAATGAGCACATATATTTTTGAAAGAACTAAGTGTTTTTAGCTAAAAGTAAACTAAAAGAGTTAAACAGTGTAGCTTTAAAGAGAGATTTCTTTAAAATATTTTTTCTTTTGCCATTAAATACAAAAATTGTTACAAAAAAATTAAACAAATGGTTTACTTTTTTCTATTCATCAAAGAGAATTCTATTCATCATGAAAAGAATATAACACCGTTTCATCATGATCAAAAATATTAATCGGCGCATAACTTGTCAACATTGATAGTGAGATATGTTTCAGCAAATCAGCAAATTAGAATGCTTTCTGAAGGATCATGTGACTGAAGACTGGAGGAATGATGCTGAAAAATTTGCTTAAATTCACATTGAATTAATAACAGTTATTTTACAATTTTGGGCTGGGCAACAAATTAATCGTGCAAATTAGTATCCAAAATAAAAGTTTATGTTTATATAATATATTTGTGCATACTGTGTATAATTATTTTGTATAATTATTTTGTATTTATAAATACACACACAAGCATGTATATATTTAAGAAATTTTTGCATGTATGTACTTGATATATATATTTGATATAATTTATATTAAATATAAATATTAATATTTTAAATATTAACACATTTTTCTTTAATATATACATGCATGTGTGTAAATTTGTACAAAATAATCATACATAGTACCCACACATATATTATGTAAACACAAGCTTTTATTTTGGATGCGATTAATCACGATTAATCATTGCCCAGGCCTAAATTTTACTGTATTTGATCCAATAAATGCAGGCTTGAGATAAAAAAAAAATATCACAGAGATTTGCACTTTAGACTTTAATAGCTTTTAAATCTAATGACTTTTTGTAAAAGAACTTTACATAAGAAAGAACATAACTTTATGACACTTGAAAGTATCGGAACAATATTTGTTTACACCATTTATTACAGACATAATTTCATAACCTTTGCTTTGAGACCGTAAACCCGGTTTCCAACGTCCCAAGTTCAGATAGTTAAAATGAGCTCGAAGATTTGAGACATTTTGGGCTATAATGACCCGTTTCAGTGAAATCCGCAGCAGATCTCATGTGGGGAAAAGGTGAAGGTTGGAGACAAAATTTCTAGACTTTGTTAGTTAAGATGGTAATTTAGTTTAATGACCAATAAATTTCCAAAGGTCTGACAACATATGCAATAGTTTAATCCCTAATGCTATCTGAGGTTAATGAACGTCATTTAAGAGCAAACATCCCTCAGCTTTTACAGTCAAGTAATATCTACAATTACAAGTCTAAAGCATGTTTAAAAAATAGAGTTGAGGTCAGGCAAATACTGTCGCAGTAATAATTATAGTACAGAACGTAAAACCAACTATTCTAATGCAAAGAAAATAACGGTCCCTTTTCTACCAAATTTAAACAAGGTATAAAAAGCATGTGATACATTCTTAGTGATGTGCTGATAAAAGGCAAGTCTTCTCATATCAATTTCAAAACATGATCTTCAGGGCTTGCATATAAATATTCCCTTTACAGAAAATGAATTAACTATTGTTACTTCAAAATGAATGACGCAAGCCATTCAGTCCAATCTGAGTTCCACTGCATGAACCGTCTGATGGCTCAGTTATCTCATATGTTGGATCAAATTGGCACACAAAACTCATTACTTTTGGTAACAAATAAAACGCTGGAATTACACTGTAATGGCAAAAGGTAAAATTTAGAGCAAGTCTTATTAGTTTTGTTGTATTATTTGATCTAGAAATCATGGATATGAAAGAATCAACTGTCACACTGGCTCAATTTTCCATATTCCTTTCGAGTTGGCCTCGAACCA
This sequence comes from Cyprinella venusta, assembly GCA_038021265.1. Lineage (NCBI taxonomy): Eukaryota > Metazoa > Chordata > Actinopteri > Cypriniformes > Leuciscidae > Cyprinella > Cyprinella venusta. The sequence goes on from CM075871.1 coordinate 15,400,762, forward strand.
ACACCAAAGCATCATCACATATTCAAATCAATGCTTGAGAACAGCCAGTATTGTAAACATAATACCCAAGACCGTTAACACACAGTATATGCATCTCTTCTGCTTGGTAAATATGGAGTGGTTTTCAAAGTCTCTTAAATATATCTATCTAGACCCATCTAACCTGGCCTTTTAGTGCTGTGATATAATTCTCATGTACTGCCGTTATGTTTTTTTTTTTTAATATATTTTGAATATATTTTCTTTTAAATAAAAGCAATACATTTTCTAATAATACAGAAGGGGATTGACTACCAATCTCACAAAGGCAGTCAAGAACACATCCAGGACATATTTCCCTTCAAAATCCAAAGAAAAAAATAGGAAATTATACCTTACATGAAGAAAAGATTTATGGCATTGTGACATTCTGATTATACACAGTAAAAATGAATATGCTTTATCAAGGAAATTTATCAAATTAGAATTGAGAAATACTTAATCAAATTATTCCTTAAAAGTTAACCATTTAAAATGAATAAAGTTTACACCCAAAAAATTAACAAAAATATCTCACTAACAGACAGACGTCAAAGATTAATTAAGAAGTATTTATTTTATATTGCCAACATTGAAGACATCTGATGTTAACAAGCAGAATCACCATAATGGTGACTCAAATTTATGTTTTTTTGATTATTTTTGTAAGTTTCACTCATTTTAACTGGTTTACTTTTAAGGAATTAATTTGAATAATTATTACTCAATTCTAATTTGTTACATTTAATTAATAATATTGCTTGTAATCTGTTGCCACATTTTTTTTTTGATTAGATAAAGCATATTCATTTTTACAGTGTAGAGTAAAGCAATAAAAATAAAATGATCTTAAATGAACAGGAGTACAATAAAAACTATTATGTAAACAATAGAATTAATTATATCATTAAGAAAAAAAAAACATAAAAATAAAATTGTATTACATTAAAGGGATACTCCACTTTTTTTGGAAATAGGGTCATTTTACAACTCCCTCAGAGTTAAAAAGTTGAGTTTTTCCGTTTTTGAAGCAATTCAGCCGATTTTCTGATATTTACAAGAATATCAGTAACCAGACAGTTTCTGGTCTCATTGACTTCCATAGTAGGAAATAAATATACTATGGAAGTCAATGAGACCAGAGACTGTCTAGTTACAGATATTCATCTAAATATCAGAAAATCGGCTGAATGGATTTGAAATCAGTAAAACTCAACCATTTAACTCTGGGGAAGTTGTAAAATGAGCCTATTTCCAAAAAAAGTGGAGTATCCCTTTAAGAATTTATGAGGAAGTTCCTAAAGTAGATTTGACTGTCTTTATGCAAAACATAATTTCTTGTTTTTATCTTTTCCTTTAAGGCTCAAATATGACACGAAGTTGATCTTGACAGATTTTGCGAGATTCCCTTGTCCCGAGACGAGTTCCAGCTTTGTATGATAAAAAATATTTTCCAAAAGGAAAACTTAGTGGTCACCATGAAACGATTCTCTAAGCTAAAGGTAAAAGCAATAAAGTGAAGAAGACGATGAAACCACGAAGCAACAAGTATAAAACACAAAGTGATAGTCAGCCTCTGTGAATTGTGCAGCATATTTGCTTGAGTTCGCAAAGTCTCACTACAATGACCCCTCACCTCATTTTACTGCCGCGTGTTAAATTTGTAATACACATTAATTAGAGTTCCTGGCTCATACGCAACGGAGGACATCATTTAATTATGTGTGCCATAATGTGATTTGTCTTTATTTATCTCACAGAGCAGCCTAGGGTCAATGTAAGAATTCTATATTTCGTCACATCGACCATTCAAGTTCTTTGTGGGATTGGCATTTATTTCAAGACTACGGAAAGAGGCTATTATTATCCCTACAATACATGGAGACGAGACGATTTTAAAATGACTTCATCGTTTAGGTTATTGTGTTTAAGGTGACTAAACCAGCCGCAAGCACTTAACACCCAAGTAAATCTCAGGAAACGGAAATGTCCCGCTCATATTCCACACCAACATCAAAAGGAAAAGAAAAAAAAAACTATAATTTATTTCCCATTTATTTGTGCATTTTGACATTTTCTTTATAATTGAGATATTCTTATTAATAGTGTAGTATGAAAATCTCACTGTCATTGTTATAATGAATTACATTAAAATCAGCATAAATTAAATTCAGAACAACAAATAATTGTATTATATATATAAATACTTGACATTTTAAATAATAGATCATTACAATAATGCAAATGAGATTCATTTTCTTTCGATGTAAAAAGCCGCAAGCCTTCTTTATCGTTATAATTTCTTCTTTTTTCCTTTCGATTTTGCGGGGTGATAAGAACACGGACATTTCTTGACAGTTTTTGTGAAATTCGTTTGGTTTATGATCTAACCATTGCATGTTAGCCATTATTTTTGTCACGCGGTAGCTCTACTTAAAAAAAAAAAAAAAAAAAATCACAAGATGTAGTTTCTTCAGGCTGGATTACGGATACTGACAACCTTCGACTGTTCCGTAAATTTGCGAACAGCAAAAATAGTCCACGTAAAAAGCAAATCAAAAACCCATGAGTGTAAATGTTCATGAAGAAAATATAAGCATAACAAGTATGATCCGCCTAACGAGGTAATAATGTGTGGACACAGACAGGCTGTATCGCGACGTAGCCTCATTGTTCCAGGGGCGACATCAGTTATTCGACAGGTTTTCACTGTAGTACCTCCAAACCTGCATCAGCATTAAAGAAGGACTCCTATGTCCTATGTGAGGAAAGGGGGGTGGGAGAAGGGGGGGATAATGGGCATGAAGGCAGACGGACATGCCTTCATAGACAGCATTCTTCACTCAAACGGAGAACTCGGCCCCGCCCTTCCGGACACGAACCATCAGCAGGCGCTGGAGGCGGAGTCCAGCGAATGGGTTGAACCAGAGCAGAGAGGGCGGGCCACCGAAAACAGCTTTCATCCCCTCCCATCGCACCCGCCGCTCCCACGTGGGCTTTTCGTTCTTCAACCGCTCGATTTCCTGTGAGCGAGAAATGTAAAGTTAGGTTATTGTGTTTTAAGGTGACAAAACCAGTCACAAGCACTATGGAAATGTCCTGCTCGTATTCATCACTAACATCAAAAAGAAAAAAAATCTATAAAAGATAATTTATTTAAAGAAAATAAAGCCATTTTTTGCATTTTGACATTTTCTTTATAATGGAGCAATTCTTATTAATGTCGTATGAAAAGAAATCTCATTGTCATTGTTATAATAAATTAATTACATTAAACCGTATTAAAGGGATACTCCACTTTTTTGGAAATAGGCTCATTTTACCAATCCCCCAGAGTTAAACAGTTGAGTTTCACCGTTTTTCAAATCCATTCAGCCGATTTTCTGATATTTAGAAGAATATCAGTAACCAGACAGTTTCTCGTCTCATTGACTTCCATAGTAGGAAAAAAATATACTATGGAAGTCAATGAGACCAGAAACTGTCTGGTTACTGATATTCTTCTAAATACATAAAAAAAAATCGGCTGAATACATTCGAAAACGGTAAAACTCAACTGTTTAACTCTGGGGAAGTGGTAAAATGAGCCCATTTCCAAAAAAAGTGGAGTATCCCTTTAAGGTTAATACTATCAGCACATTATTCCAAAATACAAATATAGTGAATTTGAATTATTGTTCTGAGAAATAATGTTGCATTACATGAAAAATAATCTTATTTTTATTGTTATATACTATTCATACAGTGCCATTAGGTTTAGTTTTTTTTATGTTTTTGAAAGTAGTCTCACCAAGGCTGCATTTATTTGATCAAAAATACAGTAAAACAGTAATGCTATGGAAATATTACTACAATTTAAATGAACTGATTTCTGTTGTAATATATTTAAAAATGTAATTTAATCCTGAGAAGCAAAGCTGAATTTTCAGTATCATTACTCCAGTCTTCAATGTCACATGATCCTTCAAAAATCATTCTAATATGCTAATTGGGTGCTAAAGAAACATTTCTTCTTATTAATAATGTTAAACAGTTGTGTTGCCTAATATTTGTTTGGAAACTGTTTTGTTTTTGTTTGTTTTTTTAAGACGTTTTTTTTTTTAATTGGCGAAGGCACATTAAATTAAATTTTGACCAGTAATGAATTTCGAGCGATACCCATTCATGTCTTAGGACAACTTTAAATAAACTTTTTTGATCCACTTTAAATGTTGACTACTGTATGTACACTGAACAAAATTATAAACGCAACACTTTTAATTTTGCCCCCTTTTTCATGAGCTGAACTCAAGGACTTTTTCTATGTACATAAAAGGCCAATTTCTCTCAAACATTATTCACAAATCTGTGTTGGTGAGAACTTCTCCTTTGCTGAGATAATCTATCCACCTTACAGGTGTGGCATTTCAAGATGCTTATTAGACAGTATGATTATTGCAGTATGATTATAGGTGTGCCTTAGGCTGGCCACAATAAAAGGCCACTCTAAAATGTGTAGTTCTATCACACCTAACAATGCCACAAATGTCGCAAGTTTTGAGGGACTGTGCAATTGGCTTGCTGACTGCAAGCATGTCCACCAGGGCTGTTGCCCATGAATTTAAATGTTCATTTCTCTACCATAAGCCGGCTCCAAAGGTGTTTCAGAGAATTTGGTAGAACATCCAACCGGCCTCACAAGTGTAACCACACCAGCCCAGGACTTCCACCGTCTGAGACCAGCCACCCGGACAGCTGCTGCAACAATTGGTTTCCATGACCAAAGAATTTCTGCACAAACGGTCAGAAACCATCTCAGGGAAGCTCATCTGCATGCTCGTCGTCCACATCGGGGTCTCAAACTGACTACAGTTCATTGTTGTAACCGACTTCAGTGGGCAACTGCTCACATTCAATGGCGTCTGGCACTTTGGAGAGGTGTTCTTTTCACGGATGAATCCCGGTTTTCACTATACAGGGCAGGTGACAGACAGTGTTGTATAGCATTGTGTGGGCGAGCGGTTTGCTAATGTCAGTGTTGTGGATCGAGTGGCCCATAGTTTGGTATGTAGTTATGGTATGGGCAGGAGTATGTTATGGACACAGGTGCGTTTTATTGATGGCATTTTGAATTGAGATACCGTGATGAGATCCTGAGGCCCATTGTTGTGCCATTCACCCACGACCATCACTTCACGTTGCAGCATGATAATGCACGGCCCTAAGGATGTTGCAAGGATCTCAACACAATTCCTGGAAGCTGAAAACATCCCAGTTCTTGCATGGCCTGCATACTCATCGAACATGTCATCCATTGAGCATGTTTGGGGGGCTCGGGATCGGCGTATGCAACAGGTTACAGGTTATTTTGTTCAATATATATATATATGTATATATATGAAGAGTTCAGATGCAAAAGCCTCTAAATGCCATTTGAAATTTTCTTCTAAAATGATCATTTTTATCAATCTTGTATATTTAAGTTCAGTAATTTCACTTAAATGACAATTAATAGGTAATCTTCATTGCAATTTAAGTGAAATTACTGAACTTAAATATACAAGCTTGATAAAAATGATCATTTTAGAAGAAAATTTCAAATGGCATTTAGAGGCTTTTGCATCTGAACTCTTCATATATATATATATTTTTTTCCCCAAAAATTACAATAAATCATAGATCAAATTTGGCTGTAAAATTAATAATAAGTAATGGTAGTAATTGGGTGAGAGGACTTCAGGAGTTTGTCAACTTACAGTCTCATCATTGCAGATGGAGTGAATCTGAGTGCCGAACATGACAGCAGTGAAGGTGAGAAACAGCAGCGCTTCCAGACACAGAAAAATCAGCAGCAAGACCGCCACAGGTGGGGAGAAATCACTACACTCTACAGAACAGAGAAGATAAACACAGATGAGATGATACTGTCAAAACTAATGCTGTCTAATGCTTTGTATGAGAAATAAAAGAACAGTAGGACAATATATAACAGTAGGACATATATATATATATATATAGCATAAAATCATCGGTAACACTTTACAATAAGTTTCATTAGTTAACATTAGTACTAAATGCATTAACTAACATGAACTAACGATGAGCAATGCATTAGTTACAGTGTTTATTAATCTTTGTTAATGTTAGTTAATACAAATTAGCTGTTCATTGTGCGTTCATGTTAGTTCACAGTCCATTAACTAATGTCTTTGATTTTAATAACATATTAGTAAATGTTGGAACTAATATTAACTAAGATTAATAAATGCTGAAGAAGTATTGTTCACATATTGTACATGTTAACTAATGTAGTTAACTAATGTTAACTAATGAACCTTATTGTAAAGTGTTACCAAATCATCTGTCCTCCAGCAAATCTAAAATGTGTATTACCCACCATTCCACTGGACTCTGACACAGGTGAAGAAATGGAAACCGCTGAGACACAGTGCATGCAATGAAATGGAGGCTATGTACATCTGTGGAGAAAGAAAAACACATTAAAGTCAAATTTTATTTAAAATTCAACACATTAAAGTGTCATGAAACTCCTGTTTTAGCCTGGATCTTCACACCTCAACTTGTCAAAAAAGACAAAAAAAAAAAAAATGGGTGTGTGTGAAGCTGTGGAACAGTGGGAGCGTAAAGGGGAGAAAACAACCAATAAAACACAGACCTGCAACACACTCATAATTCAGATAAATAAATATCGAAATATGAGTAGAGAAAACAAACAAACAAAAAGCAAAGTTTTTTTTTTTTTTGCCCAATACTCTTTGAATTTTTGGACTACATTATTTTCTTCTCTGTATCAGAATAATCCATCGTTTCTTTGCGTTAATGTGCCGCTGAATCGGTGTTATTTGCATATATATATATATATATATATATATATATAATTAGAAAATATGGTGAAAAATTTGAGCATACGTGTTGCTGGTTCATGTTTGGAGCAGGAAAGTATGCGAAATAGGTCTATAAATACTTGAAATGCTCTGGTCCGGATATGATCTGCATTGCCAGAGTTAAACTCATAACACAGTTCCTCTCCATATGTTGTAAAAAATGAAATATTTTTAATTTGAATAAAATTACATATTTCCCTGTTGGTAGTCAAACTCTAGTTCTGACCTCATCGCAGGGAAAATCCAAACAACACTTCTGTGGTACTGTACTGAGGAAACAAACACTTATAAACAAGTGTGTCCGAAAGCAAAGCTGAACAAGCAGAAGTAAGGAACAGCAACAAACCGGTATTGTCACATTTGGATTCTCTGCTGTAATGATATCTCATGCGTAATACACTGCAGTGAGTGGATTAAATGAGTCAATTCTTATGAATAATATGGAGAGACTGATGATACACGTGTACTCTCCAGCCACAGCAGCCAATCACCACTGTGAATGAACACGTGTGTATATATATTTACTTTTCGTTACGTTGGTTTAACTTTTTAAAGTTTTGCTTTTTAAACTGAAAGAATGAAATAGGTCAGACAAAAACAAACACTTTTCCCTTAATAATAATCATAATGAGTGCTTTTGTTGTTCTAAATTACATGCAGTAGGTTTCATGATCATTTAAATGTTGCCATGCTTTAAAATGCTGGTTTCTTAAAGGCATACTCCACTTTTTTTGGAAACAGGCTAATTTTAGCACTTCCCCAGAGTTAAACAGTTGGGTTTTCCCATTTTCGAATGTATTCGGACGATTTTCTGATATTTAGAAGAATTTCAGTAACCAGACTGACCAGTTTCTGGTCTCATTGACTTCCATAGTATATTTTTTCCTACTATGGAAGTCAGTGAGACCAGAAACTGTCTGGTTACTGAAATTCTTCTAAATATCAGAAAATCGGCTGAATGGATTCGAAAACGGTGAAACTCAACTGTTTAACTCTGGGGGAGTTGTAAAATGAGCCTATTTCCAAAAAAAAAGTGGAGTATCCCTTTAAGATAAAAACCTCACAATATTGATGTACACTGATGCCTGTGACATTTACCAGAAAAAAAAGATAATTGGTTAAGGGCAATAATGCAATTTACTGGGTAAAAGTACCTTACAATAATAATAAAAAAAGTAATTATTTTTACTTTTAATCTTTACTTTTAAAATAATTTATTTTTAGTAATGATCACATTTCTTCCATCAATACAGTAAATTAGCCAATCCCCATTGGATTTTTTTTTTTCAGTTGCCAAACAAAGTTACAGTTAAAGATCAACTGATAAACAAATAATTGTAGCATCGATACAGAACTCAGACAATTTTGTGGTCATAGCTCATGCAATCAATCACGTTTTCAAATTTCAATTGGATGATTTTGTCAGCAATTCTACCATAAAAAAAAAAACTGTACAAGAAACCACAGCAGTCTTAGACACACTTACAGTGAAGAGGACAAAGAATCGCTGATTGTTCTCGCCCACACAGTTGTTGACCCAAGGACAGTGGTGATCCATCTTTCTGATGCATCTCTTACAGATACTAATCAACAGAACAAGGAGAAGAGCACAGACCATTTTTAAAACAAGATGCTAAACATTCAGCAGTCACTGATACTTGGCTCTAAGAGATACATAATGTAAAATAGCGTTTAAAAAAACATTGACGACAGATCCTTTCCAGTCCACAACACACTATTAGATTTTGATTTTTTTTTTTTAACTTTTATTCATCAAGGACACAATTTTACCATTTACAATATTTATATTTATAATGTTACAAATAATTTCGGTTTCAAATAAATGCTGTTCTTTTCTATACATCAAAGAAAATGGCTTGTTTAGTATAAGTTAGGGCTGAGTTAAAAATATTCCTCTTCCCGTTTTAATCCTTTCTTATTTTAAAGAACTGATATTGATTCTTAAAAATCACATAAATCGACCTTTCAGATGTTTTTTTAGTTGGTGAATGCACAAAAATTTGTAGCATAGAAAAGATCATCTCTTCCACTTAACTACTAGTTACAGCCCAAAATAATGTCATTAGGTATGTTGAAATAGGCAGTACAGTCTCATGTAATTATAACAGTATTTTCACCTCCGAAAGACGCCAATCAAACAGCTTGTAGACAAGGTCATGCAATATTTACCTCCATTGAAAAGCCATTCAATATCCAGCTAGAAAACTGAACTCATTTTAGAAGAGCATTTTGCTAAATATTTGCACTATATTTCATATTCATTGTATTTTTACTTCACATGTTCTTCAATATGTAATGTATTTTTGAATAAATCTATCCTGTTTTGTATGATAGCCACAATTTAAAATGTAAAAAGGTATTATAATATTATTATAAAAATGTCCATATATATATAATTTAAAACGTAAGTAGCATATAAATCTGTTCATTTTAACCTATAATATTATAGCAATGTACCAACAGGGGTTATAGTTTGCAGCTTTGAAGTCGTCATGAAATCAAATTTTACCATTCAGACCGTTTTGTGTTTGAGCGCCTCCAGGTTGTGTTTTACTGTAACTTCAGAAGCTCCAGACACGTGACCAAAAGGATAGTTTTTGATGTGGCGCGTCAAACCAAAAAAACAAACCCGAGACATAAAAAAAGATACTTTTACGCGTACTGTTTTTCGCGTCGGTGTGCACACTCACATTGGCACCCTTTGTTTACTCACGAGGCAATAAACGTAGGCCAAATATTGTGTGTGAAATTCGTCCCGTTGTGAATGGGCCTTTTTTTCCTTGAGGAAATTTACCCTGTACTGTACCTGATAGGACCCAACTAATCGATACTAAATCGAGTTTTAATCGAAATTTAAAGTTATGACATCAAAACTGGGACCATGTAAAGATATGACAACCGACATTTACATACCAGGGCCTATGCTGTATTTAGCAACATCAAAATGCAAAAAGCATCAGCCAAATCACAAGTCATTTCAGGGCTCCAGACTAACTTTTTGCCTTGGTTGCACTGGTGCGCCTAAATTTTTTATTTAGGTGCACCAGCACAACATTTAGGTGCACTCAAGTTTTTTCTCGTCTCGCGTCACCTTTAACGCCACAATTTCAAGGTCACCTTTTTATCACGCTCTGTATATTCATATATATTATGTAAATGCTTTTAAAAAAGAATAAGATGTATTTTTTGAAGCACAATTATACTGTATATAAAAATATAAATCTTTAAAAAAAATTAAAAATTTAAAGTGCTGTTTTTACATTGTTCAAGTCAGGGGAGGGTATTGACACCAATTTCACAATTCAATTCAATATTGATTATTTTGGATATCAGGTACAATACATGGCAAATTTTCTCAAGGAAAACAAACCTCAACTAATGCTGTAAACTGGGAGTCAGTAGCTATAATATTGAAGGCAAAAATTACCTGATTTGTACACAAACACTTAAATTACACTTTTATTTATTTTATAATAATAATGTTATATGAAATATAAACATTTAAATGGTGGCTGCTTAAAAACTTGCCAGATTTTTTTTTTCAAACAACATGCATTAAACATTGAAAAACATTAAAAATCGTAATGAATATGTAATATGGTGCATGTATTTGGCAAAATGCTGCTCTAGAGTTAAATTTTTCTAGCTGGCTAGCGAGTTTATGGTCACTGGATTTGATTTTTTTCTAAGGTAAATGTGATGTTACATTACAGTGTTTACACGCCTTTTACTGACGTCTTTCCACGGTTGATTCACTGATTGAGCGATTCTATGTGAAAGATACGGATTTCGATAAGTTGTACTCTATCTTTTAACACACTTTCAGATGCTCGTTCATGTTTATTACGCGCTGTACCTGGTGTTATTAAGGCAGAAGAGAAGCTCATGTGCGCTCCGCGCTGCTGATTCTCTTGAGCCGAGCTGAGCCAGAGCGATCTCACAGTCAGTAAACTATTTATGTTTTTAAATTTCGTAAGAAAATTGACCTAATTTGAAATCTGAGACTGTTTCATATCAATAGTAACAAAGCACAAAGATTATTGCGATTTATTGGACGAGATGCGCGCTACAATCTTCCATTCACCCATCAACTGAAAACAGCATTGCCCAACGGGTTCGTAAAATGAGAATTCGTTTTTGAATATGAGAATATATTTTACCTAGCCCTAAAAAGTATCCAACATATTTAAAAGTTTCTTCTTCGTCTGTTTCTTCTGCTGCTGATTGCCGTTACTGATTCTCTGGTGTTCAGGTCGCGATTTATTTCATATCACTCAGCACGGAGCATTTTACCATACGTGCAAGGAGAACAAAAGACTCGTTTGGGGCGAGTCAGCGGATGCGATCATGCGAGAACATTAGGTGCACTGGTGCGACCTAGGAAAAATTTTGGTCGCAGATTTAAAAATTTTGGTCGCACTCTAGAGCCCTGCATTTACATGCAACTACAAAAAGGTACAATAACAGGGTGTAAAATGGACACAAATTATCTGTTTTTATTGCAAGAAACCTGCTCTGACCTTTTAACCCTCTGTGGTCAGCTATCGCATTGGCGCAACAACCTCACTTTTTTCACTTCTCCCTGTTTTGTAGCCTTATAATGCAACAATATACATACATGTTGCTCACATATTATGGTAGCCCTGTTTGTGCTAAATAGAGTGTAATTTCACCGGTGTCATTAATGTTTATAAGCAACTGAAAGAAGCACAAATGTCAGGGCATGTCAAAACATCTCAAGGACCCCAAAAACACCTTAGACCCCACAGGTTTAAGAGGACTTTCATGGGGAAAATACTACAAATGTGGCCACAAACAGATAGGAAGAGGAAAAAAAGCCTTATTTATCTGATGTTGGTCTCACCTGCAGTGGTGTGCTCTCTCTGGTTTAATGCTGCAGCATTTTGGACACTTGTAGATGACCTCTCCTGGCTTCAGCTGCAGACTCTCCATGTATTCTTTGGTGGCGTTACCTTTGGGAACAGCTCCCTGATAAACACAATACATTACCCATCAATAACATTCATCACAATAAGTTAATTACCACATTTAATTAAAATGATGGTCCTTTCTTACTGGATCTGACAGCATGGTTCGCAGATGCGATGTCAGCGCTAACACGGCCAGGAAGTTAAATGCCACCCCATTGATGAGAGAGTACCAGAAGCTTTTGGACGGGAGCAACATGACAAAGTTCACCACAAATTGGGCATACATAACCAGAAACCAGGTCATGAAGGCGCACACCATCCCGCAGCTGTCCTGGATGAACCAGACGCGGCCGGCCGTCACCACTTCCTCCTCTCCTCCATTGAGCAGGGGCTGGTGCTGCTCCACATCCCTCAACCGGTGTCCTGAAGACTGCATTCTCTCCTGCAAAGAGAGAGAGGGGTGAGCCAGACATAACACTGATTCACACGCTTTTCTATAGTTGTACTGTAGAGATAAAAGAGAAGCACTGCACAAGCAACACCAAGGTAATGAGTTTGATTCACAGGGAATGCATGACCTGATATACCGGTAATACTAGGGATGCGCCGATACCAGTATCAGGCCCAAAACTGTACTTATGTACTCATCCTCCTTCTCATTATATTGCTCCAATAACAACAACAGATACCACTCAAGATGTACAATACAATTATAAAAAAGAAACATAGACAACAGAGCAAGCAGCGAGAAGAATGGATATATCAGGGAAAGTCAAGTCACCTCTATTTATATAGCGCTTTTTACAATACAGATTGTATCAAAGCAGCTTTACAGTGATAACATGAAAATAATACAACAAAGTTATATATAAATTAATATTGTTGAATATTAAGGGTACAATATGCAGGATTTTTGCAGTAAAATATCCAAAAACCACTAGGACAATTTAGTTGATTACTTACAATATCCCAAATGTTTTCAACTATTTGTAAATCGAGAGAAAATTGCGATTTTAACCAAGGAAACGGGTCTTATGAGCAGGGGTGAGGAGTCGCCAGTCAATGACGTCACACACCCGCGTTACCCCTGGTTTCCGCCAGGTTTGACCTCTTACTGCAAAAGTAACTATGGCGACAGACGTTGACAACTGGGTCGGTTATGCCCGTTATGACTAGAAGGACGCTCACGCTGTTGTTGTTTTGTTCATACATTATGGACCATGGCAAGCAGACTTTGAGACAAAAAGAGGACTAAAACGAAGATCAACATCTTTTGAGATGCCGAGAGCTCCACGTCCTCGACTAACTTAGACAAAGACGCGAGAGTTGCAGGTTACTTCATTGAACAGGTGAGCAAAAGTTGAGCAAACTAATCAATGTTATTTATTTAGTTCAACATGCTGCTTCAAACCACAGTCACGTTAAAAACATCAGTGTATTCACTCATCCATAAAAAAAATCCATCAGCCTGACGACAAGAATCCATAATTCCGCTTAATGCAGAATATACGTCATCAATATACGCCTTTGTTATTGTGAGAGGTTAGCGACCCCTGGTGGCGAAAAAATCTTGCATATTGTACCTTTAAATGTCCCTAACTAACCAAGCCAAAAGCCAAGGCAACAGTGGCAAGGAACCAAAACTCCATCAGTGGCAGAATGGATAAAAAAAACCTTGAGAAAGATATATGAATTAAATGTATCGAATTATTAGAATGTTTAACTAATTAAATATTAAAGCCTATATAGAGAGATGCTTTTGATTGTTCACTCAACACACATTTGGATATTTAGCATGAGAATCTCTTTAACACTGTAAACAACTCTGAATACATGAAACACCACTGTAACCCCCATTTAATAATGTTTTAAATTTACATTAATTTAGGCTAGTAGTTTTTGCTGTAATATCAAAATTGTAATAACGCATTGTGATTTCACAAAACCTATCCAGAAATTAAACACAAACAGGTAAACTACTGTTCAAAAGTTTGTTTTTGTTTTTTTAAAGAAATCAAATACTATTAATCAGCAAGGATGCATTAAATTGATCAAAAGTGTTAGTAAAGCATGTATAATGTCTCGAAATTTACATTTCAAATAAATGCTGTTCTTTTGCATTTTCTATTCATCACAGAAAGCTGAAAGTATCCTATTAGAATTATTTCTAAAGGATCATGTGACGCTGAAAATTCAGCTTTGCATCCCAGGAATAAATTACATTAAAACAATCACAATAGACAACAATTAAGTTGTAATAATATTTCACAATATTACTGTTTGTACTGTTTTATAGCTAAATAAATAAAGCCTTGGTGAGCAGAAAAACTTACCGATGCCAATCAAGCATGAGCTTCAATCTCAATAATATAATAATCCACTAAATATTTTAAATTCCCCAAATCCCACAGCAAAATCAGACACAAAGTGAAAGTGAAAACCTAAGAAACCTCATTTTCTTAGCGTTCTGTAATTAAATTTTCAGCGTGTTTTTAAGCTTAATAAAAAGAGGCTCTCTTATAGAGCTGGGGCTGTTTTGCCATTTTCAACCCTAGTATCACTGGAATATCGCTGCCAATCTAACTTCTTTTGTTAAAGAAAAATGGCAGGAGTTTCAGCCTTGGACATTGGCTGAAACTTGGCATCTTATTTACATAAATACTTTTGAGATGCAAATTGCTTACAAAAACAAAAGGCCAAACAGCCTAAAACAAGAGAGATGTGTATGGTCAGCATCAAAAACTGACAAGGACAATGTACACTCATTCTAAAGAAGGACAAAAGGGACTGAAAGACATATTACATGAACTGATCAGCTATTCCTTACAGTAGATGCTCACCTGCATATTTGTTTCTCTGACAGTGCAGGATAAGTTACAAAAGTGTATTATGGTGAGGGAGGGGTTTGTTCAAGGGATGTTTTTCCTTTTTCTGCAAGTACAAATTCCTTAGCAAGTACTCACCACGCAGAGCGTCCCTTACAATGACATCCTCTCAAACCCTGTTGGGCTTGAACTCAAAGGCATCTACAGTCTGGAACCTGTAGAGGACACACACACATAAGGAAAAAGAAAATCATGCTATAAGTGAATATGCTCTCACAGCAAGAAAGTAAGCAAAGGGTCAGTCAAGTGAGTCAGTAAGTGAGGCAATACAGACAGAGCTGTGTGTGTGTGTGGTCATAATACTTCACACATAATTAGCCTTCATTCGCATCATCTCTAATAATCCTTTAAATACATTGTTAAACAAAAGCTCTAAATTTTACAAAGCCTAATATGAACCCCATTCTTAATATAACACAGGTTAAACTATATGCCATTTTTTCAAACAGAACAATAGTCCAATTTATTGCTTCTATTTTCTATTAATATCCTAATTTTTAATCTGACTATTTATTGTTTATTATTTATTTTTTATTTATTTTATCTGACTTACTATGGCTATATGTATATATATATATATATATATATAACGATTAATTTTGATTAATCACATCCGAAATAATGTTTACATGATGTGTGTGCTGTGAATAATTATTTTGTATAAATACACACACACATGCATGTATATATTTAAGAAAAATGTGTTTTTATTAAATGCTTATTTATATATAAATATATAAACATGCAAATATTTCTTAATTACATGCATGCATGTTTGGTTTGTGTATTTATATATACAAAATAATACACAGTACACACACATATATCATTTTGGATGCGATGCATCATATGTTTATGTATACATACAGTCAAAAATTTCTACAATTAAGTCAGAATGAGAAATCTAGGAACAAAATCAGAGCAGACTTCAAAATAAAACATGTTGGTTCTTGATTACATTAGCGGGTTCAGTAACAAATTACGCCCGAATGAATTTTACAGCCAATGACATCCATTTCAAGTGTCTCATAACTATATTCATCTGTTTATTGCTTCTATTAATATACTAATTTTTATTTTTACCATTTCTTGGAAATATCTTACTATGGACAAGTCCATTTAAATTTTGATTTTAATAGCTCTTGTAAGTTAAACATAACTAAACTACATTTTTTAAAAGACTTTTAACACAGGGTTAAGAAAAGTTTCACTCTTGTTAAGTTGGAAAACACTGCTATACACTATCCCTTTAAATCCTTCAAGTTAATGTGAAAATATGAAAGTTTAAGAGCCCATCATCTTACATATAAAAAAACAAAGTTTCACTTTCATCGCCTTTGACATTACTGCTGTGATTGATGATTTCAACATTGATACAATCCACAATTTTCCCCCAGTCAGCTGCAACAATACAAATATATACTTAGATATACACTTCACATTCAATCATTAATACATATAACTTTACACAATCGTACAAACTCCATCTTATTCACACAGCAACAACTGGAAGTGTTATGAACTGGCCTGTTATGAAGAAATGTGTTTGGATTTCAGATATTAGTGTCGGGCAGCTGACAATAATAAAAAGACAAATTCAGTGTAGCCTACTGTAAATTTTGTTGTTGTTTTTTGATAAACCTGTAACGATATAGCAACCATTATAACAACACATCTCTCTTTCAGTCTAATCTCCCGTCACACCCTTAATCTAATATGTCGTTGGATTTGTATGATTTCCACATGCTTTTATTATAACGAATATATTAGCTTTATAAGTCTTAATTTTTCGGACAATCTCATTAAATCATTCAAATCCGAATGATAAATCGCAGCCACACAAACATCATTATGATTTATTATCTTTAACGAAACACAGAACGTTTTATTTTCACTTACCACCTCCAAAATGAGATTTTATTCACCAGCTGTTATTCTCAGATGAGCGATGAGCACATATAAATAGATCATTTCATTTCTCTGACTGTTTAAAGGGTTTCATGGGTGAGAAATGGGGATGAGGGTCATATACACTTCCGGGGTTCATTGCGATCATTTCTGCTGCTTCTGCTGTCTGATGAGTGACAGGCCCGAATACACGTCGCCTCACTTCTGACCCCTACCGGCGGATACGAAGAGCTGCGGCGATCAGGTCTCATGTGCTCTCGCTCATTTTCTGTCACAGTGGCAAGGATTCATTTTTACTGTAAGAGAAGGGCCTCAAAGGGGACAAGTGTGCAGAGAGCCAAATGTTTTGTAATGTGGATTTGATGAAGACAAGGAGACATTTTCGACTAACAATTTAAATTATAAAAGTTACTTTATTATATTTTACAGTATTATTTACAGTAAGTTAATTATTATATTATTATTTCAGAATTACATATCATTTGATACAGAGAAAAATGTTCAAAGTACTGGTTTGGGAGCAGCAATATATTGTTGTTGGATTATTTTTACAGTAAAGCACACACACACACAGAGAGAGAGAGAGAGAGAGAGAGAGAGAGAGAGAGAGAGAGAGAGAGAGAGAGAGAGAGAGAGAGAGAGAGAGAGAGAGCAGACAGACAGACAGATAGATAGATAGATAGATAGATAGATAGATAGATAGATAGATAGATAGATAGATAGATAGATAGATAGATAGATAGATAGATAGATAAATAGATAGATAGATAGATAGATAGATAGATAGATAGATAGATAGATAGATAGATAGATAGATAGATAGATAGATAGATAGATAGATAGATAGATAGATAGATAGATAGATAGATAGATAGATAGATAGATAGATAGTAAGGAACACATGGAGCACAATAGGAACAAAAGCAATTTTATTTCATGTTTTAATTTTTGGATAGACACTTTTAATAAAATAAACTTTTGACACACACTGTATTCACAATTCCCCCCTAATTTTTTAGTAAATATGCCAATTCTCAAGACCTATGGGTGATTTACCTTGATTGACCACTGGGTGGCGCCACAGAACTCCATCTCATAAACCCATGCCAACCTAGCAAATCTGTTGCTAGATTAGATGGTCCACTGCAGAACACGAAATCCACCGTACTAGGTAAACCTAAACCTACCCATCTCCGCCCCCTGATCCCTAACCCCACCCCATTCCTACCCGTCTCCACCCCTTAGATCTGAATCCAACTCCGCCCCCTGGATCTCATGTAGGTTACTGCAATGAGGTGCTACTGGCTTTTTACACTTTTTTTTTTCAAGAAGCAAATAACATACTATTAACATTTATTTGTAAAATTTGAGCAACTTTTGAAAATTTGCTGTCTCAAACACTAAAATACAGACACATTTCCCCTCTAAATTATACAAAAACAATTTTCTCTGTCAAACACTCTCAGTTCTGTCAGTCAAAACCAAAACGCATGGTCTGTCTCCAAAAGTGCACTGTGAGTGATGTCAGCAGTAGATATCAAGGCACAGAGGTAGCAGAAGCAGCGGTCATGTTGGCTGACTGCAGCAGCACTATGATCATTTTGACAAATCATTGAAACAAATTAAATCAAAGCATTTAAAGAGAACAATTGTTTGGTTATGTCACAATTAAAAGGTGACAACATTAAAAATGTGTTGTTTATATTAGCCTACTTTTACAAATTAAACATGTGATAGTAAAAAACACATGTAAACTTTATTTAATAAAGTTTACATTATGTTTTACTTCAAGGTGGCCAGTTAGGGTAGTCAATTTAAGAAATGCTAGCAATAGCAAGCTAGCTTTGAAGCTAGCGTCTCCTTCAGAGCGTCTCCAAAGCCACGCCTCCTTCAAAACGCATGAACACTCACACAGCATCGTCACGGTCACGATACAAGAGATGGTGTTAAATTACCTTGTGTCTCAAAGCACATAACATCACAATAATAATGAGTGTAAACAAAGCTCTAGTTGTACCACCTGACTGCTGCAGAGTCATTTCAGTGTTGATATTGATGACATAGAAACAAGTCCGTGCCGGACATGAACAGCTCCAGGTAGAACGTCACAGGTTGTCAATCAGTAGGCCATAACAAAAAGTGCAAATAAACAAATTGCCTACCTTATCTTTAGTTTGAGTAATACCATTATTCTACACAAGGATGCAGTTTCACGTCAATATGAAATGATGTCATCGTGCAGTTCAATTAACAACTTTTAGGGACAAATCAACCTGCCTCTAGCAATTAACTTCCTAAAATTAGTTTGCAACAGTGCATACACCCTCTCACCCTGTCCAGTTAGGACAGTTATTTGTCGAAGTGAAAAGTCACTGTGTGGGTAAAAATATAAATTATATTTTTAAGCCTTTCGGATAATTTTTTAGGGATAGATCTAGGATATCTATATATCTAGGATAACTCGAAGGCTTATCGGAGTGAATCTTATCAAGATGCCCTTGTAGTGTTGCTGGGTATGATTATATTGATGATAATATTTCTCTGGCTTCATGATCTTTCCTCTTCATGTGCTTTATTATCTCATTTAAAGCTTCATTGGGCTAATCACTAGTGTTCTTCTCTGAAGAGTTCATTTAAAACCATTTTAATTGTTTCCTCTTCCACCCCTAAATTGTGTGGCCCAGCAGTTGTCCTCTGTCGTACCACTTCCGGAAGTCTGCTGAACACTAAATAAATAAATAAAAATAAATGGCCACGCACTGGCAGAACCCTAAAGCAGATTAAATGCTAAAGCTTGCAAACAGGAGCTCTTTCCATTTCCCAGACTGCATCTCTGCTCAAGCTGTGTTTGACAGCCCAGGCAGTGTGTGTATGAGCAACAGCTGAGCTTAACACATGATCCACAGTGCATTTCAAATCAGAGCAAAGCTCATCCAGCTCATAGACATGCGTAAACAGACATGCTCCAACTAAAACACACCATGATATGATCATGATATATTAGCAGTATCACTCACATATTTATATAGATACAAATTTAATCTTATGAAACCTGACCAGAACATCTCCAGGTCATAATACATAATTACATAATACAAAAGTATTATTATTGAATAATTATTAAATTATATTTTATTATATATTATCACTGTAATATAAAACAATAAAAATACAAAATTAGCAGGTGGCTGGAGAGGATGCACACAATGAAGGAATAAGAGAAGTCAAACAGAACAGATTACCACACATAGGCTACATTGACAATAACGGCCAAAGGAACTGAGGGCGTATAAAACAGGAACATAATCAGGGTGAAACAGAACTGGTGTGTATGAACTAATTATCTAATGATCAGGAACGCAGGTAAAATAAAACAGATCAAGCAAAACCAAAACAAAATGAAACTGTTACAGTGGCTCCACCCTTCCGGAAGGTGCATCCTCACGTCGTAACAATTCCACCTGAGGAGGAAGGGAGCTCTGTCCTCATTTATTTGTATGTTCGACGTTTTGTTTGGGCTGTTTAATATTAGGATTTTGTGAGCACCACCCCGTAATATCAAGCCCTGCCCCGTTAAGGCCCCCCCCCCCTGCACCCCCCTGATACAATATGTTCCTGAGGCTTAGCACACGATGAAGGAATAGTAACAAAAGTGTCTTTAATTCAAGCTAGATCAAGTACATTATCAGCTCGATTAAAAAGGGTTAACTGTTAATATTGTTTTTAATTCCAGTGGTACTGATGGATTTCCATAGGAAATTTGAGCATGTCTTTGCGTCATTACCTCACATCTGTACACATAAAGAAGGAGTCTCGGCTAATAGGCTACATTGCATGTGAGGATGTTGGAGGTGGAGATTTATACCCTTTTCTCACAGCACTTGATATAATTAAACTAACATTGATGTTGTTAATATTAACAATTTTGAGAACAAAGTATAATTTGGACGGTTTGACATGATATGAAGCAATCGTTAGATTTAATCAGCGCGATTTACTGCAATGTTTTTTTCCCCTTGGTCAGAACAAAAGTGGATGTTACTTACTTGCTCAGATGACATTTTCTGGTGAAAATTCTTATATTGGTCATACTTCCAAAAAGTAGAATCTGTGATTCTGATAACACAGTCTCATCCCAAGACGTCATACAACTGACGCTTTTGACCATACGTCAACATCCGCCATTTTAGGGTACCCTTAAACGTCAGTTAGATGACGATCCTGGGGTGTCATCCAGCTGACGCTTTACCTTTAACGTCAGTTGGGTGACGGGGTAGGTTTAGGTCTGGGGTAGGGTTAGGATTAGATAACGTCATCTAACCGACGTTTAAGGGTACCCTTGAATGATGGTATATCCACACAATGCGGTGACTAGATACACATTCTTTTCAAAACATTGGATTGATCTGTGCTGAGGCACAACCCAAGTTGATAATTCCATGAATAACTGCAATAGAGCTATGTTAGACAGTACATGAAAGGTAATTTTCAAAAATCCATAGGGGCCCTTTAATTTACTTTGATAAAATGTTTTATACTGCTTGTAGTGATAGTGATAATGATTTTGCCACCAGGCCAAACTGAATAAGCAGTCTGCAGGGAAAGCGTTTGGCTCATAATGACTCAGATACACCAGGCGTGGCAGGTGGCAGTGCTGTAGCAGTCTGCACAAAACATCTTTGACTAAACCTGAATTATTAAACATCCCACTAATGCCACAAGCCCCTCAGCATGAAAAAACAGAGTTTTAGAAGAACGACTCAGAGCTAATTATTTTTTAAAAGCTTTTATAAACCTCTCATATATGGCCTCTGTGGACATATTTAACTCTCTCTGCACATAACTGTGCAGCAAGCAACAAAAGCGCAAACAAAAATGCAGCAACAAAAGTGCGCAAGGATTATGATTCAGGCCCTGAAGTTTTCCCCTGCATTTTCTTTCATGCCATGAGATTCTAGCCATTTTTGCTGCGAATAATTTAAGTGACAGTACTTGAGTAATACGACACTTACATCATGTTTCCCTCTGAATTAATATTACAGTTGTTGTTATGGTCTCTCTAACTGCCAAGCTGCAATGTCCCGGCATTATTATTTTCTATATGGTTCCTATATAGGGAACAGGGAACGATTCAGACGGTGTAAATATGCTTTCGATTGGGGCGAATGAGTTTCCATTAGCAAACCACCACAGTTTGCACACAGTCTGCTCCGGTCCAGAAACATGATGGCATGGAGTGGATCATACGCTCAAGTCAGCCAGACCACAATGCGTATCAGACACATTTGAATTCTACGCTAAATGCTATATTTTAAAGCAATAGAGTGGTGCAGGTATGGTAACACTTTGTAGACCAACCATCACACTGGTTCCCTTGACAAAACCCCAAAAGGAGTTTTCCATAAGCTTTTGGATTATCAAAAAAAAAAAAAACTCTTTGATCAACAAAAGTTTATGATACATGTTTTGTCTATCAAGATAATTTCCCCCCTGTTATTGGCAACTATGAAGGATTTTATTCTTAATGTTTTGTGAATCCGGCCCCAGGTCATGTTTTAGTATCATCTGCCATCCCTGTTGTTGTGATTCACTGTTGCAGCCATATACACCTTCAAAGTGGAGGCAGAAAGGTGACTCTCCAGGCCCTCTTGGAGGACGAAAAGCACTAAGCACCATCTCTGTGGGTTTTTTCCTTGGCAAGAACACAAAGCAACAAATAGGCACCACTTCAGTGCATTCATTCGCCTCGTTGAGGGGGCTCTAGCCTGAGTGATCACATCTAGAGAAATAAAGAAAATAAATAAAACCCGAGGTATTTATTTGAAACAGTGGCTAAACTGACAAAAAATAAAGTTTCAAGCCCTGAAGTTTCCATGCAGCACAACAGTAATGGCTTTATGGCCTTCTTCACTTATAAGATTGATAATATCAGGGAGAAAATTGTAGCAACTGTCTACTACAGTATCGCATCGGGGGTGCATCTGCGTATTCAGTAGCTTCGTACTTACTTTCAAAAAGTTTCTGCCAGGTGAAATCAAACGTACTGGCACTGATCTGTGATAGGTCTGTTAGCGTATTAGGTCCAACCCCCTATGGGCGAGTTTGAAAGGGGATCTAGTGCTTCCAGTCTTTACAGAAATCCCCCCTCCTACACTTCCTCCTACAATGACGTAAAATGTCAATTTTTGCGTCATTGTAGGAGGAAGTGAAAAGGTAAATATAGCAGATTTCTCTCATCTCAGGGGAAAATGAGAGAGTGTTGCACGACCATTCAACAGTATAACTGGGTTTCTAACAATGGAAAGCTTAATGCAAATGAGTGGAAAGTCCCTTTAATTCTGAAAAAAAAAACATTAATAAACTAATTATTGGACAAAAAAAACTTCCTAATAACATAGAATACTGTCAAACACTTGATGGCTGCTCTGTCAAGTCAGTAAAACCACATTTTCCATCTTAAAATATATATCTAAATTATGTCATATGCTCTCATTGACAAATGCGGAACAATTAGTTAATGCGTTCATGACATCAAGGCTAGATTTAATGCTCTAGGGTGGTTTCTCTGCCAGCTCGAGTTCTCACCAGAACTAGAAAGTATGACCATATTAGCCCGGTTCTGCCAACACTGCGTTGGCTTCCTATTAACTCTTTAGGCGCCAGAGGTTTTTTCCTAAAACGTTCGATTTTGACATCTTAATTTCAAAAGGCTATATCTTAAAACTGATAAAAGTAACACAGTCTCATCCCAATTCGTCATATAACTGAAGTTTTGGGACGTCTTTTGACCATTCGTCAATATACGACTTTTTAGGGCCCCCTTAAACGTCGGTAGATGACGATCCCGGGTCGTCATACAACTGACGCTTTACCTTTAACGTCAGTTAGGTGACGAGTTGGGTTTAGGGTTAGGTTTAGGTCTGGGGTAGAGTTAGGATCCCATAACGTCATCTACCGACGTTTAAGGGGGCCCTAAAGAGTCGTATATTGACGAATGGTCAAAAGACGTCCCAAAACGTCAGTTATATGACGAATTGGGATGAGACTGAAAGATAG
Organism: Cyprinella venusta; assembly: GCA_038021265.1. Taxonomy (NCBI): domain Eukaryota; kingdom Metazoa; phylum Chordata; class Actinopteri; order Cypriniformes; family Leuciscidae; genus Cyprinella; species Cyprinella venusta. The sequence goes on from CM075871.1 coordinate 15,424,465, forward strand.
AGACTCTCTGTGATTTAGAGAAATATTAAGGATGACCAACAGTTTATGTAGGGATTACATTTTCCCGTCTAATTTGCATATTATGACGTCATATGGCGGCGGGAATCTTGGATTACAGAATTTTCATAAAGTCTCATGTTTAAATGATAAATTGCAGCATTTCTTTCCCCCCAAAATGTCCCTCACCTTCTGTATGCTAAATTGCACAATACTGAATGCTCAGGTAAGGTAGCTACCCAGATAGCAAACTGACGCTGAATCAACGTGGAAACATGACATCGAAACAACGTTGATCCGACATTGTTTTGCTCATCGAATTAACGTTGAACCAACGTCAGACGCGTCATTCGTTCAAAACTAACGGAAAATCAACTTGAAATCAACGTTGTTTCAACGTTATGAAAGCAAACCAATTTTCGATTTTCATTTAGCTTTGAAGAATGCCGCGTCTGACGTTGGTTCAACGTTAATTCGATGAGCAAAATCAACGTTGTTTCGATGTCATGAGAGACGTCGTTTCCACGTTGATTCAGTGTCAGTTTGCTGTCTGGATAAGTAGGTAACAAACTGTGTAAATCATTAGAAACAAAAAGAATGCATGTAACGTTAATGTTAGCGGTTGGCCTTTTGCTTTAGAGATTTTCCATTTACTACATACAGTAGGCACTCTGATTCCATGTGGAGCACACGTATATTATTCATATGACACACAAACACAAGTAGACAAGACCTGTTTAGTTCAAAAGCTCACTCGCCATGGCAAGGCACAGATCATGAGTGAGATGATACGAGGAGAGATGGATGGTATGGAATGAGGAAGGAGGCTTTTCACTCTCACCTCAAGTTCTCGGCTATTTGCGGGTGAAGATGAGATCGGATTAGTGCTAAAACTGGCACTGACAGATGCTTCGTCCCCCATCCAGATGATCCTTTTAGTGGACAGTCATGGTTCATAATGCACTTGCAGACATCAAGGTCATGCATGTGTGAGGCTATCAGCAGATTTATGCTAAAATATTTTTTTAGACTGAATTATATTTGAAGATAAAGAGAGTATGTGTAATAAAGTGTATGTGCAAACAGACAGGAAAGATTAACAATAGATTAAACAGCAAACAAGATTTACCTTGGGTTTTATGGGCATGATGAGACTAGTCATTAAAACACTCTACAGTAGATAGATGTGAATTACCGGTTACGCCAGGTCAGATATTGCGTGTACTGTGCCGAGAACCACACAGTCTGTGAATCTGTGGATTTGCGCATCAATAATTCAATAAAGAAGACAAGCTCTCCTTTTACCGCTCTTTTCGTCTTGCTGGTGTGCTGTTTTATTTTTTCTTCATATCCTGCTGATAAAACACTCATCTCTTTTTAATGCACATTGAAAAAAGTTAGTATACTCTGCGTACTTTCTGCATGAAATATCCACAAGAACAGCATTTGAGAAGCTGTGGAGCTTGACTTTCCATTTCTCACAATGCTTTACATTTCCATGTGACAAATGAATAAGAAGTAATATGATTTAATAAGACTTTTTTGCTAGTGTAGTGCTTGATGTTTACCCCAAATTGGATTTAAAATGCATTTAAACGTTAAAATAACGTAAAAAAAAAAAGTTTATTTCCATTTTTATTTTTTATTTCTTAGATGTTTGTTGCAATACATTTATATATTTAAATAATACATATATTTAAATATAATTTAATCTTTTCTTCATTTTTAAAAATATTAGTTGTAGGTAATATTTAATACATAGTATGTACTCTACTATTATGTGCAGTACTAGTATTGCAATCAAGATTTTATACTTCTTTTTTCAACCATTTCAAAACAATGCTTTGTTTGCAATATGAAATAACATTATAAGCCTTTATGTAGGCTACTTGGTTGTGTATCTTTATATTTCTAAGTACAGAATGCAAATTCATGTAAATATATTTGCTCTGCCTCTGATAAAGCCCTTTTAAAAACTCTGAAGAAGCCATTTCATATGGTCAGTGAGCTCAGAAGAAGATTGAGGAAAAGGCTACTACCCTTAAAAGGGGCATTAGAGAGCATTATAGTGTTAATCCAGGGGCCTTTAGAAACCTGGTAATCTGGATTACATCATGTACAGATCATCCTGTGGTTTGGGCTGGTGACCTTTCAGTCAAAGACCATCTTTATACTGCATTAGCGTCCTCAGTCACCCCAGCCCCACTTTTCTGTACCATTTCCATATCTGATCTAGTGTGCAGCTGCTAGAAAACATGAACAAGTGTACTCCTTCCTCTGCTCTGTGTTTCTCATTAATATGTAAGCTTTTGCAAATCTTTAAGTGCCTCAAGGGGCAAGTAAACACACTTATTTCGCTTCTATGGCTCAGTGAAAAATGTGCCTTCCTTTCCATAGTTCATTTACTGGAAGTTCTTTACAGGGTTGCTAATCAGGTAAAATAATAATAACATTAAATATATAAAATAATACAACCTCAAATCAGAAAAAAATTGGGACATTTTGTAAACTGCAATAAAATCAAGAATCTCTGAACTTTTTATTAATTGATAAAATTACAAAGAAACATTTTCCAATGTTTTCACCGACCAACATAATTGTATTTTGTAAATATGAACAAATTTCGATTTTGATGGCTGCAACGCACCCCAAAAAAAGTTGGGACAGAGACTGAATAAAAGTAAAAAGATTATCCAAATTAGATTATCCAACTATTTGGAAACAGTCCACAATGAGCAGGTGAATTGGTAATAGTTGAGGGTAACATGTTTGGTTATAAAAGTGCTTCCCAGGCTTTTCTCAATGCAAAATTGCAACGCATTTATGCCTTTCATCATCTTCCATACACAATATTGTCACAACATTTAGGGAATCCAGAGAAATCTCAGTCTGTGTTGAGTAAGGCAGTAGACCTCTGTTGAATGTGCGTGACCTTTGAGCCCTCAGATGGGATTGTACAAGATACCATCATACTACTCTATCAAATCCGTCCGACCGGAGGGATTTTTGCAGTTCCTAGAACCTAACGTTAACCCTTTTTTTCTTGTGTTTCGACCGGACTAAGTTGGGGATTTATTTGTTATCCCCAACCCATCCTTTTTGTTATCCCCAACTACTTCCTAGAACTCTTTTCGTACATAGTCTATAGCAAGGACTTTTTTATTTCCCTTTCTCCCTTCTCGTCACTCCTTTACTCCTCCTACCAGTTCCATATGGCCACTTGGCCAACGGAAACGCAAACAGCTAAACCGAGTTTGGGAGAGAGTAGTTCTTAGAACTGTTTAGAAGTGGACAGTTCCTACAAAAAAGTGGCTATTGCAAATGGTATGGGTAACTTGCATTATAGTGAAGGTACCATTGACATGGAGGCATATATTTGAATTGTACAGAGACATAAAGTGCCATCAAGATGACATCTTTCCTGGGAAGCAAGACAATCCCAGGCCTCATTCTGGTTGTGTTACAATTGAGTGGTTTCTAGTCACCATCTGCACCATAGAAGGGATGTGCCTGCCTGTTTACTGCAGTCCAGACATGTCTCTTATGGAAAATGTATGACCCATCATCAAAAGGAGAATCAGGCAATGATGACCACAGACTGTTGAGCGGCTGTCTTGTATCAGACAAGATTGGGCAAATATTCCACTAGCAAAACTCCAACAATTAAGACCCTATATAAGATATAAGACCCTAGATAAGACCCTTATTCATCGTCTGGTGTCGTTTAAAGCCCTTTGAAGCTGCACTGAAACTCTCATTTGGACCTTGAACCGTTTGGTTCCCAATGAAGTCCATTATATGGAGAAAATCCTGGAATGTTGTCATCAAAAACCTTAATTTCTTTTCGACTGAAGATAGAAAGACATGGACATATTGGATGACATGGGGGTGAGTACAGTATCAGCAAAAGTTTTTTTTAAAAGTGAACTGCTCCTTTAACAACTATCCTCTTGTTCAAATGCTGGGAATATTCTCCACAACAGAAGCAATTGCATCCAGTATCTCCATATCCGCGGTCGTTTTCGATTTCCCTAACCTAAAATACAATCTACTCCCACCTTAGATATACTTAAACCTACCCATCTCCACCCCCTGATCCCTAACCCCACCCCTAATCCTTCCCATCTCCACTCCTTAGATCTGGATCCAACTCCGCCCCCTGGATCTCATGTGCAATGAGTTGCTACTGGCGTTTTGCGACGTTTCAGTGTGAATGAAAAACTCTACGCATGTGTAAAAACTCAAAAAAGCTCATACAGTCAGAAAAACAAATAATACATTCTTCTGAGAGGATCATTTTATTCAGCAAAATATTCACCATTCACTGATACGTCCAGGTCGTACTTAGTCACCATATGTTTAGTCTAAAAACTGGACTGGTCATTCTTTTATCATTATTATTTTTTGTTAAATTGTTTATAACGAATTGATTGAGAAATCTAAGATGATTGATTTCTAACTTTAAAAATTGAATGAGGAGGAGGGTATGAATGACTTCCTGTGTCATTAAAGACTAAGACTAAGGGTTAATAACACAGTCTCATTCCAAGACGTCATATAACTGACGGCCTTTTGCTTTAGAGACATCCGCCGTTTTAGGGTACCCTTTAACGTCGGTTAGATGACGTTATCGGATCCTAACCCTACCCCAGACCTACAGTAAACCTACCCCGTTAACCTACCCTGTCACCTAAGGTAAAGCATCAGTTGTATGACGTCCCAGGATCGTCATGTAACTGACGTTAAAGGGTACCCTAAAACGGCGGATGTTGACTATGGTCAAAAGACGTCCCAAGACGTCAGTTATATGACGTCTTGGGATGAGACGGTCATATTTTTTATCACTCACATGTCGTTCAAAACCCATGTTGTCATGGTTCAGGGTGCTCCATCAGCTCCCCTGTTGTCTGTGTTGTTCTGTCATCTTCGTGTGCATCGTCTCTTGTGCTGTTGGACCTTTGCTGTGTTTTTGTGTGTTACCCTTGTCTGCGGCTGTGCCCAGGACGCCTAGACGAGGAGTTATGCAGCTGGCCGTGCGCTTGCTGTCCTCTGTCTCGTCCCATTGGGCATGCATCTAAAGTAGTTTCCACAGCAGTGTGTCCGCAGGTGTCTGTACAGACGGCTCTGGAGCTCTCACACATCCTTTGTTGTCTGTGTGTGTGTGTCACTATTGTTTATTCTCTAGAGTGTCTAATAAATTGTACAAACCCTCTGCTTTTGTGTCCTCTCCTCACGCTCCCTGAAACATGTGCATTTCTTTCTTCTGTGGAACATGAAAGAAGTTATTTTGAAGAATGTCTGGTAACCAAACCAATTTTTTTTGTCAATACAATCTAGGTCCAAAAAATATAGCATACAGAAGATTTTTTTATGCTTCACAGAAGAAAGAAAGGCTTACAGGTTTGGAATAACACAAGGCTGAGTAAATTATGATTTTGGGTGAATTGTACCTTTAAAGGTTATATTTTAAATTCAATATATCCAGGAAAAGTAAAGAACTCTGGCACCAAAACAAACCTTCCTGCTTTTACAGAAAAGCATCTGCAAGATTGTGGACTGATTTGACCTCTCCATGAAGAGCTTCCTGTTGTGGGTGTATTTCAGGTCACCTCCATCCGCTTGGAGAAGAGCCATTAAGCATCAAGCAACATTTTTCCTGAGCATGATTGGTTGTGTGTGTCAGTTTCCAGCAACATTCCCTCAGTTGCTCTGGGGCATCAAATCCGCTCAAAGCACAAAGCAATATGGAATTTGCGAAGGTATATATAATTTAAACAACAAAAGGCTGCCTGCACTAGATGTCATGATTAGGTTGATTTTGGATAAGGTATGAAATAGACTTTATTATCCCCCAAGGGAAACCTGAATTGGACTGCTCACAAACATCTAAAAATCAGTGTAGAAGATAGATATATTGATATAGATAGATATATAGATAAGCACAAAATACATTTAAGCTTTTGCTATAGAATAAAAATGTATAAATCCACAGACCTTGCTAAAAACAACACTGCAAAAATAACATCACTCGATTGATTCGTCAAGAATCAAGTAATAAAAAAGCTGTGTAAATAACCATGTAGGTAAATGTTTTGACTAAATAAGTGATCATTTTCATTTGTGAAATATTATTACAATTTAAAAGAACTGTTCACTATTTTAATATAATTTAAAATGTAATTTATTCCTGTGACGCAAAGCTGAATTTTCAGCATCGTTACTCGAGTTTTCAGTGCAACATGATTCTTCAGAAATCATTGTAATATGTTAAGTACGGAGCCACCCTAGTCCCACTTTGGCAAAAAAATAAAATAAAAATAATAATAATAATAATAATTATAACTATCTTGTGGCCTCAAGATAGTAACTTGTGGCCTCAAGATAGTAACTCGTGGCCTCAAAATACTATCTTGTGGCCTCAAGATAGTAACGTGTGGCCTCAAAATACTAAGTTACTATCTTGAGGACACGAGTTAGTATTTTGAGGCCACAAGATAGTATCTTGTGGCCTCAAGATAGTAACTCGTGGCCTCAAAATATTATCTTTTGGCTTCAAGATAGTAACTCGTGGCCTCAAGATAGAGTTAGTATCTTGAGGCCACGAGTTACTATCTTGAGGCCACGAGTTACTATCTTGAGGCCACGAGTTACTATCTTGGGGCCATGAGTTATTATCTTGAGGCCATGAGTTACTATCTTGGGGCCATGAGTTATTATCTTGAGGCCACGAGTTACTATTTTGAGGACAGGAGTTACTATCTTGAGGCCACGAGTTAGTATTTTGAGGCCACAAGATAGTATCTTGAGGCCACAAGATAGTTATAATTATTTTAATTTTTTTTTGCCAAAGTGGGACTAGGTGGGCTCCGTAGTTGAGTTACTGCTCAAGAAACATTTATGACTATTATCAACATTAAAAGCAGAAAATTAATAATTTTGTGAAGATCATGATACATTTGATTTTTAAGGATTCTTTGATAAGAACAGTATAGAATAATAATAGAAAGTTCAAAAGAGCAGCATTTATTTGAAATATAAATCTTTTGTAACATCATGTCTTTCTTACTTACGTTTGGTCAACTAACAATACAAAACTAACTGGAAGTCAATGAAAGTGAAACTAAAGATGAATGAGTCCAGATAACTGTAACAACCCGAGAGTTTCTATTTTAATTGCACTATAATAAGAATACTAAAATATTGAATAGAAGAAAAAAACTGATAATTGATTACTAGTATACTGTATAGTAATCACCCAAATGAAGTCTCTTGAGGTGGGCACACTGGTAGGGTTGCACAGCTGGCAGATGTGACTGGGAGGCTGACTCAGCCAGTGGCCTGCAGGGACGTGCTGTTTTTCACCAAATGGGGGAGCAGTTGGAAAGGCATATCCTATTCTGCATGCACACAGCAGGTTAATTTGGAGGAAACCCTCTGGGTCTCCCAGCAGGTGAGGTCTGAGACACATCATGGCTCTTATTGTTCAGCAAAACAATATTCGACTCCCTATCCCATTAGAAGCATGGGACACTGTAATTGTCAATTAAAACAAAACAGATGCAGTCTGTGAGTATACAAATGCATAATTGTTATTTGGCAGTGGCTTTTTATTTAGAGCATCTCCAAGTGAGATAATTGTGGAGACGGTCCCGCTGGAGCAAACCTGGGGTGAGGTGTCTCTCTCAAAGACAATAGTGATAACAGCAGCAAAGCAGCTGCAAGTTGCCTCAGACTGGGATCCGGCTCTGAACATTTGTGATGGAAGCACAGATTCTTAACTGTTACACAGACACTGTGTGGGTTTGTATCTGGATATGTGCAGAGGAAAGGGTAAACTGAGAACAAAAATCAATATTTCCTCCTTATTAATGCATGACTAATCCTTCATTCAAATATATTTGGCATTCTCAACACCACATGGTTTCTCATACAATCTAGAACAAATATATCAGAGCAGCTCTCCCCAATTATTTCTATCTTATGATCTTATTGAACATGGTGAAAAATGTGTGATAAAATAAACTACTAAATAAACTCTGTCCGTCCATTCATTTCCACTGTTTCTGTAAGAATGGATGGATGGATTGATGGATGGATGGCTGGATGGATGGATGGATGGATGGATGGATGGATGGATGGATGGATGGATGGATGGATGGATGGATGGATGGATAGATAGATAGATAGATAGATAGATAGATAGATAGATAGATAGATAGATAGATAGATAGATAGATAGATAGATAGATAGATAGATAGATAGATAGATAGATAGATAGATAGATTCATGTAAAAAAATCCATTTGTGAAATCCATATCATTAATTTTGTCAATGCACAATCAATACATCACAAAGCAATACATGTTAGCTACATCTGGCTGTGGTTTCATTATATTCCAACAAGTGCTGTCTGTTAATGAGAAGCACAATCTGGCATAAGATGTTTTGAAATGAGATGCTATTGAAAGTACTGTAGCACATGGTTGAGTGGTTGCCAATGGTGATTAAGTGAAAGTGGCCCATATAGAAAACAATGCCTATAGCTATATTTATCTGAAAAATCATACAATGCATAGTGCTTAATTTGTAAAACGGACTGGATTTTTCTAGTTTTAGTGAACTTAATATTTTTCCAATTCAGTTTTTCCAGTTATTCAAAGAACCCTAAATTAACATGACAAGTTTAGTAAATTCTTCATCTGGAAATGAAAGACTGGGAATTCAAGAATGTGGAAAATAGTCATGAAAACGACACTCGGTTACTAACGTAAGCTCGGTTCTCTCTAGTAGCTATGGGAAAATCCCTTTTCTCGAGAATACTGAAGGCAAAAAATTATCCTTTCATTTTTCTTATATGTAAAACGGATTGTTGCACAGAATGCTGCAAATGCTGCAACCTATTGACACACCAATGAGAGCGCGGGTGCCTTCTTGTAGAGGGCGCTCTCGCTTGTGTAATTGTACTCAGCACTCCGACTGGGAGGTCAGCGGGTATCCGATGTGCAGTGCCCATAAGTCGGGGTGCCGGTGGCCCCGGCCTGAGATAGGAGGTCCTTTCTCAACAGGATCAGCCACTGAGCTGTGCTCGTGAGCTGAATCAATTCCGGAAACAACACACGGTGCCTCCAGAACAGTGCGATGAAAGGGTAGTTTGATTTCTAACATTCTATCAACAGATATTTACATCGATAGTCTGGCGTTCTAATTGATGCACTTTTGGTGAACTGTGTAGTGGTTTAAACTGTTTTAATGGCATGCTAAAACAGATACCATTGATTTGCGTTGATAAATAACATTGATAAATAACACTAAGGCTCACTCGGAAATGAGGCCCGATGTCCAAAATTCCGAACCTCCCCTTTAAATGAACATAACTATATATAAAATTACATCTAAACGTATGTACGTTTCGTTTCAATGACGGGAGGACAGTAAATTTTGAAGACTCTGCCATAATCCCGTTTTCCTCGGTTTTCCTCTGCTTTAATCTCCACAACCAGAAATGGACGAGTATCCTTGCGTCAAATGCGGAACTTATGCGTGCATGCATATAGCCCATTAGAAGACATCCTGTCATAGCTTTTTGGTACATAATGGTTACCATAGATGCTACATGCATTTGAAAAAGCGAGGCGCTAGAGAGCACAATTTGTTTGTATGCAAAATACATTTTCACTGCTAGATAGGAGAAATCACTACACATGGTCCCTTTAAGGTTTAAAATAAAACCATATTAGTAGCACATACACAACTTTCTGGGTAACTAATTTACATGAGATATATAATACAGCACTACAGTAAATGATAACTTTTTGGATTGCATAATTTGTATTAGTTTGTATTTTAATGTCATATGTAAGGTGGTATATGATAAATCTTTAATAGCTAAAACAGTGCTAAAGGACAAGAAATGGACTAGGCCACTAGAAAGTAAAACAACAACAACAACAACAAAAACTGTTCAATTGAGCTGTGAACTGTTCAATTAAAGTCCAAATGTAAGCCTTTGTGAGCTTTGCTGAACAAAATAAACCATAAGCCACTCAGCAACAACACTTCCAAGTAGGGATAAAGTTATAAGGTGTTCCAAAACCTCTTGAGCTAAATCTAACCAATAAAAGGATTAATTATATTTTGCTATACACCTTTTCGGCCAAGCCATCACTGTAATGGTTTATGAATATCAGCTCTTATATTGGACTGCATGTTCTTGTTTCAAATCTACACATGCAGGCTACTGTGGAAAGACAGCATGCAAAACAGAAGCTCATAACATGTTTTGTTTTCCAAACTGCATCATATAGCTTACCATAGACTGTAAAAGATCTAGGCTAACCTGTAACGACATTAACTATTCTTCATTTTTTATATAGCCTAACTTTTTGATTATATAATATTATATCATATTTTATAGGCTAACAAAGCTGTTAGAATTCATAAAACTAATTTCTAAATAGTGCTCATAAATACTTTTGAGAGACCTAAAAAAAGGGAAATGAAATGGTATCGGCCAACCAATCGCGACAGGTTTGGCTGATCTCTCAGGATATGTGAGTGACTGGTTATTTCACTGGCAAGCGTTTCCTCATATTTAAACTCGCATCACCGTGGACAGGCGAATAACGGATTGCTGTCTTCTGGAAATCTCGACATCATCACCATCGACAAAAAACACCACAGGCGAACAACTCAGCGCGTCAAGTCGCGTTAAGAACGCTCGGGTGTTTATTTACATTCCACCTTCGGAGAATCCGTTTACAGTGCTCTCTCTCTCTCTTTATCTCTCGGAATGCCTTTGTGACGTCATGGAGGTAGACGTTCTCTTTGGAGTTTTAAAATGAACACCTGTTTTGTTTAAAATGGCATGCTCGTTGCGCAAAAAGAAAAAAAGAGAGGCGACGTTTTAAATTCATGCGGACATAGCCTATACTGAAGCTTTCTAATCTCCGGCAGCACAACTAAAGCCGTTTAGGGATCCATTTAGTGATAAGCCCGACTGTTGCTGTCTGCACTAGAGGGAACATGGATGGTGAGGAATTTGCAATGACGAGAGCGATGATGACGATGAGTGCACTCGTATGGCTGCTCTGCTCCCGTGGAAACTAGAAGACACTATCACCCAGCGTGTTATTAATATTTCCTTTAGGATTTTTTCAGTGAGAATCATATCCATATCCCTGCGCAAACATGGGCAAAGATGAATGCAAGACCATGTTGGACGCTCTGAACAAAGTAACAGCTTGCTACAGGCATCTTGTAATTGCTTTGGGGAGCACATCCGACTCCCAAAACCTGCGTGAGGAACTTAAAAAGACCCGAAAGAAAGCCCAGGAGCTAGCAGTGGCCAACAGGACTAAACTGACGGCTCTTCTGAAGGACAAAAGCATCAGCAAAGATGACCGGGCAGAATACGAGCGCTTCTGGGTGCTCTTCACCAGCAGCATGGATCTCCTGGAGGTGGACATGAAGCGATCCTTAGAGATCGGCCAGGATTTCCCTCTCAAAGTGCCAACGAGACACCTCATCCAAACGGGAATGACCGGCAGCACCACCACCGTGGCTGCTCGAGCCATGAGCGTCCAGAACATGAAGTACGAAGCCGACGCCAACATCGACACGGTGGACCTCAAAGAGCTGGAGACCGAGATCGCTCAGGTGGACCAGATGATGGAGGAGATGGAGATGAAGGTCCAGGTGGCGCCGTGGGCAGTCGAGGCGAAACAGGAGGCGGGAGCCGAGTTGAAATCCACCGTCAGTGTTGGGAATTCATCAGTTGGTGTCATCTCGATCTGCGAGGAGGAACCCAAAGAAACGGTGGAAGGAGAAAGTGGGCTGATGAGAGTATTTGCTGGGATCATTTTCACTGCTGTTTTACTCATAGCTGGAATTCTGGGGTACCTGGTGATTAATTTATAATGTAGCCTATAGTTTGGCTTGTGGATGACAGTGGCTCGAGGGCTTTAGATCTTCTTATGGAGGAAGCAACACGATTCTAGGCCTGTCAATTTGGGGAGGCAGTTTATGTTGCTCTTGATGTGGAGATAAACAGATCACCTGGCCCTGGGTATTAGTAAAATGCATCAGTGTTTAAAGGGAATAGCCAAAAGGAATAAAAACTCTTCTAGTGGGACTGCTTCCTCAACCCCTGAAGGTAAAAAAACGGAACAGAGTGCAATCAGAAGTGGGATTGTCTCAGAAAAGGTTTTATTGAAGCTAAAATTTGAATTTTAAATGAATCGTCACTTTGGCTTATCAGTAACTGGCCATTTAATTGCTCTGCAAAGACCTTCAAGTTAAGATTACAACTTTTTGACCATCTGACCAAGCATCAGTGGGCTGTGCATATTTAACATGTATTTGTTTCACCGTTTATATAGGTAGGTGACATATTTAAGGTTGCTCATTGTGTATGACCTCCCCAGGATTCTTGTTAAGGGATGGTTCATCCAAAAATGAACATTCTGTCATTCACTCACCCTCAAGTTGTCCCAAACCTGTATGAATTTCTTTATTCAGCTGAATTAAAGGAAGATATTTTGACAAATGTGCGTAACCAAACCGTTCTCCTGTTTGGTTTCAGACATTCTTCAAAATACCTTCTTTTATGTTTAGCAGAACGAAGAAATTCATGCAGGTTTGCAACAACTTGAGAGTGAGTAAATGATGACAATGTCTCTGAAAATGGCCCATCACTGAATGTGCACTCTTGAAATATGGGCCTTAGGCGTGTTCTGAAATATGAACTGTACTCATGTTATTAGTGTACATAAAATATATTTATTATAATAAACGAAGTAAATTATGCTGGTTTTGTTAAGCTTGTGCTTTGTTCATGAAGCAATTTATGTTGAAAACTTTGCATAATGAGGATTAAGTTATCATGTCTTATTCCACACTGCTTTCTCATAGCTTAAATAGTATGTTTAAAAATGCACTTGGTTTTCTATGTCCTTATTTACTGACGACTCTGGTGTCTCTCAAGCACATTTTAGAGCTGATTCTTCTTATGCAATCAGATTCTCGAGTGAAGTTTATTTATTTTTAAGTTCTGATCCCCTTGGTTTACTTTGAAACGTCAGGAGAGTATTAAGTATTGGCAGATACTTCTTACTAAACTAATTAAAAAGGTATTTATAGACGATTTTAAAATCCTATTTACTGTTCATTGTAGCCCTGGCACAGACTCTGTGTTGTAAGTCCTCTTTAAACCAAAGGAAGATTTGTACTGAGCTGTACAGAATACTTTATGCCTAATGGTAATATTGTGTCTGAAATGGTAAGAGGATAGTTTTCATTTTCATTAATCTATTCCTTATATAAATTGTTTTTTAAGTGCATGAAAATATGGGTTTAGTCTTTATGGAAAATGTCTCCATAATGATGAAACTCACAGCATGTTCATTTTTTCATCATCATCATCATCATCATCATCATCTTCTCCTACATCATAACCAGCTTTTACCCAAGTTTGATCGATTAATTAGTCTCCCGCTGTGTCGTGTGACTCAGGAACCCATAATGATTGGAACAACTGCTTGTTAAGTGGCGCCCTAGAATGGAGCGTCAGGTAAGAAAATCGATGCCATTTAAAGGCCAAGTTACATATCCAGCTGCTATCTAACATTCATTAGGAAAGACTGAGAGTTAATGTAAACTGCAGCAATGCATGTCAACATATGGCTGATTTATAAGGTGCCCATTCATTTCTTTATTTGTTAGTCTAATGTGTTTAGTTAACTATAAGAAGCAAAATAAACATCCGTTTTGTAGTTTTTGTGAACATTAAAATAGCTATTTTTTGCATTATTGCATGCAAACTTCCAACGATAAATTCTTATTAGTGCATCAGTTTATGCGGTGTAGGTATCAATTTATCAATTACATTGAACCAAGGTGTGTTTTCATTGTTTACTTTTTATTTGTTACATAATTTACATATTATATACATTATCAAGTTCTTATTTATTAAAGGAATGATTACTTTTTATGCTGGCTTGCTTTTGCAAATTACTACTGCTCCTGTAGGCCATATACTTGATCTGTGGATGAACAATAGGCCTAAATCAGGTAAAATAACAGTTAAGAAAAATATAGAAAAATAATATGCATTTAAATAAACTGTCTTCCACTAGCCTGGTTAAAACCAGACAATCTCAGTTTGCAATCTAAATTTGCCGGAAGTTGTCTGGGTTTAATTTGAAAGCACTTGACAAATAAGAAGAAATAAAATGTATTGGTAGAAAGTGAATGTCTGCAGCTTTGTAAAAAGTTACATCAGATGATAACATGCTAACGGAAAGTACAGATGGCTGCTCAGTGACAAAATCTTTTATGTTAGAAATTAGTGTTGCTGTAACTTTTGCACTCTAAAGCATTATAGATCTGGCCTGCCCTGCCACCTAGTGGACAAATACAAAATATTACACTTAGTATGTATTTTTTCCTACTATGGTAGTCAATGGGGAATGAGATCTCTTTTCTTCCAAATATCTTCCTTTGTGTTCAGCAGAACAAATAAACACATAGAGGTTTGGAACAACACGAGGTGAGTAAATACTGACAGAATTTAATTTTTGGGTGAACTAATCCTTAAAGATGTCTATCAGATGTTAGTAAACAGCAGATGCTTTCCAGATGAAGTGATCTTTAACAGACATCTTGCAGACGTATAGACCATTTCACAAGATGTAAACAACACTGGTCCAGAAGCACTTCCTGTTTCAGTTTTTTTAACACTACATAAAAGCTGGGATAAAATACAACCAACAGAACATTTAAAACTGAATCAAAAAGTTAAACAAACATCTTTAAGATGTTTTCTTTACATGTGAAATAAAGAAAACAGTTACAAACTGAAACAGGAAGTGTTTCTGGACCAGTGTTGTTTACATCTTGTGAAATGGTCTATAGGGGAGCGCGCGGCACAACGTAACGCGGGGCTAGTTAAATACTTACACACATGCCAGCATAATGAAACTTAGTGTATTTACTAGTTGCCATTTCAACACTACATAGAGAAAAAATTGCGCCAAAATTCAGAAATCTTTACAAGATATCAGTGAACATTTATTTCACCATAGTACATTTCGGTAACACTTTACAATACGTGTGCACTAATAAGCATTAATTCATGCTTAACTAATGCACAAATAATACTCAAATAATGTGTAACTAATGATTATAAGCTATTCATAAATGATTACCACATTATGAACTAATTAAGAGTCTGTAAGGTTAATGTATTAGTTCATACATGAATTGCTATTAATTAAATATGTAATTGTGGATTAATTCCATACACTCTAAAAAATGCTGGGTTATTTTAACCCAATTTTGGGTCAAATATGGACAAACCCAGCCATTGGGTTACATTTTTAAATTACATTTTTTAACCCAATGGCTGGGTTTGTCCATATTTTACCCAAAATTGGGTTAAAACAACCCAGCATTTTTTAGAGTGTAATAACTCATTTTTTTTAACTAATAGTGTTAATTAATATGTTAATTACCAGAATGAGCCATAGCCTTGTATTTCAACTTCCAGATAATATGTGCGTTAATACATGATTAATTACTTAATTGTTAGTGCAAATTAATGTGCAAATTACTACAATTACTAAATGACTAGTTAATAATGATGTGCCCCAACAAGTAAAGTCATAACATAATAATATACCTTTGCAAATCATTAGCTAATGATTAATTAAAGCAGACAACTGGAAGTTGAAGTGCATAGCTTTGACTCATTGTGGTAATTAACACATTAATTTACACTATTAGTTCATAAAATATGTTATAAAGGAATTAATACACAATGACACATTGATTGAATTAATAGCAATTCATGTAATACTTAATCTATTAATCATATAGACTCTTTATTAGTTGCTGATGCAGTAATCATTAATTAATGGTTTAGTTCTTCATGAGTTATACATTAACTCATGATTATCAGTGCATTAGTTAAGCGTGAATTAATGCATATTAGTGCACCCGTATTGTAAAGTGTTACCTTTCTTACTTAAAGTTAATTTTTCATCGCTATTTTTTGTGTTTATTTAAAATTAGACAAATCTGATATTATTTTAATCTCCAATCTGTTGTTTAAGTTGATATAGTTCTTTAATGCATTGCTAACTAGTAGAAGACACCAGTCAGGAGAGGGAGCGGGGCATGTTGTCACACTGTGTTACAATGTGCCCATATTAGAAATATACTATTATATTCAATACTTTTTATGAATACTGAGAAAACATGAGAAACATGTAAATAAAGACTGAAAGTCAATGTTCAGGAATATGTCAATGTCAAACACAGTGTTTTCCGGTGTTTTTGTTGTGAAACTCAAAAATGTGTTTATCTTTAAATATTAAAAAATGCCATTATTTTATATGAAAAAGTTAATAATTGTATTTTATTAAGAAAATATTTAGGTTTGACTTGTATATTTGTTTTTATTAGATCAGATAGCATTTTAATCTGTCATGTGGTCATGTTACAATGAACCCCACACATGTTACAATGCACCACACCCGTGGGGCATGTTGTCACATTTCACTTCCATTCTTTCAGGGTAAAAAAGAAAACCACATACAAACAACAACAACATGGTAATTATAAACTTCAGTGTTCATTTTTGTGCAACATGGACTTCAATGTTTAATTTGTGTGACTTTACAATAGCATTTGATTTGTTGGTATATCAGGGTTAGGCCCGGCAGGTGCGGAAGGACTGGGTTCAGTAGGCTTTCAATGACCAAATAATAATTCAGACTGAAAAAATAATAAAAATGACATTCTTCTTTTTTAAAAATATTAATAATAGCCTAATAATACAAAAAATAATAATGACGTCATTCTTCTTCTAAATAACAAAGCATCCTTAATAATAAAAATCATAATAAGAAGAATAATAAGAATATTACAAATTGTCATGCAACTATTAATGTGAATGAATGGTACTCCACATCATCATCACTATGTAGGCCTACACCCAATACATGTGAGGTGATACGAAATGAAATGCTAATTGTTTCAAAACACGTGCTGTAAAAGAAATGCCTTGTTATATAGGTTATTCGTCTGAGAAGTTTCTCTTCTTTGCTGTCTTCCGTGTGTCCATGGCTTTTACAGTCTATGGTCCATGGTGTGAAATGAGGGCGTGGAGGAAGCGGAGACTTGAATATTCAGCTGTGTTATTCTAATGACAATCGTTTTCAGCCGTGGCATTTATCTAGATCATGTATTGCGCACACCTGGATTTCAAAGGTAGCTAAATATGGGCCAATGAGCCGTTTCCTCATGCCAGTCTATTGTAGTAGGCTACAGTCTATTTACCTGCCCCTGAGTGGCGTGTGAAAACAAAATAACAAGTTAATCCTTATTTGTGTGTCATGAATTCCTTTTTTTCTAAGTGAGCAGTTCTTTACCTTAATAAACTGCAGCGTGGATCAAACTTTTTGTTAGCCAAATGTTTGAGTCAGTGTCAAAGGATATAGCCTAGGCCTAATAATGACCTCATATTTTGCTTCTATTAGACGATTGAACTAGCAACCCTTTGGTGAATAGCCTTGAACTTAAACCACCATACTCCCAGTACTGTTGGTGTTTGAAAAAAAGTGCTTTAAAGCTGCTTTATTTGATTAAAAATACACTCTAAAAATGCTGGGTTGTTTTAACCCAATTTTGGGTCAAATATGGACAAACCCGAAATGTTGGGTTAAAAATGTAACGTAAAAATTTAACCCAACGGCTGGGTTTAGTCCATATTTGACCCAAAGTTGGGTTAAAACAACCCAGCATTTTTTAGCGTGTACAGTAAATACATTAATATTGTACACAGAAAGTTCAAATGTACAGCATTCATTTGGAAACCTTTTGTAACATTATAAAATGTCTTAACCTTCACTTTTAAATTAATAAAATAATGAATTTCTTTAAAAACTCTTTACTTTAAACTTTTAGGCTTGTGTAAACCATGTCTTCCGAGAAATCGTATGGTTTAAATGTGAAACTCACACTCGCCATAGCACAAATACCTCTTCAGAACTCTTTCATTTATTGTGGTTTCAGTGCCTGTCTTGTGTCTGACAGCAAGTTCACAGTGGACCATTTTGTTGCAGGAAATGGATATATCTACATTAGTTGATTGTTGGTCATTGAATATAAGAAAGTTTACCTCTTTTCTTTGCTCTATTTCAGTTTCTCACGCCAGCACTTCTCCACAGCAATTAGCTGAAATAAGATATAAATCCATTTAGACAATACCTATTTGATTTCTCAAATATCACCTGCTTGACTAAGATTTCACTTTCTGATGCATTTATAACAGTTGGAAACAGAATTGGATTAAGATTAAAATCATATAACATCACTGTAAAAAAATTGTTGGTTTAACTTAAAAAAGTAACCTGGTTGCCTTAAAATTTTAAGTTCATTGAAACAGAAAAATTTAGTTATTACTTTAATCATCAGAAACTCAAAATATTATGTTATCTGAAATACATAAATTATCTAAGTTGATTTGACAAAAGAAAAAATGTGATTACAAATCATGAAAATATTTTTTTTTACAGTGATGAATTTTCTTTCACTTTGCGTGAAGGATGCAGTGCAAGATTAAACTGTCAAACGAAATGAAAGTTCATCAGTGATAAGGTAAAACCAGAATTTCAGACCAGACAGGTAAACTTTCATGATCACGCACAGATAAGAATAAGATAACAATCTTTTATTTTTTGCTCAAGTCCAACATGATTATGGACAGTCATTAGGACCTGAAAACCAAATTTATATTAGCCAATTTTAAAAAAAAGTTCTGTATTTTACATAAGATGAAATGCTGCTTTCATAATATGATAGTTTGCATTTCTATTCATTGACTTATAGCTACAAGACAGAGTTTTTCACAAGTAGAATACAATTGTGACATGACTCATTACCAGTATCATCAACTACCAGTGACAAGTCTTTTCAGTATCTGACATTGAATGAATGAATGAATGAATGAGGCATTTATTTAGCGCTTTCATACACCCAAAGCGCTTTGGTTAACATTGATTGACTGACATCACTTGTGAATGTTTAGGTTTGCAAAGCTTTTTTTCATGAACACTAACAGAACAGAAAACAAATATTCTACACTGTAAAAACTAAAGGTGCCTCAAATATCCTGTTGGATACTCAACGAACTTAAAAATTTAATTTAAGAGCCTCTCTTTCTCCTATAGTAGGGTTACTGGTGGAGCACTAACAAACTTTGCGGTTTTTGCTGGAATTTATGGGATCCTTTTATGAGTCACCTTTTCACCATGAGACCTCGAAGTGCTTTGGGGGAAATTAGAGGAATGCTATATAATGCTATAAATGCTATAAAAGCATTTATAGCATTATATAGCTATAAATGCTTAATCAAGTTGATGATTTATGCATCAACTTGAATAAATTATTTAAGTTAATTTGACAAAAGAAAAAATGTTGTGATAACAAATCTTGAAAATATTTTTTTTTTGTTCGGCTCTCCGTTACAAGGTTTGAAAACTCGCCAAAGAAATATAAATACAGAGTCTACTACTCACTATATATTCAAACACATACAAACTCAAATAATTTTTTTTTTATTTATACTTTTTACTGTGTTTACGTTACCACTCGTTAATTGGACAGTAGGCTAGCCTATGTGTCATGAATGTTTTAGCCGCCATGCTAATTGAATGAGTGATGCTAGTGCCATGCTAGTTTGAACTAAAGTTAAAGAGCAAATGGAAATCATTGACTTAATGTCTTAGATTGTTTTAGTCTTGCACTTCAATGTATTCTGTACACCTGTTTCTTTAAATTGCTGATGTAAAAAGTTAATAACTGATTCCTGCTGTCGTCATTGGCTTTTGTTATGAATAACACAAGTGTATAGGCCTATATAGTTAACGTTAGTTTGGTCTGTTTTTGTTTATTTTCTACATTTGTCCAATAAATATCATGTTGTGAATGGATATATCAGCTTTGTTCTTTTGTTTCCCCAAAACAACCACTACATTTCTAAAAATCATCTGGGCCCGGTTCCCCGATAACGCGCACTCTTAGCGCGCTAAGAAGACTCAAAAAGATATCTTACCGAAGTTGCCTATGTTCCTAAACTTGCTCCTCTTACGTTCGACGTTACAAAGGCGCTGTCCCAAGTGAAGGTGCTGAATTAGTTGGAATCGATTTTCCACTTCACGCGAAGGTTTATAGACCTTATATGCACCAGAGCAGAGAAACGTTCAATACGCCTTATTCACGGCAGCGCCATCTTTGATTTTTAATGAGAATGAAAGCGAGGCTGTGAGGGATAGACATGCATCTCTTCAATGGGCTGTACTGTTATTTAATGTGTTTTCGGGCTGTTCTGCTTATGAAACACTGGAAAAATATCTTTCCAAGAAATTTCAGTTGACAATAAACTCCCGACAATGTAAGCAGTGGAAAATTGTAAGTAATTTATGAGCTTTATTCAGCTTTTTACAGCGGATGCCATAGGAAACACGGTAAGTCTATCCCTCACAGCCTCACTGTCATACCTGTCATGGCGCTGCTCTGAATAAGGTCTATAGCGTCTGGCTGCAGACAAGTGACGTCACTAGCACTCTCGGACTTGCACGTTCTACTGACTGTAAATTTAATGTCAACTCCAAGACAGAAACATTCTACTAACCCAAACCTAACAGTCTAATAATACTGTGAAATAGTTTGCATGTCTTTGCAAATTAATGAGTTAGTTGACATGTGGCTGCAAAGTTAGATATTTGAATGTCTATGGTGGCGTTATCTTATCACACAATCACTTCTTGCACTGATAGTCAATATGACAGTTGCGGATGACTTATTTTTTCATGCTATATGTAAATATTTTTGAATAGATTGCACAGATTCTTCTTGATGGTTCATTGTACTCTTATAGAGTGTCAATAGATTGTTCTTTCCACCCATCCATTCGTTCCGAGGACTCATCATCAGGTGTGGTAGTGTTGTCATGGGGACAAGGCACATAAACATAGAGTAACAACTGTTGATTGATTGATTGATTACACTGCAGTGTTGTGCCGACAATCTCAAATTTCAGTCATGCCATAACCCTAGATGTTGTTTTGGCCTTCTCAACTAACAGTTGTTCTGCAACTTAACTCTCCCTTTTGAAAAAGAAGTATACTTCAAGTTCATTTTATATAGTATACTTAAGTAATGTTCAAGTATATTTTTAGAGTATACATTATGTAGTGAGTATACTATATGTACTAGTAGTAAACTTGTAAGTGTACTATTTTAATACTGCTTGGGACTAAATCAGCGCACTTTTAGTATATAAAATTTAATTGTACTATTAGTGTAACAGCAGTTAATTTTAAGTGCACAGCTATAATTACGTTTCTCATTTGTACTGCAAGCGAACTTGGTAGTTTACTATTTTAATACTTGTAACAAATATTTCGTTTATGAAAGTACACGTTGAAGTATACTCTCAGTAAACTAGTTTAGTAGTTTTGTACACATTTTCTTTAAGTTAACTTAACATCATACTTATAGTTTATTTATATATTATTTTTGCTCTTTTAGGATACTCTCAGTAAACTACTATTTTAGTAGTTTTATACTGCAAGTATACTTGCAAGTTTTCTCTTCATGTGTTACGCTTCATTTCATTTGAAAACATTAAGCAGTTTTGATACACGCTGTTTAATGTTTGATGATCA
Organism: Cyprinella venusta; assembly: GCA_038021265.1. Classification (NCBI taxonomy): domain Eukaryota; kingdom Metazoa; phylum Chordata; class Actinopteri; order Cypriniformes; family Leuciscidae; genus Cyprinella; species Cyprinella venusta. The sequence goes on from CM075871.1 coordinate 15,446,191, forward strand.
TTATTTTACATTTGATTGAGCAATCTTCTATTCAGCTTCTACTCCAGTGTTTTGATCCTGAGATTCTTTACTAGAAGATGTCGTAGCGTCCCCTACTCCGTGTAACAGTGGAAAAATGGATAGCTGGAAAATTCAGTCATTGGTGGGGAAAGAATAAAGTACAATTAAAGTAAATTCTTATGTACACTATAGTAGAGTATAGCCTACACAAAAATTCAGATAAGCAGAATTAGAATGTAGAATGTAAAGACTGTATATGAAAAATATGTAAAAAAGTACACTTAATAGGCTACTCGATCAAAAGTGTTAACACAATACACTTAAATTGTACATTGTACAAGTATATCTTGCTCAAAAGATTGAGTACAAATAGAGGCTGAATATACTTGGACTTTTTTCTCAGTATAAGTCAAGTCCACTTAAGTGTAATTTTAAGTATATTTCTGAGAAGTACATAAAGTATATTAGTATATAATTATACAATATATAATTTAGTAGTATATAAGAAATTACTAGTATAGAAGTATTTAAAATGTAGACTGAAAGTATGATTTATTATTTTTAGTTGTAAAGATGTGTACCAGTAGCCTGGTAATACCAGACTCTGCTACTTAAGTCTGACGTTGTCAGGCTAGTGTACCAGTAGATCACTTAAATAAACGCATTTTTCGTAAGAGTGACCTCAAACTACCACCTTAATTACAGCTTTCTTTGTAAGTAAGTGAACTGGGATATTCATTACATTCAAAAACTGTCCATTCAACGACAATTTATACAATTTTATTTGTGTTTCAAGGACATTTCAAACTAAATGTTTTGGAAGTGTTTCTAGTTGGGTACATGTTAATAAGGGTTCAATTTAAAAGCTGTTATTAAAATTAGTATGTTATTAAATAGTGTTCTTTTGAATATGTTCATGGTCCATTTGACTTTGATTTTGATTCACTTGTTGCTGTGAAAGCGGTTCAACATTTATGTGATTAATACATAGAATCAGATTACATACAAATGGTTACATATACCTTTGGTGAACATGAAAAAAGACAACAACAAACAAAACAATACAGGAAGGAGGTATATTTATTTTTAAATTTTTTATTTTTATAGTGGATGTGCATTATTTGAAATCTTTTTAAATCAATCATATATATATATATATATATATATATATATATATATATATATATATATATTATCATTAGCAATCTAAGGGGTGCAAGAAAAAGATACCGAAACTGTGAAATAGCTTATGAAAAATAACCCTAACAACTATAAATGGATTATAACACAATATCTAAAAGTGAACAAACAGAAACAAATCTTTCAAAACCATAATCTTCCCAGAGAGAGAGCAAAGATTAAATAATTGTGTAGTGTTTGAGGCCGATCCATTAAATCTCATTTGACTGAAGAGGTTGATATTTAACCTCTGTTCTCTTGGTTTTGTAGATGAGAACCCCACACACCATGCCAACAGCTGCCAGGAGACATCCGGCAATGAAAACCATATTCAGGTTCAAGACCGTGGAGGACACTGTGGAAAAAACACAACGTGACAGTTAATAAAATGAAGTAATTCACAAATGATTGCAAAAGACTCGTCATTAAACAACATTTAATGCACTTTTAACATAGTATCACATTCGATGAAAAAAGTCTTATATGCTGACATGTTTCTGAAGTTTTACCTTCACCCTCAATGCTCCTCTTCAGCCGCAGGGGCCCCTGGGAGACAAAGTGACTGCCAGTCTGAATGGGAGCCTCTCTTTTGTGAATGTGGTGGGATGGTGGAGCGCTTGTGCTGTTGGTGCAACCCTGAGAGCAGCGGGTGTTGGGATTGTTAGCCTCACACAGAATCACAGAACAGCTGATGAACACCTAGGGAGAAAGAAAGTGATGATGTCACAGCTCTCTGGAATACTTCATTTTGATCAGTCAGTAGTGTATGTTGTCTCCAATCATTGTAATGTAATTAATAATATATATATATTTTTACCTGATCATGCATTCCAATAAACTGGAAGGCCTGCAGGCCAAACCGAGCCATTGGTTGGTGGCTTGTGTAGAACTCTACAGTTTCATCCATGATGCACCTGAAAAAATCAAATTGATGAAGATCCATTGTGAGTTAATTAGTTTCGCTATTTACCAATGCTAATTTGTGTCTGCAGCTCATGGTCGATTGTTCTTACCCATTTTGGATGATTGTGTAGGATGCTTGCGAGTTGGGGTCATTGTATGGTGTTGCTACACATGATTCGACGAAAAGCTCAGTGTTGTTGATTGAAGACTGGGATTCAATCTCCATGTAAATCATCTCCCCAAGATCATACTCTGCTGGATATGAGACCACATCTATTTCTTGGTAGTAATTTACTGTTTGAAAGAGCCCGAAGCGGTAGGTGAGGGTTCCAAAGCCTCTCTCAGTGATGGTGGTTGTGTGTCTCCGTGCCGTGAACTCCATTGAGATGTTGTTTTTCTTCTCAAAACGACATGAGAACTCAATCTCTACCTCGTGTTTTCTGGTAATTATTGAGTTTGGATCGTCAGTTGAGAAAATTTCATTCTTGAAAATGATGTACTGTTCATCCTCCTGTAATGAAAAAGTGGATTATGAGATATAAACTGCACTTAAAATGTTTCTCCCTAAAATGTAATTTTTGTCATCATTTGTGCATTCCAGTGTCATTCCAACCTGTGAAATGCCAAAGCATTCTCATCCTTTAGCGTTATGCAGGTGACGCTATATGACAAAACGGCGAAATACTACACACATGGCACCCGTTATCGTTAATATAACACGCGCTGTGATGGGTAGGGTAGGGTAGTCTCATATTCACGCTAAAGGATTTATGACGCCTTGGGTTCGCGTGTTATATTAACGATAAGGGGTGCCATGTGCGTAGTATTTTGCCGTTTTGTCATATAGCATCAACTATGAGATGAGAACGGGCTGGAAATGCTAAAAGAGATCATTGAATATTCAAGCTTTTGTTTTCCATACAATCTAAGTGAATGGTAACTTGCTAAGCACACACAAACAAAAACACTCCACAAAAGAAGTCCAATGGATGGTTATTCGTACAATTTTTATGAAGTGGCTAATTCGTATGAACTACGAATTCAAATGACATCACTCGTACCAATTAGTAAATTTTTGCTAAATTGTAAATATTTTGCGAGTTGCCCAATTTGTATGAATTCGCAGGAAGGACCTACACCTGACCCCGCCCCTAAACCTACCCATCACATGGGTTCAGACAAATCGTACTAATTTGTACGAGTGTGAGGTCGTACAAATTCGTACGAATTAGCCAACTTTTTACTCACTCGTACGAATTGGTCATGAGATAGCATGGTGCCTTTTTTGAGCCTTGTAGTATAAATCACCGTCTACTTTCGTTGTTTAGAAAAGACATGTTTTACCTAATATCTCCTTGGTTGTTACATGGAGGAAAACAAAATGGGGTCGGAAGGACATGAGGATTATAAATTATAAAAACCGTGTCATTTTTGCTAAACTGTTCCTTGAGTCCACGAGAAAAGTTTTACCTCAATCATGGTACCACAAGCATTGAGAGAAAAGTTTGCCAACACATGAGTGCCATTTGAGACCAAAGTGCAGGCAGGATCGTTGAGTCGCAGGTAGTCTTTGTGGAGCCCGACAGAGTGCAGCTGCTCAATTTCGATCACTATGTTGCTCCCAGTGCAAATCACATTTGCCTCCACTGTAAATGCAATCAATACTTTTTTTTTTACCAAAATTACTCTGTGTTTGTATGGCTATACATAGTTGTTCCAAGTAAAAAAGTGATACTAACCAGACTGGTGTCCAACAGTGACAATGACGCATCTCATTTCAGACTGATAAACGCTGCTTCTGTAAATATAAAATTGGAAATATTTATCAAATTCAGTACATGTGAAAGGTTGCTAGCTGCTTGATTTAGAATAAAATGAATAGTTTGCCCACCCGCTTATGCTCTCAGCAATGAAACACACAGGGAAATGATCCCCAAGGTCACTCCTCGTTGGTGTCCATCTGATGGCGTACTCTCCATTGCTCAAAGCATGCTTAGTTATGTTCAGAGGACCACTGATAAGGACATCATTAACCCTAGAATGAAGGAAAAGCATGTTATACACCCATCTTTATCATTGCTTGCATTGGGTCTAATTCACACATGAGCCCTCACGTCGAATAAGCTGCTGCAGCCTTAACCCGAATTTCCAGTTCACGGAGTGGTGTCGCTTGGATTTCTTCTCCGTTGCGTGGAGTTGGTGACACAAAGCGAGGTATGTAATGTCCCTCAGTGCAGGAAGGAGCAGGTGAATCAACTGCAATGATTCAAAAATTAGAAACCACTGATGACACTAAAATAAGGAGCTTGTGTTCTTGTTTAGCTAATTGTTGAGAAAGCTTTACCAAGGACACTGAATTGCAGTGGGATCTTGCTGAAAGGTTCGTAAGAACGCTGATGTGAAGCTACAGCAGTCGTGTACAGTTGTGGTGAGCTTGTTGTTGGGGTTGTGCTTGTGGTCTGCAGCCACCACCACCACTGGGATGCTGTAGGTGAAATAGTTGATTGTTGCTGCTGCCACCCCCACCATGACATAGTTGTAGGTGGAGAGTTGGTTGATTGTTGCTGTTGCTGCTGCCACCACCACCATGACATAGTTGTAGGTTGAGCAGTGGTCGATTGTTGCTGTTGCTGCTGCCACCACCACCATGACATAGTTGTAGGTTGAGCAGTGGTCGATTGTTGCTGTTGTTGTTGCCACCACCCCCACCATGGAGCAGAAGTTGTAGGTGGAGAAGTGGTCGATTGTTGCTGTTGCTGTTGAAACCACACCCACCATGGAGCAGAAGTTGTACTTTGTTGCTGTTGCCACCATGGTACATATGTGGTACTTTGTTGGTAATACCATGGGTATGCTGTTGAGCCAATTGACCTACTGTGTCTTCCATTTAGAGAGCATCTGTAAGAGCTGGAGCCATCAGTATAGGCCAGGGTGGTGTGTTTCCTTGGGAAGTCCTCCAAAATCATCTCAAATCCATAAACGCCTGTGCTGTAGGCATAGCTGTAGTCTAGTGTACAGGCACCCTAATGATAAATTGAGATGTTCATTACAGTGAACGAATGTCCATTTCGTTTTATTTCTAGAACATTCTAGCAAAACACTTTTTGAGTGGATCAGTCACCAGAATGGTGAAAAAATAGCTAGAATATCCTAATGGTGTAAAAAATAAAATGAAACTAATAAAACAACAACATGTGTATAGGCCTATATATTTTGCAGAGTGTGACACAAGTCACGATTGCTATTTCTATGAATGCAGCTTGCGTAACAATTTCGTTTTCGTTTTTTTAGTACAGCATTTGTATTACTATCCTGCTAAGTGAGAGGAGGTCACCAACAAAACTGGATCTGTCTTGTATTTAGCGTTGAAAATTCAATTCATTGGTGAATTATTTCATCTTAAACTGCCCTCCTCTCATTTCTAGCTCAGGAAAGATTCATTCTAGTGGCGTGTCTCATCCTATCGCTTTCCTCTCCTTCTATGTAGCATTGTAAAATGTCCTATTCATTGAAATGAATCAGATCGCCTTAAACAGGCACAAACTGCATCTAAAATCCCATACTGTGTATGGAGTGCCGAAGTGATGACGTGTAGGACAACTCGGAAGCTAGCGGCGCATGGGTTCCCTTGATCGAAAAGCTATGCATTTTCCCCATTGACTTTTGCTAAATTGCAAAAAATAAGATCTGTGTTTAACAGAGTTGTGACCCTTACACGTTTTGTCTATCAAGATAATCTTTACAAGTTAATCCAAAATTTACACATTTTGAAGCCTATATAAAGTTTTCAAAAAATGCAAAAAGACACAATAACGTTTAAAAAAAACCACAAGCAGGTTATAACTTTGTGTTCTATGTCATAGATCGACGTGAAACGTGAAAATATTTAGAGGCTTTGTTCACCACAGACCATATTTCAGGCGATTTAGTAAAAACCCATTCAAAAATTCCATAGACTTTGGAGCGAGTGCTAAAATGCTAACTCGCTTCCGCGTTTTGGCCTACAGAGTGACGTCGTAACTTCGTCGCCACTCTATAACGTAGGTAGCTTACTTTGTGACTTACTTCTCTTTTGTATCAGAACGTTTAGTATAAATGGATCACACAGATAGGCCTATAACTCTATTTCACAAAGATTCACCCACATGGATATTTGCGACCTCACCACCACTAGTTCATATTGCCAATACACATCAATAAACATCAATATAGCTCCATTAAGTTATTACAGCTAATTATTTTCTGTTTCTTACTTGATTTACACTGAAACCACTTGGCTGGTCACATCTGTCACATTCAACGCGTTGCTGAATTCCATATCTGCATCTGACCTGGTCACCATCTGGGTCGTAGGCCATCAGGTGGTATGTACGAGGACAGTTTTGGGGAACACTAATGAAAAAATATATAAATAAAACAATCAGATTTTATAATACTAATTTAGAAAAAAAAAAATCATATGTCTTTTTTGCAATCTCATGACATCTATTAATCTTGTTCATGTAAAAACACATTCAATAAAAATAAGGGTTACCGTAGAAGTTGTAAAATAGTTGTGACAGGTGATCGGTTGGGTTGATTAGTATCAGCTCTTATGCCTAGATCTACGTGTGTCCAGAGTAACCAATTATTAAGACCGTTCACTGTGGGCACCCAGCAGCATGAGTAGTCCCTGTGATGGAATGATGCATTGAAGAATATGATGGAACAGTTCAATATTTCAGTTGTTGTCAAACGATTTAAAACTGATTGAATTACTTACTGCAGTTCAAAGGGTGTGTTTCCATGGATGTTTCTTGTGATAACAGATTCCGTTTGGCACCAGCTGTTGGTATAAGCACTTCTGCCATTCGAGCTTCTATCGATTTGACCTTGTCCATTTGTGTATTCATTGCCACAGTTGCCAGAAGTGCAGTACCACCAACTATAATCACACCAGTCATAGGTTCGCTTGATTCGAAACTCAACCTGTTGGCAGGAAACTAGTAGAGTTTAGAACACTTGTACACTTGTAGTTTTCTTTCTGTATTGATGCATTTCTTTTTTATATATTGGTGTGATGTAGACCAGTCAGAAATAATCTTCACCAATAAATATTATCAGATGATTTCAACCAGTTCTCACCAAAGTTTAAATATTACGTTTACTTTCACCAGCTTACTTATTTCCATGATTGCTTCTCCCCATCTTTTCACATTGATGACCTTCAAAACATTTGTTTTAAATATGTATTTATTTTTTATTTATCTTACCCATGCATTTTCTAATTAGGAAGAAAGAGCGATAAGTTAGGTATGCATATGTGCGAAGGACCGAAATGAGAGTGGAATTCATAAATACAATATATTGCGATTAGTAATAGTGATAAATATTGATTTACTAAAGATTTGCTAGGATGCATGACGACACAATATTTTTCATTAGCCATCTTTAAGTTAAAAAATAATAATTAAATAATTATTAATTAAATAATTACATTTTTTTTTAAATCCTAAAAGACATTACAACTACTTATACTGTATATATATATATATATATATATATATATATATATATATATATATATATATATATATAAAGAAGTATCATATAATTTGATGTATACTTCCACACTTTCATTGTATTTTCCCCTTGAAGATAAAAAATAATTCTCACCCTCATGCTCCCATCTGCATTTGCTCCTTTAGGGCTGAAGGTGATTGAGCCTCCATAGAAGTGTCCTGCTGAAGCAATGGACACCAGAAGCAGAAGATTCAACACCAGCGCTGAGAACATCATTGTACCTTGTGGTCTCGTTGTACCCGAAACCTCACTCTACCTGTGAAGTGCATCTTGGCACTTGCTTTTATACATCTCAGGTGAGCAGGAATTCAGGGATGGGTTCAAAAGTGTTGCACTAAATCACACACACAAACAAAACTAGAGGGTAGTTACTTGCTTCTTCTAAGAAGTCACATGGTTAAAATCTGAAACTAGACACTGATCTGACCTTACTTGCAAAAGCACACACCTTTTCATCCACATGCAAAGGATGCCATTGTCATGAGTGTCCAATAAGGGCAAGTTGGTCATAAAAAAAAATACTGGCTTCCTATCTTTTATTTGCACATTTAATTATGGTATAACACATCTCACATTTTTATTAGTTAAAAATAATGTATATATAATTGCAAATAATGAATATCTTTGTATCAGTTAGTTATAGAATATAGGATTTAAATAGCTCAGTGAACATGTTTAGCTCTATTGTAATTTTTCGTGGATGCCAACACTCCTCCAGAACAATGGGCTGACTTAAGTTATAAATCCATTTAGGCAATACCAGTTTGCTCTCTCAAATTACACAAGCCTTACCCACAGCAGTGAAAGAGCAAATCTCAAACAATCAAAGTTTATTTCAGACTTTGAAATGTGCTTGTTGATTATTTATAAAAGTTGGATTGATAGAACTGCATTAAACTCATAATCATATCAAATGCACTGCTTGAGAGGAATTCTTTTTTTTTTTTTTGCATGATGGATGTGTCAGCTAGGATTATTTTTTTCCACAGAAAACAATGTAAATACAATCAGCTAAAAGTCATTTGAGAATTACTGGTTGGACAGGTAAAAAATTCTTTCACTATCGATTACAGAGAATTAAACATTAATCTAGACCTGAAATAACCAGCAAAATAAAACAAAAGTGAAATTGTGGATCAGCCAAATTTCCAAATGCATCTTGAAAAGCGGATGTTTTGGAAAGTTCGGCGGCAAGTTTTTGAGCAATCTAGTGGTTTAGAGGAAAATAAAATCAAAGTGGCCTTTTACCCTGTTGCGCCCGTTGTACCCCTTCACATATTTCATGACAATTAATACTCCTTTTTAGAGACTAACCTCACCATTACTTTTTTCCTCACATTAGTCTAAAATTGTGCAGTCAGATTTAGTCTTGCCTAAACGGCACATAAAACCAAAACAAACGCTTGGTCATTATACGATATATGTGTAATGTGTGGTAGCAAGACAACATGAAGAATACCACAATTCACCCTAAATCGACAAAACATAAGTAAAACTGTTACGTCCTGTCTTTTGTCATGAGGCTGGATATAAGCTCACAAAGACAAAGAGAACAACGAAATAGTCTTTAGATGAAGAAAAAAAAAATCAGGAGATGGGGTATAAACATTGTAAACACAAATCCACTGTACTGGACAAGGAACAAACAAAACAGGGAGTATACAGGAACTAATCCAGGGAAACAAAGAGATAATGAGATAATAAAATACCATGCATGTAAGTGAATGACTAATCAAACAAAACTGGGTCACTGGGGAAACACAATTAAACATAACATACCTAAGAAAGACACAGTTATAGGGGATTTACATCGATGAAGACCCGGAATCAGAATTTTTATAAATTGAAAAGTTACACTGAAGATAATTTGCAGTTTCATCAGGCATAAGTCAACTCACTAGAAGTTCCTAGGTTACAGTTACAAAGATCAGAGCAATTATACCCTTCACAAAGGTCTAAGCTATGTCCTTGCTTCAGTCTCTGTGCTGTATATGCATGGAAAATTACTTCTATTATAAATGTATGAAGTGCTTGAGTGCAGGGTTCAAGTGCAGCTGGCACTTGAACCTTGAAGTTAGGCAGGTCTTGACCTTCCAGGTCCCAGATTTGGGTTGCATGCCACCAGCCTGTCCAGAGCAACAACTCAGTCAATCTCCAATAATGCCAGTGGTTCCTTAACCTGTAACCAAAAAGACTAACACACACACACACCTTTTCCAAGGTTAGATTTGTCCAGGCTCTAACTATAAATAGGAGAGTCTTCTCAAAATATCAAATTAAGAAAGGCTTTAACAAAGAAATTGTTCCTTAAACTATAGACTTGAATAACCCCTTTGACCATGGTTGTGAGCCCGAATAGCAGATGGGCGTAGTGACATGTCAAAGACCTTTCTAAAACAAAACAAATCCATATCTCACTTCTGGAAACCGGACTAAATGTGCAAGCACTGTTACTGCACTCATATATCAAATACAAACATTAGAGAATTGTCACGGTTGGGTTAAAAGTAAAGCAAGGATAAAAGTGTGGAGAATGACAAGGTTTATTAGGTAACTACAAAAATAAATCCAGATAATAATAAACAAACAAAACAAAACACAGGGAGACTAAATAGGCAACAAACAAAAGGAGGGTAACGAGAAAGGTAGGTGGAACAAATTAAACAATAATCGGATAACAAGAAGGGAGGGGCTAGACAATAGTCAGGAGATAACATATGGCACAAAGAAACCAATGACAAGCCAAATGCTCACAACAAACAGGACTAGAACACAATATGATAAAGCAGGAGTGTCAGAGCTCTATCACCAAATAAGATTAAAACCAGAACCTTGACAAGAATGAAAAGAACATTTCATGAAAAGAACATTTCAGTAATCACACTGGTAACTTCTATAATAATGTAAAATCTCACAAGCCAAGAGAAGTCATTCAACTCATTTGATATTTAGATTGAAAATATTGATTAATTCCTTTATTATAATCACATTAGATATACATTGAAGCAGCAGTGAATTCCAGAATCTACCCCTTCAGTCCCCAGTTGACATGCACTGGGAAGAAGTCTGACTTACTGCTGGTAATGCGAACCAAGCTCCTGCTTCGGACGTACAGGGACAGGACAGCCCTTGGTAAAGAACCACGGACCCCATACTTCTGGAGCACCCTCCACAGGCCGCCGCGAGGGATACGGTCGAATGCCTTCTCCAAATCCACAGAACACACGTGGATTAGTTGGGCAAACTCCCATAAACCCTCCAGCACCCAGTAGAGGGCATAGAGCTGGTCCAGTGTTCCACGGCCTGGACAAAAACCACACTGTTCCTCCTGAATCCGAGGTTCCACTATCGGCCGTATTCTCCTCTCCAGTACCCTGGCATAGACTTTCCCAGGGAGGCTGAGAAGTGTGATCCCCCTGTAGTTGGAACACACCCTCCGGTCCCCCTTCTTAAAGAGAGGAACCACCACCCCGGTCTGCCATTCCAGAGGCAATGTCCCTAACCGCCACGCAATGCTGCAGAGGCATGTCAGCCAACACAGCCACACAACATCCAGAGGGTTGAGGTACTCAGGGCGGATCTCATCCACCCCCGGTGCCTTGCCACTGAAGAGTTTCTTGACTACCTCAGTGACCTTAGCTAGGGTGATGGGCGAGTCCACCTCTGAGCCGTCAGCCTCTGCTGGACAGTTTGCCAGAATCTCTTCGAGGCCAACCGATAGTCCTTCTCCATGGCCTCACCAAACTCCTCCCAGGCCTGAGTTTTTGCCTCCACAACCACCCGGGCTGCAGTCTGCCGATACCCGTCAGCTCCCTCAGGAGTCCCACAAGCCAACCAGGCTCGATAGTAATCCTTCTTCAGCTTGACGGAATCCTTTTCTTCCAGTGTCCACCACCGGGTTCGGGGATTGTCGCCTGGACAGGCACCGGACACCTTACGGCCACGGCTCCGAGCAGCAGCTTCGACAATGGAGGTGGAGAACATGGTCGACTGAGACTCAATATCTCCAGCCTCCCTCAGGATCCAGTCGTGGCTCCGAAGATCTGAGTTGATGGGAGTTGAAGATCTCTCTGACAGCAGACTCGGCCAAACGTTCCTAGCAGACCCTTGAATCTGCCTAGTCTGTCCAGCTTCCACCTCCGACAACGGTTTCAAGACGTCCAATGACTAAACACAGCTTGGGTTCCGGTCGGGGCCGTTCCTACCAATCACGCCCCTCCAAATGTCACTGTCATTGCCCACGTGAGGGTTGAAGTCCCCCTGTAGAACGACGGAGTCCCCAGTTGGAGCACTTTCCAGCACCCCTCCCAGAGACTCCAAGAAGGCCGGGTACTCTACACTGCCGTTTGGCCCGTAGGCACACACAACAGTGAGAGACCTATCCTCGACCCGTAGGCACAGGGAAACGACCCTCTGGTTCACCGGGGTAAACTCCAACACATGGCGGCTGAGCTGGGGGGCTATAAGCAAACCCACACCAGTCAGTCGCCTCTCACCATGGGCAATGCTAGAGTGGTGAAAAGTCCATCCTCTCTCGAGGAGTGTGGTTCCAGAGCCCAAGCCATGCGTAGAGGTGATCCCAACTATCTCTAGTCGGAACCTCTCAACCTCATGCACAATCTCAGGCTCCTTCCCTGCCAGCGAGGTGATGTTCCACGTCCTTGTGGCTAGTTTCTGTGTCTAGAGAATGGGTTGTCGAGGCCCTGCCTGACTGTCGCCCGATCTTTTCAGCACCAGCCCCTTATGATCCTTCCAGCAGATAGTGAGCCCATGAGAAGGTGGCTCCACGTCGTTCCTTTGGGCTGAGCCCGGCCGGAACCCGTGGGGAGAGGCCCAGCCACCAGGTGCTGGCATACGAGCCCCAACCCCAGGCCTGGCTCCAGGGTGGGGCCCCTGCTGTGCCACACCGGGCGACATCACGGTCCTTGATTTTATTTTATTCATAAGGGATTTTGAACCGCTCTTAGTCTGACCTGTCACCTAGGACCTGTTTGCCTTGGGAGACCCTACCAGGGGCATATAGCCCGAGACAACATAGCTCCTTGGGTCACTCGGGTACTCAAACCCCTCCGCCACGTTAAGGTGGCAATTCAAGGAGAGGATTCATTCAAGGAGAGTATATATATATATATATATATATATATATATATATATATATATATATATATATATATATATATATATATATATATATATTGTTTAAAAAAGTAAAAATAAAAAATAAAAACAACAACCAAAAAACTTTTTTTTGGTTGTTTGCCCTTTCTCACTCTTTGCCCTTTTTTCACTTGAGCCCCTGCCCCTCAAAATCTCTGTGCACGTTGTAAGGGAAATTTTAAACTGTATATTAATCTAACCATGGTTTATCAGTTGACCTTATTTATCTGCTAAATCTCTGAGACAATGTACTAAGACTGTGGTGAGCAGGACGACCGAGGGACGTGAGAGAAAGTCACGAGGCCGGTGGTGCGATTGCTAATGAGCAGCACCTGCGAAGCACACCGGCCTCCTTCATCCCTGAACCTTGCTACACTGGTGCCGAAACCCGGGAAGAGGGAGGAACGCGCTGTCCGAGGGTCCTCGCCGCTGTGGGGAATCCGCGGTGCCATCGAGCATGGTACGCGAGTCGCCGCCGCTCGCCGTCCGCCGCAGAAGGGGAGGAGCAGGGGACTCGCGGCCATGGACGCTCGATGCGGGGCGCTGGGGTGCGTTGCCGGTGGGACGCCCGAGCTCGCCGCCGACCGCATGGGAAATGGAGGGGCGGCTGCCGTCCGGGAGGGAGTGGAGGAGTCACCGCCGCTTGCCGTGGGCCGAAGCCTGCTGCCATCCGCCAGTGAAGGGGAGGAGCAGGGAGCGGGGGACTCCTGCCGTCTGCCCAAGGCATGCGAGGAGCCGTCGCCGTCCGCCGGGGGCGGGGGCGGGGGCGGGTAGGCACAGTCTCGGGTGTACCCCCCGGCCTGTGAGGGGTGATGGGGGTATGTGGTGAGCAGGACTGCCGAGGGACGTGAGAGAAAGTCACGAGGCCGGTGGTGCGATTGCTAATGAGCAGCACCTGCGAAGCACACCGGTCTCGCATCTCTCACGGAGGAGCGGAGCTATGAAGGGGGAGCGACGGAGTGGATGATCGAGAGAGGAACAGGCCTGGTTTTGTTTGTATTTTGTACTTTATTTTGGTAAGCCAGCAGTCGTCCGTGAGGGGCTGCTGGCAGGTAATTTGTTTGTTTATTTTGTTTAAATAAAGTTTTATTTTTGGATTATTATCCGGTTCCTGCCTCCTTCTTCCCTGAACCTTGCTACAAAGACATTCTGTACTTTAGATAAGTGTGTGTGTATGTCAAGCACCTGATTGTGTGTATAAATAACAAATATGAGAAATGGAACCAAACAGATGACGAAGTTCGAACTTGTCATTTATGAAGTAATCATTTAAAGAAAGTCTCCTCTACCCAGTAAAGAGGCAGTAAATGAAGAACCAATCACATTATCTTTCACATAATCTCATTATCTTATCGTTTGATGTAGTTTTTCTTTTTGAACATATGCTTGTGTTTTATAAAACAGATGTTTTATTGTTTTACATAGAGAGGTTTTAAACAATAGATGTGCCTTTTAAGAAAATGATGTTTCAGGGAAATTACAAATAGGTCAGACAGGCCAGGTCAAAAGGACAGACAATTCTGCCCGGTAAGAACAACTAACTTAGGGTGTTCTAGGCACAAGACAAAGCTCAAGGCATAGGTGAAAAAGGAGAACTGAAACTGTGTACGAAGAGGAGGGGGTACATCTTGGAGGGTGATATTTTGTATATAAACTCTGTAAAATGGGCAGCTCTTTGCCCTTCTCATATCAGACTCTGTCTGTGTGGGAACTGCCTTTCTTGCAAGAAATAAACATGTATACTTATGACTTTCGAGATCTTCATTGTACTTTAATTATTATTTAAGATCTAGGTACAAAAATTCCACAACAACGTCCTTAGTTACAAGTAAACTGTGCTGCGGATATTCTGTATTACAGCAATAAAACGTCTCAACGGAAAAAACGCTGCTCTGGCAAAACGCTCTCAAGCGCCCAAAGCACGGCGTCTTCAGCAGAGTGTCTGGCGTTTTCAGCTGGCTAAAACTGCTTTGGTGGACAAATAGCCTTAAACACTAACAACCTTTTGGAAACAGGGTGTTTTTTAACCACACAAACAGCTAAATTTGAAAAATGAAGCACCCATAGTTTACAGCTCCATATCAAGGGTGTAAATATCTTCAAAATGAATCAGATTCAGTTCCCGCCCCAAGTGTAAAACCTAACGTAATTGGTTGTAGTCAAGAACGTGCTATGATTGGTCAGCTCAATGTGTCTGTTTTCGGATTGGCTTGAGGAAACGGTGGGTGGAGTCCACTTATTTGTGGATTTGTTTGCACCTCATGTTTGTGGCATAAAAAAGTGTAATATTTTTATTTGCACATCTAATTTTATTTATTTTTATATTTTGTTGTGAAACTCTTTACATTAAT
Source organism: Cyprinella venusta (assembly GCA_038021265.1). Lineage (NCBI taxonomy): Eukaryota > Metazoa > Chordata > Actinopteri > Cypriniformes > Leuciscidae > Cyprinella > Cyprinella venusta. Next base: position 15,461,343 of record CM075871.1, read on the forward strand.
TTGGATCTTAATATATTTATTTGTGAATTTGATGTATTTTTTTTGTGAATGTCTTTATATATATTTGTGGACCACAATCTATTTGGAATAATGCAACAATTCTCACCCCATCCTTATACTTAATTCTTTTAGCATTGTCTTCTGTTTGCCCTATGTGAGCTTCTTTTCCAATCAATCCAGTTCTTTTTTTCTTGTAATAAAGAAACAAAGCGATTTTCCATGCAATAATGACTGAATAAAAACTTTCTGCACACATGGACCAACACATCACAATAAATACTTAAATGGACATTTTATTTCAAGAATACAGAAACATACTTATTGCTTGTCAATGCCCCAAAACACAAACCTTCATTTTAAACAAAATTTCATCCCGAACAATCCCAGATCGTTCATAATATTTTTTTTTTTCAACAAGTATATCTCCTGGTTAGCATGTTATGTTCAGTGAAGCATGTTGAGTGAAAGTGAAGAAGGAAATAAGTGGATAAAAAAAAGACAATACGCTTAAAGAATTGGGACAATACCAGCCATAACAAAAGCCATTGTTGTGCGATTATACCATTTACCCTCAAAAACTGTTCATTTACTGTTCATTTACTTAAGATATGTTATCAAAATGGAAAGAGTTTAATTGCAATTCATTGTGTTCTTTGTGTGTCTACTCAAACTGGGCACTTGATCTCAGAAAGTGGACAGTAGAAGCGTGCGATCAACTGATCTTGTTCTTTTGGCATTATATACCAACATCCCTGCCACCACCGCAATGGAGACAACAAAGAGTCCTGCAAAGACCCCAGTGCTTGTGCTCATGTGTAGAAATCCACCATCATTTGAGGCTACAAAATGAAAGAGCAAAAGTTAAATAGAAATTAATGACAGAAATAATATTACTATATTGGAATAATTAAGCCAAAAATGAAAACTGTTGTTTTTTAAACCTGTTATTCTCTTTTTCAAAGTCTGATTTTGTTTTTTGGGATCCACTAGAAAAGGTTTAATGCTTTAATGTTCAAAAATGTTGCAAATATCACACCCCTAAAGCCTTTTTTTCCTGAGTGGGTAATTATTTAAATGAGAATCATTGTGAAATTATTAGTACTACGTTAATGGAAGAAACTCAAGAAGAGTACTATCGATGCGTTTCAGGGAGCTCAGAAACAGTGCTGACTGACATAGTCTACAGACAATAACTCCCTTTGGAGTGACTTTGTGCTTTGCAGACCTTCTTCATGCTCAAACAGCAATACTTCACTCCAAAGGAAGTTAATGTAAATGTAAAAAAACATAATTGGACAGCTTTGAACCATATTCATATACCTGCTGAATTATGAGTCTGTCTTGCCACACGCAGTGGACCTTGGGTAATGTAGTGGCTAGCTGTTTCTTGGCTCACGTCTCGCCTACGTCTGCGAGCAGCTTGACCGAGGCAGCCTTGGGCACATCTGGAGTTCGAGCTGTCTTTTGCACACAGGATCACGGAACAGCTAATGTACACCTGTCAACACGATTATTATATTGAAAGGTTCCTGCTCAAAACATTTGACACATTATTGTTTTGTATCGCACCTCATCGAAGCCTCCTGTGAACTTGAAAGCTTGGATCTCAAAGTCATATTTTGTGGAGTCACTTGGGTAAGACATGACTGTTTCATCCATAACACACCTGAAATAACAATCAAAGAACACATCTTGAGAGTGTTCAGTTTTATTATTTTTCCCAGTGGTTGGATAAATACTTGGAATTGTGTATTATTTTTCAAGTTAAAGAGAAAATGCAACACAAAACATTCATCTTGCCTAATGAGATTTTTTAAGTGTATGCTGCTCACGAAGGCTGCAACTATTTGATCAGAAACAGTAATATTATGAATATTACAGTTAATACTCTAATTACAGTTCTCTTTTCAAACAGTTCACTTGCATTGCGTCAGTCTTTCCTGACACTAAAGTTTTCTCAGATTCATGAAGCCTGATGACAAGTGACTTTTCAGCCTGCTGAATCCAGGAACGATTTCAATGCTAAGATCATCTCTGATTCTGAAGTGTTGGGCTGGCACATCAACTGCCTGGAAATGGTACTTCTGGCCTTCAAGGAATTCCAGCAAGAACTCGGAGGGCACCATGTCCTGGTCTGGTAGGACAGCAATACAGTGGCAGCATATAAATTATAAGGGGTGTTTCAGGTCTCGTCTGCTGAACAGGCTGGCACTTAGCCCAGGACAATCTCTGCTCAGTGAGAGCGATACATGTTCTATGCTCCATAAACACAGGTGCAGACATTCTGTACCAAGTGGAGACTGCAACTTAGACCTCCCTGCTCTTCAGGCACTGATTCTGTCTGCCTAGTCAGCCTCCATCTCAGGGGTTTTTCATACCCCCAGGTTCCGGTCCAAAACCCGAGCCTGCCTTATAGGTCATATATTCTAGGTCTCTATCTCTGGTAGCCTGCTTTGAACAATTTGACCTTACAAACCTTACAGTTGACCCAACAAAGCTTAACCCAGTGAGCCTTAAATTTTGCAACAGTCTTGCAGTGTATAAACATTACCAATGACAAACTTGAGTATAATGAATAAACTTACTCTGTCGTTCATGCATGACATTGCTCATTCTGAATAAAGTAATAAAGTCTTACCCATCTTTGATGATGTCATAAAAGACAGGACTGAACGGATTGTCTTCAGGAGTGGCCCTGCAGGACTCAACGAAGAGTGTGACCTCAGGGAGAGCAGTACTGGCTTCAATCCCCATGTAGATCTTATCCATCAGCTGAACCTGCACTGGATACTGGCTAGGATCTACCTGACTGTTAAAGGTTTGGTCTGTGAAAACTTCAAATGAGTAACTAAATGTGCCAAAGCTGGATTCAGTGAAGATGTAGTCAGATTTGTGGTTGACATAGCGGTTGGACACACTGGCTATTTTGGGATACTGGCAGGAGAAGTCAAATTTAACTTGATTGCGTCTGGTGATTACAGCATTCGGGTTCTCAAAGGAGTTGATCTCGTTATGGAAGACAAGGAAATCTCCAGAGTCCTGGTTGGTGTTAAATAAAGCAAAAAAAAAAAAAAAATCTGAATGAAAACACTCTTCAATATTCCAAAAAGAATTTAGAAGAATATAAAACAGATTTCATACATCCATCATAGTGCCACAGGTGTTGAGGGACATTGTGCCCAGGATGTGGGTTTGATTGGAAGTAAGAGAGCAGGTGGGGTCTCGCAGTTGAAGCCAGTCCTGGTCAATGCCATCCATGGAGGCTTTACTGACTACAATGCTGATACTGTTATCGTCACAGATGACATTTGCTTCACCTTAAAATATATAATACATTTATTAAGTCATGATTAGTCTATTTTTATGTAAATCAGAGCACATTTGCAATTAATCTATTCCAAATACATTTGAAGGTAACTCCCTTGAGTACTAAGGTTTGTTACAGCCCAGCAACTCAATTTTACATTTACATGTAATCATTAAGCAGATGCCTTTATCCAAAGTGACTTACAACTGAAGTGGACAATAGAAGCAATGAGACCAGCTAGAGGGCAACAGTATACAAGTTCTATGACAAGTCTCAGTTAGTCTAGCACAGTTAAAACAATTTAAGGGTTTTTTTAATCAAAAAAACAAATGGAACAAATAGAATGATGTGTCTTTAATTCATTAATTTAATTCTTTAATTCAGGCCATCCCACCAGCAGGGAACAGTCCAGACTGTGAGAGTGATTTTGTGCCTCTTTGGGATGGGATTACGGGGTGCAAAATGCAAGCTTGTGGAAGGGGCTTAAGTCTGAACTAGCGAGTTGGTGCAGACCCAGTGGTTGTCTTGAAGGCAAACATCAGTGCATTGAATTTGATGCGAGCGGCTATTGGTAGCCAGTGCAAACTGATGAAGAGAGGTGTGACGTGGGCTTTCTTTGGCTCGTTGAAGACCACCCTTGCTGCTGCGTTCTGGATCAGTTGCAAATAGTTGCCTACATGCCGGAAGGCTTGGTAAGAGAGCATTACAATAGTCCAGTCTGGATTGAACAAGAGATTGGACAAGGAGTTGTGTGGCCTGCTCTGATAGGAGGGGCTGATCTTCCTGATGTCTGGCCATTGTAATAATATGGTATGTGAAGCTTAGCTGATCATCAATCAAAACTCCAATCATCAATCGCAACTCTAACTGACTACAATGTCAGTACAATGTTCTGTCAATTTTGTTCAACTAGTTTATACGTGCTTGCTAGAAGAGGTCAGGATTTTGGACTATTCTCAGTGATTCACCAAAAAGTTTTGTTAGCTGATTCGTTCAGTGGCTCTTTGTACCGTGTCAATAAGCGTATATACTGTATTTGTACTTTATGTTATTGAATCTTTCAATTAATCACAAAATGTTGCATGTCTACAAATCCAATAAGGTAAATAATTCTAGAAAGAGTGTCAAAGCATTGTTCTCTCCACAAATAACAACGAAGCCTATGACCTAAAAGTTTAACATCAACACACTAAAGGGATACTTCAGGATTTAGCATTAAGCTTTGTATTAGTAGAAAACCTGTAGTATTTTTGAATTACCATGCGACGTACGGGATTCAGCTTTTGTTATCTGCAGTCGCCATTCATTCATGCACACCTTTTGTTTCGATCCAAATTAATTCCGATTCTTGAATTTGAATGTCGTGTTTACATGAACGCAAAACAAGTGATCGGTTGATATGCGTTTTAACATTGCTAAAATTCCCACTCCTTCATGAGAGATATGAGACCGGTGCGTCTCACAGGTTTTGCTCATCGGTAATCACGCTACCGGCCTCGCGCCGTTCTTCCACCCTAGCCTTGTCCTGCTCGCCACAGTAAATATAATGAATGGCGACTGTAGAACACAAAAGCTGAATCCCGGATATTTTGGGCGATATCGAAACACATTTTCGGGCAGACTCATCATGGAGTCAGAGACTCATTAGTAGCCTAGACTTGTTGTTTAACAGACTGATCTCATGAAGTAGCGTGTGTATGATACGCCAATTCATATGTCCATTTTTGGCGTGCTATCAACACGAATAATCACTTTTCAGCGTGTTTATGAATGCCGTTGACTTAACGTTATTACTGTATACTGTATATAAATATATGACTTACCTCAACCTCATCCCTAATACTACCCGTCACTGGGGTTAATGGCATTTATGACTGTTCCCTTACCATCCTAGGAAAAAAAGATCGCTCCCCATATATAGATCTACATTTGAAGGTGTGTACAGACACGCGGAATCACTCAGACATACAGCGTAGACATACACGCATACACGCAGATACACGCGGATAGCTCAAAATGCATAGAGATAACACGCCGCTTGACTCGAAAGTGGCATGTATGTTTACACAAAAGCCATGATGTCATGTTGTGTTTAACTACTTCACTCTGTTACCGGTAGGTATGGACTTGAAGCAAGTGCATTCTGGGAGTTGTTGTCTTTCATCCACATGAGCCAAAAATACATTTTCTGGCTTTTCTCGGTCTAGAAAGCTCCAAATTCAAAAATAATTTTACATTTCTTCTACATAAATGACCCATTTTAAATACACATCCATCTTTCCAGAGGTGAAGTATCCCTTTAACTGTTCAAACAACATGCCGTAAAACTTTAGAAATTTTATCACTTCAAATGTTGAGAACGATTAACGCGAGAATGATTTATTCACTTATAAGATTTATTCAAAAACACAGATTCATTCACAAACAACATATACTAGTACTTGCTTAAGCATTCACATATGTACCCATACGGAAATGTAATATATGAACATATATGAAATACGCATATATGAAATATATGTACATATTCAGTGAAAACATATATGTACATATATATCTGCCCATATATAAAACCTATTCGAAAATGGAACAATTTCATATATTGACATATAAAACTAGCCCATATATTTTATATATGTATAAAAGTATTTTATATACATATATGTCACATATATAATTATCAATATACATGACATATATTATTTGTATATATGTTCAATATACAAACTACACATATATGCATAATACAATGCTCACATACATGTGACATATATATGTCCCTACTACGTTTTTATATTGTCTTTATATATATATATATATAAATTTAATTTTCTTACAGTTTTAAATATAGGTTATGGACGTGTACTTACACACTTGGAATGCAATGCACATGACATGCCTAAACCTTAAATGTCAAACGGTGCAGTTAGCAAAAAAGAAGTAATACAGTAAAACAGTTAAAACATTAAAACTTTATTAAAACAGTTTTAATTTAAAAAAGAAAAATTGTTAAGCTGAGCAAAATTAGAAAACTACTGTACACACAACTTTATTATATATACTAGTGATGTCCGGTTCTGGAACAAATTGTTATTTTGAACCGGTTGTTTTTAGTGAACCGGTATACCAAATCGGACTGAATCGAGTGAAACAGTTTGCGTCTTGCGTCAGCGCATCCACAACTACTCACTTTCAGACACATCTGACTTGAAATAAAGCAATATCCTGGAGTATATGTTACTCCAGCAACAGTTTACTGAACTGAGACATGTGCTGAGCACGAGCAGCTGATACTGAGCATACACATACTACCGAACGCACAGGTACAGCCGTTCTCAATCAACAGTACAGAACCGAGAACTGTTACTTTCGGACACGTTTCGACATACTGCGAACTGATGAGCTGAGCATGCGTACAATTTTTTTCAGAGGGAGGAAATGCATGTTCCTTAAGTATTTATTTGAACACCAATAAGTGTAACAAAATAAAACATTGTAAACATCTTTATCACTTAATTACTGCCTTTTCACTGTATTATTTTAAAGATTGGAAACGAATGGATTTTAAAACTAAACTGTTATTATACTAAAACATTATTTTCAGGAACAGCTCATTTAATTTCTAAGTTGATATTTGACGTAAACTCTAGCCAAGATTTTAAAAGTGCAAAGTAAATATTTATAATGTGCTAATCAAAACATAACGGATTAAACATACTGGAGACATGCATTGACTTTTTAGTTTTGTCGACTATAGACCATTTCACAAGATGTAAACAACACTGGTCCAAAAGCACTTCCTGTTTCAGTTAACACTACATAAAAGCTGGGATAAAATACAACCAACAGAACATTTAAAACTGAATCAAAAAATTAAACAAACATCTTTAAGATGTTGTCTTTACATGTGAAATAAAGAAAACAGTTACAAACTGAAACAGGAAGTGTTTCTGGACCAGTGTTGTTTACATCTTGTGAAATGGTCTATAGGCTATATTCAGGTTTCAGCAGTTCACAGATCAGCACACGCCACACGTACTACTTCAACAGTTCTGATATCACCAGGACGGAACCAAGAACTTTTAGTTTTGGACACGTTGGATACAGAGAACTGATGAGCTGTAGATACTGAGCATGCGTGATAGCCCCATCTCTGAACCGAACACGGAGGCAGAACCATTGTAACTCTGCCATCATTAAGCCCGCCCACCGACTCTATACACTATGTGATTGGCCTGACTAGATTTTGATTTCTAGGCTAATTAATGCCTTTGTCTGAAAGTATTTTTATCGGCCAGGATGATAGAATTGACATCATTACTTGAGGACGTAAAAGAACTGGTGAACCGTTTTTTTTTTTGTTTGTTTTTTTTTTTTAACCGGTTCATTGAAACTAACTGTCTGAAAGAACAGATTTGCGGAAAATAACCAGATTTCCCATCACTATTATATACAAATACAATATTACAACAAAACATAAAACAAACCCAGAAAAGCAAAATCCACCAACAGGTATATGATACCACCAGTTCATTTTTTAAGTTTGTTGAGATTTTTGGATGTCCACAGCTCAGTGACTTTGAATAATAGTTGGCCCCTCGTGGTTCCAGGAAATTTCTGGATCACTGCATCTGTAAAAAAAGACAAATTGTTTTATTGGAAATTGAATTTGTTTTTAATAAGTCTTTACTGTTGTAACTTGCTGTACTAAGGTAGTTTGGAAAAACAGCATACTCAGTTTCGTGTAGGCTGGAAGGTGATTCCATTTGTTCCTGTGAGCTCTGTTCCTTCGCTTCACGACATTTTCCCAGCTTGCCCATTGTACTAAGGAGTTTTGGCATTTCTAGGAAGCAAAACACACAAACAAAATTTGATAATCAGTATTTTCAATTTCTTTAGCAGAAAATGAAGACCAGCTGGCCTAAAACTCGGAAATAATAGCAGAGTGGATTAGTTGATGGCATTAAAACAGATATAGACTTGTACATAAGGAGAAACAGGCAAAGCAACATAAACACCTGACAGACTGCATGTACTGGACTTGGCTGTGAAAAATGACTGTCAAGATCTATGGAAAGTTTTTAAAGTATTTAACTTCTAAACGTAGTTAAGATTTTTTTTAAGTAATATGTAATAATCATTTTGTTTTATTTTATCCTGAAGCAACAATTTTATAGTGCGCAGCCAGTTATTTTTTGCATTTGAAATGCAGATGCTAGTTTTAGGTTCCAGTAAAAAAATAATAATCTTGTGACCTTTTGTGGCTAGATGATCCGTCATTACTGGTCTCCTCTTCAACAAGCCTAGGGTTTAGCCTGCATTTTCTATTGCTCAGAAGTTTTGGACTGGACTGATGTTGTGTCCTCATTCATTTTCCTAGGGTGGACTGTCTCTCTGTGGGGAAAAAGGGGGAATAGAAAATGTAGAATATAAAACAAAAGATATAAATAGGGCTATGATAATGACAACAACATAGGCTGACCAAATGTAAATGCTTATGCACCCACAAAATTATTGATGTCATAATGGGGGACAGTGTTCAAATAGCACACATACTGACAGGAATTTAATATCATGCAAGTTTACATTGGCAAACATTTGAGATATTTTTACTTTAGTATAATTGTATTAGTAGTTCTAGACTCTAAAGGCATATATTGTATTTTTTTTCCTCCACTAACTTACATGTGTTTGACAGCTAAAACTTAACGTTACTTTTTAAAAGATATTATTCTCACATTAAAAACATTTAAATTTCTTAGAATGATGCACTGCAGCCAGTGTAAATTGAACGTTAATCTGGGCCTACAGCTTGTAAACATGACCACGAAAATGAGAACATGAAAATGCAACGCACACAATAAAGCAGTTAACGATAATATTAGCATAAAAAAATACATAAAATAAAAAAATAAAAACCTTAACAGTTAAACACTCAGTTATCCGATCTGTACTAGTTTCGATATCATCAGTAGATTTTAAATAGCTCATGCAATTCAGCGATTATTTTAATTAATGTGCAATATCAATGTTTGAATTATAATAAAAGTTCAGAAATTAACTTACCTGCAACAAGGCTGCAACACAGTTGATTCGTACGGCCATCCGCCTTTAGTTTTTCTTCAGTCCACCTCTCCACTCAATTAAAAGCCTACAGATCTCATCAAGTCCGTCTAAGACATCATTCATATTGAAGTTTTTTATGTGTGATGTTGGAACAGTGCTGCTTCTTCTTTCCACTCGACAAGCGAACATTCTTCATCCGTTGGTCTTTGTATTGTCTCTGGAATGCGCGTAGTCTTTTTTTAATTACGTTTGAATTTTGGCGCGCCTAGGTAATGACGTAACGCGAGCAACCAATCGGAATATAGACGTCCTTCGCGCTGGCTGTTCCGGAGAAACATACAAAGTAAATTTTTGTTCCTACCAAAACATTAGTAGAAAACGAAAGAGAAGCTAATAATCGCCGTTGCTGGGTTTCCTACAGGTTTCCTATAATTTATGACATGACTTTGTTATTTGCTTATAGGGACCGCATGAATGCAACATTTATTTGAAAAGTATACTCGTTTTAAAGCGGGAATGCAAGTCATTTGCTCACAGTGACACCGATTTGACAGCAAAGAATAATAATAAGAGCTAACTATTATTTTTTTTCCAGACTAAATGACATAAAAGGTTATAAAAATTGCTGTCAGTAAATGTTTCTTCAATGAATTGCTTCAATGTATATGCTGGTGACTTTTCTAAATAAATATGAAGGAAAATTTTAATTTTTCTCATCAGTGACATCAGTTTTTGCAGCTCGATCATGCTTTGTTGGAGACATATTAACTGTGTATTATTCTGTATCATGTAGTGCATGTATTAAAGTATATATTTTCTTACATATAGAAATTGACTTTATTGATATATGGTTGATTGTATGAAAAAAAGTAAAGTTTGCAAATATAATTTGTTTAGTATTTGTTTTATTTTTATGAGCAAGTTAAGATAGTAAAATTAAAAATAAAATAAAAATTTGCTAATTCTAAAATGGGATAGAAATTGAAAATAAATTTAGATTGTGTAGACTTGTTTAAAAGTTCAAGATGTTCAAATAAGGAAAAGGAATAAAATAAAAAGGAAACCATAAGCACATTAATTATATGTATGTTTTTTAAATATATATTGCATATATAAATTTAATATATCAGTGAAATATATGGTTATAACATACAAAATTATATAAAGAATAATCATATATGTTGTATTAATATATGTCAATATACTCATTTAATATGGACAATTTTTATATGTTATAAACCTATATCAACATATATCTAGAGATAGGTATATATGTCATAGCAATATATTGTCATATATTTAGCATATATGACAGCGTCACTTGCGATATAGGGACATATATGTCATATATTACATTTCCGTATGGGTATTCAAATACTTTTTTTGCAAATACATTTACCTGATAGAACCCTTGCTTTTGACACAACCACAATAATGCACCTCATTTCTGACTGCCTGATGAAGAAAAGAGAGGAGGGAACTCTTCAGAAATTATACAGAGAACACAAATTACCAGTGAACTTAGATCCCTTTTACCTGTGAGGTGTCTCTGCTGTGAAACACACCGGTACATGGCGAAAAAGATCCGTCTCCTGTGGAATCCAGGTCAGTTTTGCCATCATAACCCCATTACCCAAACTTGTCAGGGTCTTAGACATATTAGAGGGGCCACTGACCTGGAAGTCAAAGATGCTACACAAGAGGAACAGGAAGATCACATAACATCCCACAAACATAAAAAGTTATTGGCACATTGTCAGTAGAGCATATCAAGGTATGCTTTGACCTAGTGATAAAATAAAATCAGTTTAATTAATCGCTCCAATGACATATTTTGATACCGTATATCAACTCTCCCAGCTAACACAAATGTTTTAAGAACGTTTTGCTGATGTTCACATTAAGTTATTTAAAATGTTATTTCAGAATGTTCTCTGAACGTTCAAAACACAACCAATGTATAAATAATGTTTTAGTGCTTACGTATTAAGTCCATCATTAGATCAATTAATTCAATGCTAGTCCATGCTAGCTGGGTTGTTGAAGTTTGATAGCAACAAAAATGTAGCAAAAAAGTAACACCAAACATTATTCAGACCTGTTGTCTGCGACCTGTGCTTGGAGGGTGATCTTGTGAGCCTGTCCCACAGTAGCATGATGTACATCTCCATGCAAAGGAGTTTGTGTCAAGAACATTGGCTTGTTCACCCCTGGCACACAACCCTGAGCTGGTGGAAGAACTGCAAGATGCCGTAGATTGTGTTTAAATTCACAAAAACAATGTGTAAACAATACACAGTTTCAGTTTCAGTATACTTTCTAAGGGTTTCATCATCCACAAACTGTGAACACATAAGTTCACTTCTACTTCTTTTAACATCCTGCTGCAATATAAATAACCTCTGAACCTGTTCATCCACAATTTTTCTTTTGTCATTGATTGCATTGTTTCTGACTCTTGTACAGATTCTGCGAAATGACAGAAACTGGTTGTTCAGGGCGATTAAACCCAAATGAACGTCTAATGTTCTACTGGTGGTGATTGATGTCTCTCTCTATTGGCAGAAATATACTGTGTCTCTGGTTACACTCTTTCAAAATGTACTTTTGACTTGAATTTCTTGGTAACACTTTACAATACGGGTGCACTAATATGCATTAACTCATGCTTAACTAATGCACTGATAATCATGAGTTAATATATAACTCATGAAGAACTAAATCATTGATTAATGATTACTGCTTCAGCAACTAATAAAGAGTCTATATGATTAATAGATTAAGTAATACATGAATTGCTATTAATTCAATGTGTCATTGTGTATTAATTCCTTAATAACATATTTTAGTAGTGTAAATTAATGTGTTAACTATCACAATGAGTCAAAGCTATGCACTTCAACTCCCAGTTGTCTTCTTCAATTAATCATTAGCTAATGATTTGCAAAGGTATCATTATGTTATGACTTTACTTGTTGGGGCACATCATTATTAGTAATTTAGTAATTATAGTTATTTGCACATGAATTTTCACTAACATTGAAGTAATTAATCATATATTAATGCATATTAGTGTACCTGTCATATTATCTGGAAGTTGAAATCATTCTTGTAATTAACATATTAATTAACACTATTAGATTTAAAAAATGAGTTATACTGGAATTAATCCACAATTACATATTTAATTAATAACAATTGTATGAACTAATACATTAACCTTACAGACTCTTAATTAGTTCCTAATGTGGTAATCATTAATGAATAGCTTAGATAATCATTATTTACACATTAATTCAGTATTATTTGTGCATTAGTTAAGCATGATTCAACTTTTGACCACCTTTCAATCTTTATTCAACTATAGATTATACATTTCACACCTTGGTATTATCTGCATTGGTTTTCCAGTCATTTGTGATTACTGTTTTAGGAATTTTAATCTGAGAGATTGCTCTGAATATTTCTTACTTTTTCAAATTATCCAGATATTCATTTCAATTAAATTATGATATGACTAACTTTGTTAAAACCATTTTAAAGAGATTTCTTAATTTTTTTTAATCAATTAAATCAAGTTGCGTGGTTACTGAAAGGCTATCTATTCTATTAGCTTCCTATTTTTTTTTTTAATTTTTTTTTTTTTTTTTGCATAAAGGAGAGTCTCTGTTTGACCCATAGCAGATGTGCAACAGTGTACAAATGTGATTCTCACTCACTTTCAATTCCAAACTGCAAAGGCACTTGACTGAGAGCAGTTGGGTTGCTGTCATTGAATGCATTACTGACAGAGAAGACCCCATTATGGTTCATCACAGTTATGTTTGAAACAGGATAATCCTCCAAGATGAGCTCAAACACATGCACACCCAGGGCCAGTGAATCTACTGTGTACAAAGTGCATGATTCCTATAAAGCAGAATAAACCATTATATACTGTATGTAAATGTGTGTGTGTGTATATGCATGTATATAATGTATATAAACATTACCTTGTGAAGATGAATGTTTGGGTGTTGATGGCACAGAGTGCAGTTGGCATCATTAAACCTGCATCTCACAACATCGTTATCTGGGTCATGTGCCAGCAATCTAAAATTCTGGAAGCAGTTCTGAGGAACCCTGAATATTATCAAACAGAAGATGGAGCAAGATTCTCTTTTTTTGTTAGTAGATGTGTCTGTTATAAAGGCAAATGTGAATAATGCATTCAAATGCACAAACCTTATGTTTGGAATTGCAGCTGAAACAGGGGATCTGTTTGGAGAGTGAGTGTCAGATCGCTGGCCAATGTCAACTTGAGTGTGAAGCTTCCATCCACCGACACCCTGAACATTACCCTCCCAGCAGCAACCAGAGGAACTGAAAGAGATATTTGATCAAATGCATATGCATTCTCTTATGTCATGTATTTTATGTGTTGAAATGCATGAGTTCACTTTACGAATTAACCACAGAACTATAGCATATAACATTCCTTTAACCTAAGCTATTAAAGGTTTTTAGTATGTGCATTTTGGGATTTTATTATGTATATTTTCTGATCATGTCAGACTGTTATCAATTACTTAAGGTAGAACATAATAGTTCTATAATATAAAAGTAGCATCAGAATTACCTCAGAATGAAGGGACCATTACTAGTGACATTGGTGGCCATGTGAACCTCTGATTGGCACCAAAGATTTTGAGCTGTGCTGTCTGTCTGCATAGGTTGTGTTTTGGTGAGGACGCCACAGGATCCACTCTCACAGATCCAGTTGATTTGAGAACCACAAGGACCCCTATTGGACTCTCTGGAGTAGAAGTGCATCTGCATAAAGTATAGAGGAAACCAGGGTTACCATATGTTTACATTTTTCTCCGAAGGGATTTCGGTAACATTTTACGGGTGCACTAATAAGCATTAATTCATGCAAATAATGCACAGATAATAATGAATTAATGTGTAAATAATGATTATCTAAGCTGTTCATTAATCATTACCACATTAGGAAGTAAGAGTCTTTAAGGTTAATGTATTAGTTCATAGATGAATTGTAATTAATTAAATATGTAATTGTGGATTAATTCCATAATAACTCATTTTTTAACTAATAGTGTTAATTAATATGTTAATTACCAGAATGAGCCAAAGCCTTGTATTTCAACTTCCAGATAATATGAGGTACACTAATGAGCATTAATGCATGATTAATTACTTCACTGTTAGTGCAAATTAATGTGCAAATTACTACAATTACTAAATGACTAGTTAATAATGATGTGCCTCAACAAGTAAAGTCATAACACAATGATACCTTTGCAAATCATTAGCTAATGATTAATTAAAGCAGACAACTGGAAGTCAAAATGCGTAGCTTTGACTACTTGTGGTAATTAGCACATTAATTTACACTTTTAGTTAATAAAATATGTTATTAAGAATTAATACAATGACACATTGAATTAATAGCAATTCATGTATTAATTTATCTATTAATCATATAGACTTTATTAGCTGCTGATGTAATCATTAATTACATCATGTTGATGTAATTAACTGATGTTGCGGCAGTAATCATTAATTAATGGTTTAGTTCTTCGTGAGTTATATATTAACTCATGATTATCTGTGCATTAGTTAAGTATGAATTAATGTATATTAGTGCACCCGTATTGTAAATTGTTCCCGAGATTGCTTTTGGTATGACTTTAAAAAAATGTTAAATATTCAACTTGTCTAACTTATATGCATAAAAACTATTATATAAATAATCAATTATATTGAGCAATTTCTCATTCTCATAGAAATAAAGCTGCAAGTGAAATATAAATATTGGGTGAAAACTTTCAAAAGTTTAATGAAAATTAACAATGTTGTCTTGGCAGCTTACTGAAACAAAATGTTTAGTTGAAGTATTAAAAGGACTAAAACTAAAGGTGAAATAAAAATAAATTAAAGCTAAATATATTCAAAATTAAAAACGAATAACATTACAAAAGCACATAACAACATTTCTCATAAAATAAAAACTTAAAATACATACATTAATAGCAAATTCAAAATATAAATAACAACTAAATGATACTAAAATAGCAACCATCTTATGCTTAAGCTTAAGCATCTTAAGCTTATAGCAACCATCTCTTTTAGACCATCTACATTTAGATTACTTATTCTTAAAATTAATTTGATATATTTTGTATGACAGTTAAAATAGAGGTCAAATAAAATTATTAAAAAATGAGTGAGACTCACTGAGTTCTAAAATGTTAAAACTGTACTTACCTCCACGGATCCATCAGGAAATTTGTTTCCCGGCGTGAATGTCATGGAACCCCCATAGAAACCTACGGCTGGTCCCACAGCGAGAGTCAGCAGCAGCAGCAGCAGCATCGTGCCGTATGCCATTGGGTCTGATGGAAACGTTTGTTGAGCAATGCCATATACAAAGAGAAATGGGTGGATACTTTCTGTTTACTAGTTATTGTTTAAGTTGTTCCACCAGTTGAAGACAAGCATGTGATGAATGACAGGAATCAGCTTCCTAAAAAAAGCCACACACACAAACACACACACACACACACACACACACACACACACACACACACACACACACACACACACACACACACACACACACACACACACACAGAGAGAGATTATTTATATCGGGTTACATCAACTTTGATTTCCTAATTATATACTGTAGATAACAATATCATCCGAGTAACATGATATATTGCAAAAGAATATTATTTTATAAATTAGTCTGTTGTCAAAACTCTATAAAATATTAAGAATTTGTTTTTATATGTGTAGCAATAAGATAAAGAAAAAAATGTATACACAACTTTTGCAGTCTATCAAGATGAAATTCACATTCTACATACAAGATACCAAATATTTCAGATGATCTAACTGTTAACCATGTTGTATCTCTAAATCAGAGGAATCTAGCTAAATGTATGATGATAGGTCAATATGTTTTTCCAAAGCAATATAATGATATGGATCTTTAACACTAGAACATCTATATATGAAGAGTTCAGATGCAAAAGCCTCTAAGTGCCATTTGAAATTTTCATCTAGATCATTTTTATCAAGCTTGTATATTTAAATTCAGTAATTTCACTTAAATTGCAATGAAGATTACCTACTAATTGTCATTCAAGTGAAATTACTGAACTTGAATATATAAGCTTGATAAAAATGATCATTTTTAGAAGAAAATTTCAAATGGCACTTAGAGGCTTTTGCATCTGAACTCTTCATATGTACGTATATAAAACATGTAATTGCTTACGCCACCTCATGTCATTCCAAACCTGTCAACTTCTTCTTCTATACAAAGGAGGTTAAGTAATGACAGTCTTCACCTTGATCAATCTTGATCACCAAAAACTCAATGAACGTACCTATAGCTGTCAGTCCCGTTATAACATCTCCTTTTTGTGATTAACAGAAGAAAGATGTCACACAGGTCTGTAAAAAAATAAAAGAGTATAAGTAAGGACAGCTTGAACTCCTTGGGCAACCTGAGGTTTATAATCCCTGATAAATCAGCTCTAACTAATTACTGTAATGCTCAAGGTTGCTTTATTGTTAAGACTTTTACTCAGAGAAACAGTTGGGTAACCTTCATACCATTTCCTTATGTAGAGCTGAGAGAAGAAGAGAGTGAGACATCTAAAGAACTAGAAAAGATTAATTAGACAAAGTTGAACTGAACAAAAGGGTTTTGTGTGCAGAACATCCACATAATTTTGCCTCCTGCTGCATTTGCCAAAGTGATGTTGTATTCATTTGGAATAAATCTACAGGCTGTTATAATGTCTTTTGTGATTGTGCGTGACTTTAAAAGTTATATATATATATATATATATATATATATATATATATATATATATATATATATATATATATATATATATATATATATATATATGTTAGTATTAAAAAGCCTGTTGAAAAGATGTAGACATGGCCTTGCCAGATTGTGTAACAACAACAACAATAGGCTACATGAATGCTACTGAATATTAATGACTTCATTCAGTATTGTATGTAATGTATTCAAAGCGTTCAAAAGTTTGGAGCAGATAAGAATTTTTCACCTTTATTTATTTATTTATGCTCAGTAAGGCTATTTATTTCACAAAAATGCAGTAAAATATTACTATTATGAAATATAATTAATATTTCTATTTTATTGTGTAATCTATTCCTGTAAGGAAAAGCTGAATTTTCAGTATCATTAATACAGTCTTCAGTGTCACATGATCCATCAGAAAAAATTTTCAGTAGCATTCTTATTAGGCTACTATTAATGTTAAAAAGAAAACAGCTGTGCTGGTTAATACTTTTGTGGAAACCTTTAGGGTATATTTGATTAATAGAAAAGTTAAAAGAACAGCATTTATTTGAAATATAAATAGGCTATGTAGCTAACATAAATGTCATTTCTGTCACTTTAGATTAATTTAACGCGTCCTTTCGTGCATAAGCCTACGTAATGCCGTACTTACAGGCTACATATACATATATAGCCTACATCTACTACAGACCCGGAAAAGTAGTCCAAAAGTGTCAAAATGACCCTAATTGCGAATTTCCTTGCTTTCTACTTTCGGAGACCTTCAGACACACGCCCCTCCCATTAGAGCGAACCTCTTTTGATTGACACGGACCATGACCAATCAAAACAATGGAATGTTTGTTAGGGGCGGGATTTCCTTCATCGCTGGATGGAGGAGCTGCTGCAGTTCTAGGTGACACGTACCGAAAGGTGCGATTAGGCCTCTCTAAACTTCAGATAATAATTAAAAAAGGCGGCATTTCACTATTCTGCATCTCCACAGAGCTTTGGCTAAGCACGAAGACCGAATACAACCGGATTCGTTACTTTCTTTAAACTGTTGAATGTATGTGGAAAACTTGGGAAACATTTCAGATATACATGTCGTTTGAGCAACAGTCCGGAAATATAATGTTTCAAGAGGAATTTCGGAGGGGACAAAGTTGTTTCTATACTGAACAGTGAAGAGGAAATCATTCCCAGGGACGTTTCTGTGGAATCCAGGAGAGGAGGGAACATGGGCAACGGCGTGTGCTCAAGGAAGCAGAAGAAGATTTTCCAATCTCTCTTACTGGTCACGGTGGTGTTCGGGATGATCTATGGTGGGATGGTGTCTTATGAGATGCACAAACAGCTGAAGAGGACAGAAGAGATGGCCCTGAAATATCAGCAGCACCAGGAGTCTCTTTCCGCCCAGCTTCAAGGTAAAAACACACGTCGTCTTGATGACGTCACGGTGCAAGCAACGTTCTCCCAAACTTTGGCAACTAAAATGTAGTTTACCGTGAGTGATCTTGCAGGGTTTCTTTTGTTTGCGATCTTGTTGCTTAATGGTTAAAGGACTTGAGAGGTAATCGAAAGTTTTACTTTAAAAGCACTTAAGAGAATGTGACATAATTACAATCTACAAAATGCATTGAATGAATACATTGACTGACATTTCTTGTGACAAGACCACTTAATGAGAATAAAACAGAATGCAATAGAATAGAATGGTGGTCTATTGTCTATTGGTTAAAGGGATAGACATGAGGTTGAGTAAATGATGACTGAATTGTCATTTTTGGGTGAACTACCACTTTAAGAAAGATCTAGGCTGGAAACCAAAAAGTTCCTGAAAAATTTCAAATGACAAAATAATGTCACACAAGCTGTTAAATTGGTGACAAATGTTACTGAATATTTCACACCTATATCTTGAGAATAGAATAGAACATAACAGAATAGAATGTGATAGATTGGGGTAGGTTTTTTTTAAGTCACCATAAAATCATAATGGAATTAATAGAACATTGCAGTATTTATTAAATGATTTATCTATGCATCATTTTTTTTAAATTCATATCTATGCCCTCCTAATTTTTAATCACTTCTCTGGGCGGGGCAACATGTCACTCACATGACATCACACCAAAAGCAAACCACAAAGATCTAAATGAATTGCCCAAGGGCAAAATCAAATCCATCCCTACATGTTTACTTGTTCAAGAATCTGGATATAGATCTCCATAGGGAAAAAAAGATGATTGCAACTTCCGTTTCATGCTGACTTTAAATCAAAGGATTGTTAAATCAAGCCATAGAAATGATTCCAGATAGCAATGTAATCATCTACACGACACTTGACTGACATAGGCTATTAAATGAAATACCACGGTTTGCAAACCTTTTTCATGGAACTCAAATAAAGTGTTTTGCTGCAAATCCAATTTTGCTGCAATTCACGCAGAACTTGAAACTGGTCAAACTGGCTGTTAAGTTGTTGACATCCTAGAAATGTTTGAGTGTTTTTGTGTGTAGATACTGTAAGGATTCCCTGCAGATGCTCATTTTTATGCAGAACATTTTGTTTCAACCTGTGCCTAAAATCACAGTCTTTCATTGTCCCAGTCTTACAGAGATTGGCTTCGCAGGTTGTCTGCTTGTCCAAGCTCAATACAGCTGCAAAAAGGGTACGACGAAATGGCTCTTGTGTTTATATTACCGGTAAATATATGATAAACTGTTGGCACTGACAGATGAAACTTTTGTAACTTTGCTAGATTGCAATATTGAGTTGCATGCCACTTCTCCGTCAGTTCTTCGCAAATGTTTTGAGGTTGGAGGGGGTTTTGTGTGTGCATTCAATAATGTAAATATATATTTACTGAATAACTATCTGCTCCACATTTTAGTAAATCAAAATTAAACAATAAAAAAATCTAAACCGTTTACCCACTGGATACTTTTTAGCACCAAAAAAACCCTTTATTAAATATATTAATATAGGTAAATATTAATGGGAATTCAGAGATATTTTATTCGTAAAAAGATTCTTGTTTCAATAATTGTGGCCAAAGTGTTTTGAAACCCCCCAACACACACACACTTACACACACACTTTCAATTCTTTTATCTCAATGAAAGGTTTGATTTTTGCTTTTTTTATGAAAGATCAAAAGGATAAACAATGCAGATTTATTTTGTACAGCCATTTTTTTTTAATCATATTTACCAGGGGTGCCATAAATTCTGACCACAAATGTAGTTCAGATCTTGATGACAACAAATGATTAATCTTTTTTTTTGGAAAAAAATGTGTTATATTTTACTTCTTGCAGTAAGGGATTTAGATTATTTAATTTTAGATTATTTAACTGTTATATAATTAATTGTAAATATATAATATAAGTTGCTTTACAATTATTATATTTATTTACGCTCGATCTTCTTCTTGACAATGAAAAATATGATTAATAACTATTTAAGAAACTTTTTTATATTTAAATTTTTTTATTTTAAAATATACAAAACCTGTATTTAAGATTTAATGTATTATTTTTATATATAATTATGATACATTAATTATAACCGTCATTAATAATACTTGTTCTATATTCATTCAAAAATAGCCTTAGTTACTTGAGCCAACATATATTTTATTTCCTAAGCTTATATGCTGCTTATTGCGCAAAACGGTTTTACTTTTAATTGTTATCAGGACCACTAGGACGTCCTGTGATTACTGCCGCCTTTGAGTCTTAATCACTGCACAGTCTCTTTAATCAGTTTAATAAGTACTTGACGTGTCTGTTATGTAATAATGGATGTAATGGAGGATACAAGACAAGGGGCAAGGCGTCGGAGGATGCATACCTTGACTTCACTGTAATATTGCCGTTCAACGAACAACCCACGCTCCTGGACAAACACACATGGGGAGGAAAGCCTCGGCCAGGGTTAATTTCCTGAGGCATTTCAGATTTTGCTGGTGTAGCTCATGTTACGTGTAAAAAGAGCAGACGGGTCAACCTTTTAATCTGATGCCATTAGAGAGAAATTAAGAGGGTTGAATTTGGCACTCGACGGGTCAGTGGTTCACACAGTGCGGAAAGTCTTAAAAAATAGCTCAGCTTACTTTACCTTCTGACTATGGTACTGTACAAAGTTCGTGTTGTGAGGAGATTGTGTTGGAGTATAGACTTTTTATACATATTTTTTTAGCACTGTTGCTTTGTTTGCATGTTAAAATGCTATACTTTTTGTTTAACTGTTTGCACAGTAAACCCATGTCAGAAATGTACATCTTTATATATAAATGTATATCTTTTAAAACACAGCCTCTACCACAGCCATATGGATTCGGAGTCAGGCAGATGTTTTTTGTTCATTCCGAGTTATTTTTCTGCATTAGTCTGTCTGTTTAGTAAAATCACTTTTTCGATGTTGGGTTGTGCAAAACTATATATTTTCATGTATAATTAATCTGTATAACAACCAATTTAGTGTCATGTCAGCATAGGACACGTTATTGTGTTTGAAAAAACACACATTACGTGGGTTTCAAGACACTGTTTCAAAGACATAACTTTCATTGTGCCATATGTTGAAGAAAATGGCATGCAGATATGTGAGATGACAGCCGAACACATTTGTTTGCATTTTTGCACTGGCCAGAAGTTCAAATACATACTGTAACTCCAACTGTAGCTGAAAGAGAACCAAGAAATGTATCTGCTATATTACGTGCTATATGCTAAATGCTATATGTAAATTTTTGACTGTACTAAAGCATAAAAATACCATGATATTTTTGCAGAGATTTAGGGTTCACATACTTGTATGAGAAATGTTTCTCTGAAAATGCTACAGCCATTTATTTTACTTTGAAATGTGTTTTGGTCAGAATGTCTGTTATTGTTTCGGTCTGTGTGTTCCCGCCTAGTGCCAATTTCCCCTATAATATTTACAAGTCTTGTTCACTCAGATATACATCATTGCTTGCGTTACATCAGTGCCCACACTACTGGCAGAACTCTTGAAATGTGTTTAAGAGAAATGGCCTAAGCCTTTGATCATATTTCTACAGTTATTTACATTAAATCACTTAGTATTTTACTTTATTTCTCTTTACATTAGATAACTGTGGTTCCCATTGCATTATGGGAATTTTATGTGACGTCAACACCACATACAGAGACTCATTGTATTTTTTAAATTTGCCGTATACTACTGTTTTTGACGTAACAGTCTCTCTGACTGTCACTATTCCATCATGCTGTTTATTTCTATAATTCTATATAACTCGTATTATTTAGACTCTATAATTCGTTCTGGTGAAATCACAAAATAAAATGTAAATGTGTCCCTACTTGATATACAACCACTGATAAACATAATCAGTTTTAATAATAATAATAAAAAAAAAACTATTCGAGTGCAGATTAGAATCCAGAACCTCTGACACCCTTGGCAAAAGTTCTGCCACTGGACCATTAAAGTGCTTCGCGTGAAAATTCACGCCACCAACATGTATTAGATCTCATTAAACGACAAATTTAGCAAAATGTACTATTTAAATCGATTGGTGGACTTCGGTGTGTTATTGTACATAGGTGTACATCTGATTTATGATTTAGCTTTATATTAAGTTGGACCATTTTCTATGTTCAGTGTCACCAGATTAAATGTATCCAGGTAAGTATTGCAGTTAAAAACTGTCACTAATTCATTCGTACCAAAATCTAACATTTTAACAACTCAACTCAAACAGGAACCTCTTCACTGCAGATAAGGTGAAATGTGGTAAAACATCAATTTGAGTCTTTCTCTCTATGGATCTCAGCATTTTTGGACAGAATTTAAGATAATATGTAAGTATTAAAATTTCATCTGGCATAATTTAATTTAGTTCATCTGAAATGTTTGAAAATGCAATTGACAAAAAAGCTGTTTACAAATATATATTCTTAAATTTTAGTAAATATATGAAGAGTTCAGATGCAAAAGCCTCTAAGTGCCATTTGAAATTTTCTTCTAAAATGATCATTTTTATCAAGCTTGTATATTTAAGTTCAGTAATTTCACTTAAATGGCAATGAAGATGACCTAATAATTGCCATTTAAGTGAAATTACTGAACTTAAATATACAAGCTTGATAAAAATGATCATTTTAGAAGAAAATTTCAAATGGCATTTAGAGGCTTTTGCATCTGAACTCTTCATATATATATAACTAATGGAATTTTCTCCTCTCTCTCTCTCTCTCTCCCCCTTTCTCTCTCTCTCTCTCTCTCTCTCTCTCTCTCTCTCTCTCTCTCTCTCTCTCTCTCATATATATATATATATATATATTTATATATTATATATATATATATATATATATATATATATATATATAGTGTTGGAACCGGGATCTCCTCTGACCAGGGAGCATTCTGATCAAGTTCTGAACAGGAACCAGTCTTGGAGAAGTTAATTTATTCACAACGGTGGACAAAAACATTGTACTAGCTTATTAAAGGTTATTTTGAGGATGACGTTTACTTTTATGCTGTGAAAAACATGGAGGAGTAGACAGTCAGACATTAACAATAATAAGAAATGTTTCTTGAGCATCAAAGACACTTCTTTCAAAAACATTAGGGCACTTAAATACTTATTTTGGCCACCAGTGTACATGAATCCAACACATTTTTGGAAATAATTATTTTGAAGGTGGGGTTATGTGTCATGTATTGTGAAAATAACTTTTTTGCCCTGTGTTTGACATTTCCTTTTTGACTGCTCAATGTATTTATGTTCTGTAGTTTTATGAATGTTTTATTTCATTAGCTAAACAACCAATGCCTCTGCAATAATTTTGTCAAATGCTACTGTTTTGTTTAGAATTTTGTGTACTTTTTTTTTTAACAATGTGTGCAGTGATGGACAGCAAATAATGTGTTAATTTAACATGTTTACACATCTTTGTGCTAATCTTTCTTATGTTTACTTTGTTGAAATTAACACAAAACCCTTAACTCACCCACCTAATTTGTACACGTGTAAAAAATTAACACATCATTTTCAGCATTAGCAGGCTGTTTATTTTGTGATGTACTGTATATGAAATGTTTTAAATTAAAAAAAAGAAAATGGTATTTGTGTAAATAATTTTGTCTAATTGATTTGAATGTCAGTAGTACTTGTGTAGGATAAAAATAAATATAAAAATTATGAAATTTAAATATTTAGTACAGATAAAAATAAGTGTGCTGATTAGCTTGATTTTACAGTAATGCACTATATTACACAATAACAGTACCAACTGAAATAAGTGGTAACGCTTCCTTTTACAGTCCAGTTACCCATGTAAATACTATTTACTTATTTTAGTAACTACAATTACTGGGTAATAACTAGTAGTAACCCTGAACCTACTCCTAAACCTACCCCTGGTCCATGTACTTACCTTATATTAGCCAGTACTTTCTAGGTAAGTACACTGTAAGTACTGAACTGTAAAAGGAAGCGTTACCAAATAAGTTATAGTACTGTACATCTTTATTATAGTAACTATTGCCAGTAAGTTACTGTTAAAAATAAAGTCTAACAGTGTAGTATGTCCCAAAGTTTGCCTACTCTTTTGCTACACACTCAAAAGTATGTACTTTTTCTTCACAAAAAGAGTACATACTTTTAGAGCGTAGTATAAGTAGGCAAATTGTCTAAAAGTGGAGTTAAACACAGCGTTCTATTCTTCTGTGATCCAGAATGGCAGCACTGCTGAAAGACTGCTGTGAACTTGCATTTCTTTCAGCCTGAGGCTTATTCATTTCACTTGAAGTGTAAAAGGATCTTTACATTTGCCAAAAATAAAACTTTTGTTTGTTTGTTATTAAAAAAACAAATAAGCAAGCCCAGCTGAGAAAAAGTAACGCAACACGCAACGCATTGCTTTCCATAAAAAGTAACAAATTAACGCAGTTAGTTACTTTTTATGGAGGAATACAATATTGGATTACTTTTAAAAGAAACACTGGTCAACATCAACACAAAAATTAATCTTTCTCTCTTTCTTCCTCTCAGTTGTGTACGAGCATCGCTCTAGGTTGGAGAAGTCACTTCAGAAGGAGCGGCTTGAGCATAAAAAAGCCAAAGAAGGCAAGTTTGTTTATAATATGATGACAACATCAATGACTAATTGATGAAGAGGAAATGATGAATTGTAATGACATCCTGTAGCTTGCATGATGGATAAACCGGTGCAGCCCAAAGCAGCTATATTATGCCAAGTGTCAAGTTAATAAGATCCTAAGAGTATTTGGACTTTTAAGCCACACTTAAAGGGATACTCCACTTTTTTTGAAATAGGCTCATTTTACCACTCCCCCAGAGTTAAACAGTTGAGTTTTACCGTTTTCGAATGTATTCAGACGATTTTTTTGATATTTACAAGAATATCAGTAACCACACATTTTCTGGTCTCATTGACTTCCATAGTATATTTTTTTCCTACTATGGAAGTCAATGAGACCAGAAACTGTCTGGTTACTGATATTCTTCTAAATATTAGAAAATTGGCTGAATACATTCGAAAACGGTAAAACTGTTTAACTGTTTAAGTGGTAAAATGAGCCTATTTCCAAAAAAAGTGGAGTATCCCTTTAAGATGTATGAATGTCTTTGCAAAATAATATCATGTAATAGTTAATTAATTGGCATAATAAGTATTGTATTTGTCTCTGCTGTAATACTTGTTTTTACCTTTTCCTCACAGATTATCTTGTGTATAAAATAGAGTCTCAGCAGTCTCTCAACAAAGAAAAGGTATGTTGTTTTGAGCAGTACGGCATGAAGAAAGTTTTTTTTTTTTGCAGTAAAAATTGGAGTTGTAAAACTAGATGAAATGCAGGGAAGCTAAGTTTTTAGAGGGAAAACAGTCAGATACTCTTCTGGTTGTTTGTCTGCAAACTATAAATTTCTCGAATATCACGACCTGTGTCTTTCCGGCATTGCATTTGGAGAGACATGATGCCATGCTTACAAAATTACCAGGTTTGTTTGTATTTGTTTTGTTTACAGCAAGATGCCAGTGTCAGGTTTAATTCTCTGCATTCCCAGCATCAGATTTTGAAGGTCAGTTGGAAAAAAGTCATCGGCTGTTTTAAAAATGATGTTTTGTGATGTACTGTACAATACAGTATGTCTTTTCTTCCCATGGCAAACACAGATAATTCACTGTTGTGTGTTTGTGTGTGCGTTTACCATCAGAACCAGCATGAAGACCTAAAAAAGCAGTATTACGAACTACAAGAGCGACATCAGCTACAAGGAGATGAACACAACAAGGCATTAGATGAGCATAAACTGAGACTTGGCCAGCTTCATCAGACCAAAGAGTCTGAGATTTCTAAGCTCAAAGGTATCATGTTCTCGGCATCTTTCTCTTAGCAATAACACCCTGGCAACCACCACAAAGAGTCTAGCATCATGTTGCCTAATGCCTACTGGTGTCTTTATGGTGGAATTAAAAGCTACAGTCATTTCAGCTGCCTCTCTCATTCTCTTTCTCTTTCTTTCCCAGAGAATGAATTAAACCTACGTGAAGAAAACAAGCAGTTGAGAAAAGCTCATCAGGACATCTATGTGCAACTTCAGGATACCAGGGTAAAACCGTAAAGCCCTATGCGTCTTTTTTAGAGCAGTAGTACAAAATGTTTTGTGGTTATTACGGATAATTAAGCCATGCATACTTTTTGCCACAGTTAAAGAGGTAAATCTTGTGAAAATGCCCCAAAATTCACAAAAAAACTAAGAAATAAACTTAGAAAAATTTAGAATGAAGAAATGGAATCATACTTCAAGACAATTGATATTTTGTTTTATTTTAAAAAAAAAAGCAAGTCAAGAAATAAATTATATTATTTATATCTCTGTGAATGTATATTTAAATGTAATGTTTATTAACCATAATATAATGTAATACATTTGATATTTAGTTTGTTTATTTAAAATATTCAAAATGACATCAGTTCAACAGATATTGCAATAATGCAATTGTTATCGTTTTATCATGCTTATAATTGAAATTCAAAAATGACAATTATCAGTTGATATAATATGAAATAATTTCACAGTGCAACAAATTTAATGATTCTTAAAAATAGACTTTTTAATGCAATATATATTAGGGCTGTCAAAACGATTAATCGCGATTAATCGCGATTAATCACATCCAAAATAAAAGTTTGTGTTTACATAATATATATGGGTGCACTGTGTATAATTATTATATATATATAAATACACACACATGCTTGTATATATTTAAGAAATATTTTCATGTATATTCTGTATAGATTTATATATAATTTATATTATATATAAATATAAATATTTTATATATAAATAATATTTTTTTCTTAAATATACATGCTTGCGTGTTTTTTATATATATACAAAATAATTATACACAGTGCACCCATATATTATGTAAACAGAAACTTTTATTTTGGATGTGATTAATCGCGATTAATCGTTTTGACAGCCCTTTATATATATATATATATATATATATATATATATATATATTGTGAAATGTTTTTAAATGAATTAAAATTTAGTTAAATTTAAATTTAAAATTCCATGATCCATTTTATTGCAGATCAGGCAATTGTTTTTATGATGATACTAATTCAGCTTTATCACACAGTCCATGCTAATATTCAGTGTGATTATCCTGAATGCTTGTATTTGAGCTTTGCCTGTGATGGTTCCTCTTGTAGCAACAGCACAAGAACCTAAAAGCCAGCCACGACCAGCTTGTGTTGACCCTGGAAGACCACAAGAGTGCACTAGCTGCGGCACAGGTTAGGGTGTGTTTGTGTGTGTGTGCATGTGCTTTAAGCAGGTGCAGGTGTGTGTGTGTGCTGTTCCACTGACAGGTCAAATGCCATGCTGAGCATATCCTGTGGGAAAGACAAGTCAAGTTTCATTGAGGTCATGTAAGCAGCAAGCAAATAGTTTAGTGTAATAAAATTAGATTGCATATCAATGGCTTTCTGTAAGTTGCAACAACTAATTTGCTTTTCCTGTGCAATTTAGGAGTGTTATTTATGTGGCTTCATCTCAAATATGTTGCCTATGTAGGAAGCAAGGTTTTAACACAGCTAATATGTTTTATATTTTCTGCAAAGCACCGCTTGGAAGTAGTAATGCTCTCAGTGTGAAAGCAGCACATGATCCTGCTGATTCAGTTAGACTGCAGTGTTATGCAAGCTTGTCAGACTGGACTAAGTCTGCGATTCAAGTCTGGTCGCATTCCACAAGGCCATTATGATCTTTTGCACACAGTTTCACTCTCGTTTCTCAGAACTTTTTGCCCTTGTTTAGCATGCTAAAATGTGCATGACTCTGATAAGCCATGCATGCTGTACTTTCTGTTTACTCGCACTTTCTCTGTGGCTTTGAGAAACCAGATGTACAGATGCTCATTAATTAGAACTGTCATTATCTGCTTTCCCAGGATGATAGAGAGGCATGCTGGGAGGCATTGGGTTTAGTGTGTGTGTGTGTGATACAGAGTGATAATTTCCTTCCATATGCTGGCAACACTTGGCATTCAAACAGAAAAGAAAACAGGTACCCTAGTAAAGAAGGATTGAGGATGATTAAACAATTGTATGATTTAAAGAAAAGTCCTTTGAAATCATACATTTGCAATGTGTGACTCTTATTTGAAGTCAGGTGCAGGCACAAAATAAGATGCACAAGATACAAAGTCCATGTACAAGAACCTGCAATGTTTAGTATCAATGACATTAAACATTTTAAAGACCTACATTTAAGTTCAATCATTACCAATTTTGAAACCAGAACTAAAAATAATATGCCTTTGAACATAAATAAATATAATATAATTAGAACATATATAATTAGAACTCTAGAATTCTTACAATTAAATACATTTTGCTTTAAAGGAGTAGTTCACTTTTAAAAAAAACTTTTGCTGATAATTTACTCACCCCCATGTCATCCAAGATGACATGTCCTTCTTTCTTCAGTCAAAAAGAAATTAAGGTTTTTGATTAAAACATTCCAGGATTTTTCTCCATATAATGCACTTTACTGGTAACCAAACGGTTCAAGGTCCCAAAAACACTTTTAGTGCTAAAAGGGCTTTAAACTATTCCAGACGATGAATAAGGGTCTTATCAAGCGAAACGATCAGTTATTTAAAAAAAAAAAAAAAAAAACTAATCTTTTTTCGTGTCATTTGGTTTATTCAATGAACGAAATGAACGAATTAACTCGGAAAAAGATTCGTTCATTTTGATGAGCGAGTTCGAACAGGAGAGTCACAAACGCGCAACACAGAAGAGAGCAAGGCGACCATTTGAGCTTATAAAACTTAAACTTTGTTATTTATTTTGTTTATGAGCGATCGTTATTCGTTCCTGGAATGTTTTCATCAAAAACCTACATTTCTTTTCGACTGAAGAAAGAAAGACGTGGACATCTTGGATGACATGTGGGTGAGTAAATTATCAGCAAAAGTTTTTTGAAAAGTGAACTACACCTTTAAAACAAACTTTACTTTCTAAAACAAAATCTTTTTTGTTTATTTTAAAAGTATAAATGTTAAACTATTAAATATGGATTAAATATTACATTTTTCTAATATTAAAAATGTCTTTTAATCAATTGAATACATTTTGCTTTAAGTTCTAAATAATATGATTCAATTCAATTCGTAAATAAAATAAAAAGACAAGTAGATTTGTAGAATTTTGTCAATGAAATAAATGTTGCTTGAGGTTCTCAATTCATTGTTCAACTAATAATGCATTTATTTACTAGTTTTCTTTCTGATCTGGATGTTTTTCCCTCATGATGGCCTTTAATCTCTTTCTCTTCTGCCTTATGTCAGGCTCTTGATTTTGGCTTACTGTGTTTCAGCTAACCACCAAACCATTGCATGTGTAACTTTTCACCAGTGTATAGAGAGCCTAAGTCCCGCCCCTACGCTTCCGGCTCATGGGACCTTATTTCGGAAAAAATATGAATGGTGGTCAATGGCGAGAGACAACTTATCTTTTTATTCCGTCTGAACTGTGCCCTGAATTACACATATGATGTTTGTCAATTTAAAAGATAATTCTGAAAGTCAAAAACGTCGCAGTTTGTCATACAGCAGAAGAGTAACGTTTAGTTTTATGTGAAAATCGCTCTGTGTACTACATCTCCTGGGAAGAGAAACGAGATCCGCTGCTCGTGTGTGTGCAGTCTGGTACAAAACACTCAGGTAGGACGGGGTAACGTTACGATTATAACGTAAGACTGTAGAAATAATGACAGACAGCCTCAGTAAAGTTAGCTTTATTCATTGAGAGAAAATGTGCGCCTTTGGGGTTTGTAGTCTTTGTAATTACGTATTTTCACAGTCTTATACCTCAACGGTTTTACATCAAACTGCGACTTTCTTTACTTTAAAATGTATCTTTTAAATTGACAAACATCATATGTGTGATTCAGGGCACAATTCAAACCAGATCAAAATATTTGTTGTCTCTTGCCATTGACTACCATTCAATATTTTTTCGAAGTTAGGTCCCATGGTGGTCGACCGGAAGGGGAGGGACTTAGGCTCTCTATATGAAGCCTTTTCTCTGATGTGTGGTATTGTACTGATGTAGTGGGTCTCAATGGGTTCCAGGTTCAGGTGGATGAATATAAACAGCTGAAGGAGACGCTCGGTAAGATGCCCAGTCTGAGACATGCCGCAGGGCAACCCCAGCCACATGAAGCTGTTCAGCCCGTCCAGAACGAGAAGGCAGAAGAAAACAAGCAACCACACGATGCTCAGCCAGAGGTATTGAAACTGTTTATCCATCATGCATTCAAAACTGAGGTTTTCCCCTACTCATGTCACTGGTTTAAATGGTGAATGAGATCTGTTTCATGTGGATCTCCATCAGATGGAGAAACACCACGAAGACGAGAAGCCTCAATCGCACCACAGGGAGGAGGTTGGCGAAATGGGAGGAGCCGAGGAGAGGAGGAGAGAGCTGGCAGAGGAGGAGATGGAGCAGGCGGGACAACCTCAGAAACTAGAGGAGGAGTTTGATGTGCCGCATAATGAAGTGGAGGAGGAGGAGCCACAGGCCAACCAACCAGATGAAAACGCACTAGAAAGGGAGCAACGTCACGTTAAAGAGGTCAGAACTCTTGCAACATGATTAGATAAATTACCAATAAACTATCTAATGTAAAGTTTGGGTTTGGTAAGATTTTTTGCCCCCCAATGCTGCATTTATTTGATCAAATGTAATATTGTAAATCATTCATATTACAATTTTGAACTGTTTTCTATGTAAATACATAAATTTCAAAATGTTGTTTATTCCTGTGATGGCAAACCTGAATTTTCACAACATTACTCCAGTCTTCAGAGTCCCATGTAGTCTGACTACGTCAGACTTCCTACTTCCACTAATTTCATTTCGCTCCTGAATGTCAGTCTAAGATAGCAGCCTATCTTTCAGTTTTCCAGCGGCCTTCGGACTGCCGGCCAATCAACGAACAGAGGGCGGACTGAGAGCCGTGACATAGACGCTAAGCGCCAAGTTTTACATTGTACTGTGGGTTAGAGAAATCGAATGGGAAACGAGACACAGGATGCAATTCGCTCTGTTATGGAGAACATTCCGGGGTTTTTCAAACTGAAGCCAGAGCAAGAAGCCAGAACAAGTGTTTGATAAACCTTTTAAATGGAGGTGATGTTGTGGCCCTACTCCCGACTGGTTTTGGGAAAAGTTGAATTTATCAATTGTTACCGTTAGTTACGTCTGTCTACGAAGCAGAGTGAAGTAGCTGAGTCTGGTATTACCAGGCTAGAGGAAAAAAGAGCTGTGTTTAAAAGATCTAATCCTAAGTTTGAGAGTTGGCTACAAATACTTTCTTGTTTCACTCTGGCAAAAATAAGTTTAGTGACTGTGCCGTGGATGCGTAGATTAACTTTGCATAATCTGCAAAAGTCGTTTACAGCCATGTTCACTCCGGTATTTCGCTCACATCATCAAGTGTTTACAGCAGGTTCACAGTGGAAGTTCGATCATAGATTTGAGTTCGATGCATGATGTCTGTGGTTTGACGCGGCTGTGTCGGCGCACAACATACGTCATAAATAAATGTATCTGATTGGTTTACGGGTAACCAATGATTTTAAACTTCAGACAAGCGCCCCTTAGGGAGAGAGAAAACACTCCTCTATTATGCCATTCCAGACTCTGTCTACGAAGCAAAGTGAAGTCTATGTCAGGCTATGTCACATGATCCTTCAGAAAACATTCTTATATGCTGATTTCATTCTAATATGCTATTATTATTATCAATGTTAACAGCAGCTGTGCAGTTTAAAATTGTTATGCTTTTATTTTCAGGATTCTTCTTCATTTGTTTTGTAACATTATAAATAGAGATGCACCTATTGATCGTCTGGTGACCAGTCCAGAATTGACCGATTTTCACGTGATCGGCAACCAGCACACGGAACGCACATGTAGGAAACCTTGTGAATTACGGCTGTTTCACACCGCAAACGTGTGCATTGTGCATTATTTCTGGAGTGCATGTAAATCAATGAGTGCATTCACACCGGGAGCAGGATCAGCGCGTGAGCATCAAGCAGGAACAGTGGTTTTCGGGTTTCGGCGCAGAGTCTAGTTTTGCTGCACCGCACAAGTGAAAACACACTTTTGATGGAATAGGATTTCACACAAAAGTGCCCAAAATGCACAGAATTTGCATGTCTGGTGTGTTTTAACAAGAACTCGAGTATATGTCAGAAAAGAAAATGAATTTTCTTTTTGAAATGAGCATATTTTTTTTGTTGGATATTGGATGTAAAGAGAAGGAAATGGTTCTTCCATAACACTGCATTTTAGATGTGTGTGAATTTCCCACACCAGGAGTAATTTTATAGAGTCCTATTTTATAGCGATGACTGTTCAAAAATGTTCTATGCAAAATGTAAAATGTTATACTAAAGAAAAGAGAGAAAATAAATGTTTGTGTGTGCTGTAAAGTGGTTAGAAAAAAACGAAATCGGAATCGGCGTATACAGACCCCAAACTTTTGACCGGTAGTCTTGCATAGTGAGCTGCCTACCTAGACATTTTTATCCAATTGGTTAGAAAGGCAAAACATTTGGTTTAAATGCTTTTTTATCAAGTATTAATGATCTAAAAAAATCTCATTTAAAACACACTATGGAATAGAGACTAGAGTTCAGAATGCGAGCAAACATTTTTTTGCATATGCAGATTTAGCATCGCCCAAAGGACACATGAAATTTGTTCTTTCAAATCTGATTCAAACCACAATTGAAGTTTGTGTGAAATGCGATTCCAATCCATTTTTTACAAATGCATCTCAGTCTGGACGCTGGCTGCTCAAATCAGATTTCAAATTGTCTAATGCATCACGATAACGTTAAAACCAGTGGCGGAAATGCCAGAAATATTCATACATTTATAGATATATATACCAGTCTCCTCCGTTGCGGAGTTTTTCTTGTGCGATGGAAGAGTTCTGCATCGAGACTCAATAGGGCGCTTATTTGGAGAACCTGCATCATTTGAAAGCCTCATCACATATTTTGGTCAGTTTACATTGTTACCTAAGCAACCCATGCAGATAGGATGGTTATGTCTGGAGTGGACACACAAATCTAATTTGATCATTTGCATTTAATAGTGCAGACAGTCTGCTTGAAAAGACCTGATCTGAGAAAAAATCAGATTTGCCTGCATTCTGAACATCAGTATGTTTTCATTATTATAATAAATATATAGAGGTGTTATCTTAGCCAGTCCACCTCCCTGCATTGTCATCCAACTTTGAACTAATTTCCCATTGCAAGGCCCTCACTCTTCTGTTCTGCCCCCAGGTGGCGCCAGCGCAGGTGGAGCGGGTGAAGTCTGCCTACGAACAGCAGCAGGAGCAGCAGCGTCTGGCTGCGCAGCTGGCGGAGGAGCGCAAACAGTTACACCTGCGTCAGGAAACCCTGCAGAAACAGCAGCTGCAGCAGCAGAAGGAGAGAGTGGAAAGATTACGTCTGCAGAGAGAGAGAGAGGAACAGCTGAACCGAGAAGCCGATCTCAAAGAGCAAAAACTCCAGCAAGAGATGCTCCGGTCAGAGGCCCTCCCTTGAATTCTACAGTTATAAAAAAATAAATATATCATAAAATAAAGAAGAATGGACATTTGTACGTGTTTTTTTGTTATGCCAGGAAACTACAATGATTTATTTTATAAATCCTTTTATTTTCTGTATTTACCAGGAAAAAGGCACAGTATGAAAACATAGATGCTGATATAGTCCAGGGAGAAGAAGATGCACAGATAGCTGAGGAGAAAGGTGACAATTTAAGTGGTTTGTTGTGATAGCAGTGCTACTTTTTACTCGTAGTCAGGATTATCCTGATCCCAGCAGAGGGGTGGATTTCAGGAACAAAAATGTAATAACTTGAAAACTGGTAAAAAAAAAAATACAACGTTTGTATAATAAAATGTATACAAATTGATATTTTTTATTTTGTTCTTGATTAGTTTAACTGTAAAGTAGTAAAGAAGTAGTGAACAGGCTACCTATTAAGCATTTCAGTACAGTAAAGTAAAAAATGTTTTTAATGCAATTAAATAAACAGCTGTCAATATATATATATATATATATATATATATATATATATATATATAAAAAAGAAAATTTAATCACTGTATAGACCCCTTTTGCGCCGCTGGAGACAAAAAAAAAACAAACAAAAAAAACGGACGGATGTGGGAAACGTTAATACAAACCAGCACAGATTCAGCTACATATTAAATTAATATGATAATTAAATTATATATGATTCTTAAATTAATGTAATGTGAATTAAAATTCATAAAAACAGCTTAAATTATTATTATTAAATGTCATCTTGTTGTGTTGTTGGGTGCAAGAATCAATGAAAAAAAAATGGATTTCTAGAAAATAATCACATAATTAACCATAATTGCACCGTAATGTCACTCTTTTACGTTGACTTTTGTCATCTTCTTTTCGCTGGCTAGGCAGAACTGTGGATCGTACCACACAAGTCTTGTACATGACCATTAAGCATATAGTTATAGGCATCAAAAGATTTAAATGCCCTCAGTTTCTCTTTACGGTCGGTTTCTCTATCGGATAGGTGTGGAAGTCAGGCCACTCAACCGGAGGTAGCGTTCATGTTAATCCTGTCAGATCATCCATTCATTGAGTGAGCATGTATGGGTCAGCTAATCTGGTTCCATCCATTAAAATTAACGTTTGCAAATAACAACCGCGGTCCTGGACACTGAGTGACCTTGCACATTAAGATAAAATCTGATTTTCTCCAGTCATTATTATAAAACAAGCTAACAAAACTTGCAAACTAACGTTAGGGAAGCAGCAAGAGGGATCATTCTGCCTCCACCTAAGCTCCGCCCACAAAAAAAGTAAAACTGAAAAGGGGTCTATATAAACTACATTGACTCAGTCATCAGAGATGAGCCAGTCAAAATAATTTTCTAAAAATTATTGCATGCAGATTTGTTTGTTTTTGTTCTGGGTCATATGAGGGGGCCACGAAAACCCTAAAGGGACATGGAGATTAGGAAATATTTATATTTTATGCTTTTTTTTGTTCTCTCGCAAGAAGTCAAATGGATTACCTGATCCTTGATAGCAAAACATGGGATTTCCAAATCTAGATCATTTTGATCCCTATTAAAGGGTTAGTTCACCCAAAAATGAAAATTCTGTCAGTATTTACTCACCCTCATGTTGTTCCAAACCTCTATGTGTTTATTTGTTCTGTTGAACACAAAGGAAGATATTTGGAAGAATGTTTTAATCAAACAGATCTCATTCCCCATTGACTACCATAGTAGGAAAAAATACACACTATGGTAGTCAATGGGGAATGAGATCTGTTTGATTAAAACATTCT
Source organism: Cyprinella venusta (assembly GCA_038021265.1). Classification (NCBI taxonomy): domain Eukaryota; kingdom Metazoa; phylum Chordata; class Actinopteri; order Cypriniformes; family Leuciscidae; genus Cyprinella; species Cyprinella venusta. The sequence goes on from CM075871.1 coordinate 15,497,537, forward strand.
TCCAAATATCTTCCTTTGTGTTCAGCAGAACAAATAAACACATAGAGGTTTGGAACAACATGAGGGTGAGTAAATACTGACAGAATTTTCATTTTTGGGTGAACTAGCCCTTTAAACTTTTTGAATAACTGGGCCCTGAGGATTATAGTTTTTTGTATGTCTCTGTCATGTGTAGAGGAGAACGTGCACCATGAGGAGCCTGGGCAAGATGAAGAGGACCATGCTCAACAGGAGGATGAGGTGTGTTCACTTATGATATTATAAACCCATATACTGTACAAGCACCAGTATTCATATAAACATGATGTGAAACCTATGAAACTTACAGCGACCTGTAGGAGCGGATGTTGATCCAGAGGACGACCCCAACAATCAGGGTGAGGATGAGTTTGAGGAGGCAGAGCAGCAGCGGCATGCCCATGAGGAAGAGGAGGAGGAAGAGCCAGCACCCGTAGGTAACCCCAACATGCACCTGGCCGTCGAGAATCAACACCAGCCGCCTGCTGAAGAACAACTGGTGGTAAGCAACCAGTTCTTTTCAGCTGAAAGGAGTCTCCTAACCAGCAGACGTGACATGTTATGATGTGTGAAACGAGATTGTGGACCAATGAGTCTTCAGTGTTGGTGGAGCTATGCAGCATTTTTTGTATAAAAACAAAAAACTGTCTGAAGTTTTGTGTGTTTTTTGCAGATGGCTGGAAACCCAGACCAACAGGAAGATGCTCTGGATGAGCAGTACCAGGAAGAAGGCGATGATGAGGTCGGAAAACAAATGCAAACACACACACAGTCCTAAAAACAAAAAAATAATTATTTGTTCCCTAATCGGGATGGCTTTCTCCTCTAGGCTCAAGATGAGCTGGTTGAAAATCAGAAGCATGAGGTGATGCGAGAAGAAGGAGGAGACCCGTATAATGAGGAGAATGCAGAACAGGTACAGAATATTTAGAATTTGTGGCTGTTCAGGAGAGGTTTGCTGATCAAAATTATACCTGGACAATTATGAAATAAATTTAAAATAGTCCTTTAGATTTACATGATTAAATTAAAGCTAGGCTGCAGTTTTGTAGAGGCTAGCAATAGCAAGCTAGCTTTGAAAGCATGAGATCCAGCTCTCCCTTCAGAGTATCTCCAAAGCCACGCCTCCTTTAAAACACATGATCACAACTCAACACAGCAGTGTCCGCAAAGCATCACGAGACAAGAGAACAGACTGCGTTGCCTCATTACCTCATGTCTCAAAGCACATACCATTACAATAATAATGAACATAAGTTACAGAGCTCTACCGGACTGTTGCAGGTTCATTTCGAGATTGATATTGTTGCTATAGAAAGGCAGAAATTCAAGTCTGAGGACGTGAACAGCTCCAAGTGGAACGTCACGGTTTGCCATCTCTTAAAGTAAAGATTTTTTACCTTAAAATAATGTCGATACCTTAAAATAATGTTTCAAATCGTTTTAGTGGTTCATCAAGTCGTGACGTGGTGAAATACACTTATCCCACCGCTTTGCGGTCCTTTATCTGATATATCCACGCTATGTTGGATTGCCAGATCGGGTCGTGTTTCTGTTGTCCGATTGAGACTTAAGAAAACTACAAATTTGACATGCTTTACGGCAAGCGTTACAATTGACGATAGGTGGAGCGTGCTCGACTGTAGACTACGACTACATGAAAGACCTAGCAGCCGAGTAGCTTTTTGGTTCTGATGGTGTAGATGTCACCAGGTGTGCAAATAGATACATTGGTTGAAGTAGGACATCCTATTATTGTATTCGGACCGAATTGGACGAACGTTTTTTGGTCCTGACATCCACAAAAGATGTGCATTTTTGCCACTTCTATTATTGCTATCAGGATGTGAAGAGAGTTTCAACCAGTTTAACAAAAAGTGTTTATGAAAATCATTGCCTACTATAGCTTGATGGAATGGACCAGAACCAAAGCCAGAATAGTGACTTGACTAAGGACTAAGCAACAATGCAGGACAACAATTTTTATTTATTTATTTTTTTTAAATGTAAGATTTTGAAAATTGTTCATCATTATGTCTTATTGTGTCTTATTTTATTCGCTGACTTTAGCTAACATCTTTGCACGAAGAACAGCATAGTGATGAAACCTGTTTGTCTGTTTAGGGCCACTGTAGAAACATGTCTGCGCGTTTCAATGTAAGGTGACCCGTGGTGTATGTAGATAGAAATGGCTCATTTTAATGTAATAAAAACATAAATGTTCATTAAATAGGTTATTATACACCACTGAAAACATAGTTATGTATATATTGCATTTCTGTCAACAGAAACTCCTAAATATCACACAGTGCACCTTTAAAAACATATTTGTTAATTGTAGTGTTCATTTAGTTTCTTGTCAAAAATGTAGAAGCCAGGACCATGAATCTCTAGTTAAGCTGTCTGTTCCATGACAACAATTTTATGGTCTCTGTCTCTGTAAAGTATCACAGAGAGTTATGTATTGCCTACGTGTGTGTGTACATTTTCACTTATTCTTTTGTTCAAGCTGCCGCTGTAACTGTAGACTGGTGGCAGTGCCACAGTTGGGTGAGTCAGATCGATTGCACAGTCTTCCACGGTGTTCAGTTACTGTCCTGAGTCCAGCTCCTCTTTAAACATCCATCCCCCATTTTCACCTCATTCACATACAGCGCTGATCCCAGAAAATTGGCATAGAATTGCTAGAGGGCCTTCTGTGTGTACATAAACACGTCCCAGGATTGATTCCGGAATGAGAAGCTTGACATTGCTGGGATTAGTCCCGGAACGTCATGTTGTTGTAAATAAACAACAAAGTTTGCACATCAACATCTAATGCTTGATCAGCTGCCATGTTGTTGAAAGCAATGCAAACACTTCCATTGTTGTACCACAACACTAGCGTTTTCGACGTGTACATTACACATCACATCTTTACGGGATGTGTGTTAAAGCACACACAGATTCCAGAAAATCCTTGGCAGTGTGAATGAACAAATCAAACGATCCCAGGACACATTGTTAGTGTATTTTCCAGAATCTCTGAAAGGGGCTTTAGATTTAGGGAATGTTATTCATGCTTTATTCACATCCCAATCCCATAGCTTTGTCCAAAATCGCATACTGTATAGTTGATACTACATTTAGTTACATAGCCTACTTGAAATGTAGTTGGTGTGATAGTATAATTTAAATTCGGACATACTACATCTACTATGTTGTCACTGTCTTGTAACCTAAAGCCAAGTTCACACTACAGGATTTTAAGCCCGATTTATGCCCGATTTGCAAATCGTTGAGTCGCCGACAGGTCAGGGTGTTATCGCGTGCATATCACGGGGGATTAGCGGACGATGAACGCTTGCAGAGCCAACAACGCAGCGAAAACGCGAGGAGACGCCTCGCAGACGCGCCGCCGAGCCCAGAAAAATATCTAGCCTGCTAGATATCCAGAGCCGTCGCGCGACTCAAACTCAGTGATGTCATGAGTACAGCTAACCATAGCAACGCATATGGGTTGAGGTCGAGGACACCAGGTAAATCTTTTTTTTTTTTTTTTTTACATTTTTTTCCTCAGAGCAGATCGTCGCGCAAACAGTGTGCAGTTTCGGTCTGACGTCCATTTTCACGTGTTGTGTTCTCTTCTTCGCTGGGTATTGGCGCAATATTTATTTATTTATTGCGTGTTTTTTCGTGACAAAACGTGGTTTGTAGACAAGATAGAATCGTTGGATGACAGAGTTGTTGTCAACTCGTTATTTATTTGATTATTTTCAGGATTTAGACCGTACCATAGTATTGAAACAGCTCTCATTGAGTCATTGCTCTTATCATCCGATCGTGGTTGTATCTCTATGTAGTGCGTTGTCAACTCGTGTAGTGAGTTACCTCCTGTTGTGGATCAATCACGTTGTGTTGTGTGGTGTGAACAGCTAAAAACTTGAACACTCCTGATTTCACTGAGAGCAAGTCGTGTAGTGTAAACCACACAGTTCAGCCCGACGTTTTAAAATCATGTAGTGTGAACAAGGCTTTAGGCGTCAGTTATGTCACTGCTTCACTGCCATTCACAAACCCTCTCCCCTGTCCTTGTGGGATGGTAAAGTGTCCAGTGGATGCACACTTGGAAGTAGAAGGTCATCCGGGTACTTTTCAGCTACTTTTTCATGAATACTATGAATTCGGACAAACTACTCAGCTAAAATAATGTTTTTTTGCCTATTATATAGGCATATTCGGATGCAGGGCATCACTTTATTTGAGGTGGTTAGTAGCAAACGAGCAGACTCAATGCTTGAGCTCAGACTTGTTAGGTGTATGTAACAAACATCATACTTGATTATTTTAATATAAGTCTTTTTGTATCTGTACAGGAGGAGGTCAGAGGTCAGGGTGTGAAGGAGGATAATCAACTCATCCAACATCACAATGAGGAGAACTATGAGGATGAAGAGGAGGAGGAAGAAGGCAATGGGGATAAACCCCCCATTCGCAGGGCAGAAATGTGAGGTGATTGAAAGGAAGGACAGCCAATCGCTGCCAAATTTGGATTGGGTTTCCCACACCATCCTCTAAACATTGTGCCAGGAGATCGCTCTATTGGGTCGTTCTGATGAATAGGAAATCTGATTTTCTTCCAGTTTGTGTAACTCTGAAACCGAGATGCACCAAAACGACCAACTACACAGAGCAAAACACCTGCTGTCTGCCTTTACTGTACGTCTGTCTGTCATTTCTTCTTCTAAGGAGCAGTGAATAAGTTCAGTTTAAATGCTGTTATATCTTGCTTTTGATTTCTTTGGCTGGACGAAAATCTGAAAGCATAGATTTCAACCACCAGAAACTCTTGCACTGAAACATTTGCCATTTTTGTTCAGTTGTGGCTCCACATTCAAGAAACATTCCATCTTTGAAGTAAACCCTTTTAAAAAAAACAAGTCTCATTTTAAGTCAAGACCGATCTTGATGGACAGGCAGCAGTCACAAATCGGCCTTAAATCCTCACCTGGTCCTGCCCAAACTTGTGTTGGACGCAAAAATGCAACGCAGAAATATTGTATCATGGGTGAGTTTGGCAAGGGTCAACAGATGTCACTACAATAATGTTTACATGTAATTCAAGCAGAGAATTGTAGCTGTTGAACGTCATTTTTAAATGCTGTACTTTACGTGCTTATTTACCATACTGCTGCCTAAACATAAACCAAATTCATTTAGTTAAACATGATTTTTATTTACTTTTCACAAAGTGCCTCGTAGATATCATAGGAAAAACTTCCTCAAATGCTACCTATCTTGCCAGGGTGATTTAGTTCCTGATATCTTTGTCGAATGTCTCTGTTATGGAAAAGTATTTGTATTGAATTTTTACTTCTTTCTTTTCAAGTCGACCTGCCAACTACTATTCTAGAATAAACTAGTACTAGTGTTCTACGTGCTACTGGACTTGGTCCTCAAGTCTGTTTGTTACTGTTACTCTTTAACATATGACATTAGACAGCAGAGAAATGAATGGCACATTAAAAATGAGAATTAATAAGAGACATAATATTCAGATGTAGAATTTGAATATGCAAAAAGTTAACAACATGTTTGGATTAGCTTACGCAAAATGATTTGTTCTGAATGTATGCTAAATCACTACAATATTGCATTTTTTTATTTATTTTGTCTTGTATTTACTTTGCTTTTTTATATTATATGAAATGAAATAATCTTGTTTTGTCACCTTTGTTATCTTCGGGGAGGCATGTGATTTTTAGGTTTATTAGTTGAAGTGGTCAGCTTTAATATTTTATATTTAAAATGAATATATGTTTATAGTTTTTTTCTGTTCTGCAAGTGATTTACATTGAAATATTTTTGTGCTGTTTTGTTGATAATGGCATTGTGAGCAGAATAAAAACTGGTGAAGGATTTAATGCTCATCTTTATTTTTTTTCATCATGCACAAAGTCTGGCGGGTGTGCTGATGTTTGGAGTAGAGAAAATATCTCTTTGTCTAATTACATAAATGTAAAAATGAACCTATAGCAAAAATAACAGTGCTGTGCTTTCATCCTGCAGTTCCTGGAAGGTTGATGAGATACTGCAGAAATGACAAAGAGGTAATGTGTAGATTCAGGTGAGTTCTGCAGTCAGATGGATGAAATAAGATGGACGGAGATCATCCCAAAAACATTTTCTACCTCTCATTCTTCATGAAACGGAACAAAATTTGTCTTGGTACTTATTGGTATATTATTTAGGCTATAATTGATTTGTTTGTATCTCTTTATTAAAATTATTAAATGTCTTCTTCTGCTTATCCAGGTCGCAGGGCAGCAGTCTAAGCAGAGATGCCCAGACTTCCCTCTCCCTGACACTTCCTCCAGTTCTCCCGGGGAGATACCGAGCCGTTCCCAGGCCAGCCAGGACATAGTTCCTCCAGCGTGTCCTAGGTCTTCCTTGGAGTCTCCTCCCAGTGAGACTTGCCGGAAACACCTTCCCGGGAAGGCGTCCTGGAGGCGTCCTGGATGCCCAAGCCACCTCAGTTGACCCCTCTCGATGTGGAGGAGCAGCGGCTCTACTCTGAGCTCCTCCCAAGTGACCGAGCTTCTCCCAGTCCATGCTGAAGGTCCTGGTCTGAAGAGGCCAACACGCCATCATCATCCGAAAAGAGCAGAGATGAAATCGTGTGGTCCCCAAACCTGACACCCTCCGGCCCCTGGCTGCGCCTAGAAATTCTGTCCATAAAAATTATGAGCAGAACCGGCGACAAAAGGCAACCCTGCTGGAGTCCAACATGCACCGGGAACAAGTCTGACTTACTGACGACAATGCTAACCAAGCTCCTGCTTTGGTCGTACAGGGACCGGACAGCCCTTAGCAAAGGACCTCGGACCCCATACTCCCGGAGAACCCTCCACAGGCTGCCGCGAGGCACACAGTCGAATGCCTTCTCCAAATCCACAAAGCACATATGGATTGGTTGGGCAAACTCTCATGAACCCTCTAGCACCCTGTAGAGAGTATAGAGCTTGACTAGTATTCCTATGGCCTGGACGAAAACCGCACTGTTCTTCTTGAATCCGAGGTTCCACTATCTGCCATATTCTCCTCTCCAGTACCCTGGCATAGACTTTCCCAGGGAGGCTGAGAAGTGTGATCTCACTGTAGTTGGAACACGCCCTCTGGTCCCCCTTCTTAAAAAGAGGGACCACCACCTCACTCTGCCATCCCAGAGGCACTGTCCCCGAACGCCAAGCGATGCTTCAGATTCATTTCAGCCAAGACAGCCCCACAACATTCAGAGACTTGAGTTACTCAGGGAGGATCTGGGGTGGTGGTGGTGGGGGGGCGTTCCTCCCAAACACGCCCCTCCAGGTGTCACTGTCGTAGCCCACATGGGCGTTGAAGTCCCCCAGTAGAACTACGGAGTCCCCATTCAGAGCACTTTCCAGCAACCTTCTCAGAGACCCCAAGAAGGCTGGGTACTCTGCACTGCCGTTTAGCCTGCAGGCACACACGATAGTGAGAGACCTATCCTGAGCCACCGTAGGCGCAGGGAAATGACCCTCTCGTTCACCGGGGTAAACTCCAACACATGGCAGCTGAGCTGGGGGACTAAGCAAACCCACACCAGCCCCTTCGCCCCTGTTAATAGGCAACTCCAGAGTGGTAAAGAGTCCATCCTCTCTCAAGGAGTGTGGTTCCAGAGCCCAAGCCGTGCATAGAGCTGATCCCAACTATCTCTAGTCGGAACCTCTCAACCTCACACACAATCTCATTTTCAGGCTCCTTCTATAACTATATTCTTTGGTTTTATTTATGATGGATGATTAAGGGAATTTGGCCTTTGTGTTAGCTTTTATTTATAGTCATGTGAAACAACAAGGGACTTTGGCTAGCATTTCTGCATCTTTGTGTTATCATTTCAGGGAGCTCTAATAAATCCTTCAGGAAACGCTGGAAAAAATGCTTACTGTAGGGAAGCAGAGGACTGCTGACAAAGTTGCCTCAGATTTAAAAAGCTGTAGAAGGCCTAGAATGTTGTCATATCTCACGTTTCTCTGTTCTTTGCTTTCCCGTGTCTCCTCAGCTCAGGTTTCAGTGGCACTGAAATTGACACCAAAATTAAAACAAAACACTGAAGCGCATATGAATTAGTGATCGTCGCTGAAAAGATAAGCTAAACTTAAGAGGACAATGGTGAGTCATGATGAATGGCTTTTGAATGGGAATGCTTTATGCAGTGGTTACCAGTTTGCGAATGAGCTTTCAAGGGCATATGGCGCTATCAATTGAGGTACACAATGTTTTAGCCAAACGTTCAAATTTCTAATGTATTGTGCAGCTTGTATGTAATTGTATTGTACATTTTGTAATCTATAAATAATGATAGTAACCTTCGTACGTTTTGCTGATCAGCCAATACAAGCGGCCACTGTTGCTATAGTTACTTCTTCAGGTGCTAGCATTTGCGGCTACATTTGCAAATACAAAACTTTAAAATTAAATTTTATCCTTTTAAACATTTGTAAACACTATAAAATGTACACATATTATGTGCTGATTACATCTGTTTAGAAAAGTATGTTTGTCTATATAGCTTGTTTCCACAAATAAAAAGTAAAAAAGGATAATTCAATTTCGACTTTTATCTCACATTTTGCGAGTTTTATCATCTCTGCCTGATATAAACTTGCAATTGTAAGTTATAAAGTCAGAATTGCATTATTATAGAGAGATATAAACAATTCTGACTTTATAACATGCATTGCGCCTTCATATCACAATTATGAGAAAATAAGTCAGAATTGTGAGATACTCTAACTTTATTTCACACAATTCTGACTTTAACTTGCTATTGCAAGTTTATATCACAATTTTGACATTAAAACACAATTGTGATAAAAAAAAGTCAGAATTGCAAGATAAAAAGTCACAAATATCTTTTTTGGCAGAAACAAGCTTCCATATAAAGGAGATGATATACAAAAAACAAGGCTCAATATTTACATGACCACGAACACAGATTTAATTTCAATTTAGGATATTGTTCATATGCCTCTGTCCACATTAGCCCGTGAGAACATGAAACGCTTGGCTGTGACATCATCAGTTTTATCTGCCGGTAACCACAGTGTCACATGACTGTATCTGATTTAATCTCTGTGCCCTTTCTTCACACTAGCCAAGCTTCAAGCAATACCGAACGGACTCGCCTGTCAAAACAGCCATCGGGATAAAGTGCGAACTAACAAAGCCAATTGGCTGGTCATTGAGCAACCAAATAGCCAGAATTACATACAGCTGACACACTGAGACCTAAACAGTCAAAATACAACAGAAGCACTATGATCCATTTTATATGTATCCCTCCCATGCTTTGAGTCTATTCTAATTTATATCTTGGCTGCCTCTTAAATTGATGCAGGAGTAGATGAAATGTAAATATAAAGTACAGGTACAAAAATAGCTTTAATAAGTCATTAAAAATGTATCGTAGTTATATACAATATACAATATACTTATACTATATACAAGTGCATTTATGAGCTTTCACAGTTCACTCTGACAGTACAGTACAATGGATTCAGATTTTGGCTTTAGGTTCTGCTGTTTCGATGTCAGAGAATGGTACAAAATCTGGATGCTTCTGGTGAGGAGGGAGGCACGGAATCTTCCGGTAGCTTTGGAATGCCATCCAGAACTTGAAGTTTTGGCAAACAGAAGAACACACTGCAGAGGAAACGGCACAAATCTCAAGGTTAGACTTTGAGGTGAGACTTGGCTCCCTAATGAACACTTGAAATGAACCATCACATCTTTGGTCAGCTCTTTTTTTAGTAAATTATATCTTCTGGCATAGCTATTAACTTGAGGCATAATGTGATTTTGGAGACAAATTATGCTGTATGCTGTTTTATAATAATTAAAAGCGGTAATTAGTTGATTAGTTTTAATCAATCACCTGCAAGCTATAAAAAGCTCAGTAACCAAACAGTTCATGGGACCCAAATGATTTGCATATAGTATCCCCCCCCCCATACTATGGAAGTCAATGGGATCCATGAGTTGCCCATGTTCTTTCTTCTTTTGAAGAATTCAAATATGTTCATTGGAGCACAGACTGGTTTCTTTTTTTAAAGAGGACACTTAGCAGATTATTGTTTAAGTTAAAAAAATGTAAAATTGAAACAAAAAAAAGTTTTATTAAAATAAGTTTATTTTTATGAAAAATGCGTACAGATACTCTTTATATAAAATACATGTTTTCCAAAAAGTCTAAAACTGTGAGAAAATCGAAGCCATAAATCTAAACAAATTGTGTTCCAAATCTGAGGTTGATTTCTCAAAAAATAAACTTTTAGTTAGATTTTTTTTGGGTGCAGTACCAAACGTTTCCACTAATTGAAATTCGCTTCCCATTTGTTTCCAATGCGGTCATTTTCGACTATGAACAGTCAGCCCGTTCTCATCCCAAGGCGTCATATACTGACGCTTTTGCCAATGCGTATACATCCAACGCACATGGCACCCTTTAGCGTCAATATGAGACGCAGATATATATGGGCCAGAAGGCGCCTCCTAGTGGTCTAACCAGTAGCGGAGTGGCAAACGGGAGAGAGTCGGGAGTTTTCCCGATGGGCCGGTAGTGTTTCGAGGCTGCGAGGGCCTGATAAAATTTATTTATTGCAAGTTTGCCATGCGCACTTGGGCCCAAGCCAGGAGAAGAAAAAAACTTTTTTAAAAAAAATATTTTGTATAACGAAGCGTATATTTGCACTAAGTGCCTGTCTTTATAGCAAAAAGACGGTCGTTATGAAATGGCTACAGTGGCGTAGGACGTAGGGTGTGAGGTACTTGAAAGCTGCTTTTGATGCGCTCGGCGCGAGTTCGAATCCGCCTTTTGCCGAACTCTCTCATCTCCCTTTCCACAACACAACACATATGTAAAGATGTGAAATGTATAACCTAACATTAAGGTCTCTAAGGTCCAAGAACGACCATTTATGAACTTTACTCCAGCATTGTACAACAAAGTTCCTTTTAAATCAGTAAAACAGTAAAGGCTATATTAAAATCCTGCCGGCGACAAGGGCCGGTGGTCTACAAAATTTCCCAGTACATTTTTTGGTCCCACGCCGCCCCTGGGTCTAACCCTACCCCAGAACTAAAACTACCCTTAACCGAAGCGTGTTATATTGATGTTATAGGCCGGGTGCCATGTGCGTTGGATGTATACGCATTGGCAAAAGTGTCAGTATATGACACCTTGGGATGAGAATGCGTTGGAACAGTGTGACTATTTTTTCTTTCAAGACCATTTAAGCTTTTTTAATTATAAGGGTCTTTGCCAAGTTTCATATCATTCCAATAAAGTAAAAGATTTCTCTCACCGTGAGCGGTAATCCTCCTGAAACTGGCAGGGGTTGCATTTGAGGGTCAGAGATCGGAGCGGCGCACTCCTCAGCAGAGACAACTCGCCCAGAGAGGAAATACTGTTTTCAGACAGGCACAAGTGCTGGATCTCAGGAACCTTTGGCAGCTGACGAATGGACGTCAAGTTGTTCCGGTGAAGATTCAGGATTTTACATCTATAACACATGCACATTCTCAATCGCAAGTTTTGTTAGTGATTGTAATGCGTTATCAATGTTCTGCCTCGTATAACTCACAAATAACTCATATTATGCAAAATATAATAGCAAGCAGTATAATTCAAATATAATAAGACCCATTTTCAAATAAAATAATGTGATTAAAGAGGCTGAGTTTGATGCTGATACATAATTAACAGTTTCCTTCTTACTGTAAAATAAACTCCTCATATGAGATTACAGCACACAGCTCAAGTTGCACTACATGTATTTTTACACAGCCATACACATACTGTTATAAAACAAATAATGCAATACAATAGGACAGCCTCTATTGAAAGATCAAGGGGGATTTGTGTTATAACCAACCAGATCTGCACTCCATCCCAACTCATGACAGTGTCATCAGTACTCAGAGTTATCTTCATGTCCACTATCTTGCAGTTATTACATTGTAAAGGTTAGTTTGGTACCTTGGCAGTCTGACAGAGCTGAGATCCCTCAGAGCGTTATCCACCAGCTGCAGACGCTCCACCCGGATCAGTCTCCTCAGGATGCGGATGAAGTTCTCCAGCTGGTATGGATCTCCCAGGTCCTGATAAGACAAGTTCAGCACCTGAAGTCACAGAGACAGAACTTTGAATGCAATACGAAGCTGGATAGATAGAATTTTCAGCATCAGTTTTCAGTGTCACTCGACCATTCAGAAATCATTCTACAGGTTTTCTCAGTCGCTTCGGTGTATTTCTTAAATCATCCTTAATATTTGCAAAGAAGTATGTGCATTCTCAAAACAATTTGTAAAAACAGCATCACACATTGGATTACCAGCAAAAGCCCGTAACTTATTCAAAATCTTTAGTTCATCTCTCAAAAGTAAGTATTTATGGCAATGAACATATCATTGCCATCAGAATGAAAAGTCGGTAACGCTTCCTTTTACAGTACAGTACTTACAGTGTACTTACCCAGAAAGTACTGGATAATATAAGGTAAGTACATGGACCAGGGGTAGGTTTAGGAGTAGGTTCAGGGTAAATTAGTACATAGTATTTACATGGGTAACTGGACTATAAAAGGAAGCATTACCGAAAAGTCCTTGTGTCATTGTTCACAAACAAGAAATGCTTAGTCATGTTGTCAATAAAACACTGCATTCTGATAGCATTACCTGATGTAAACTATGGCAACAGTTTGGATGACAGTTACAAGCTGCGCTTATGTACCCCGCCCCTTTTCAGCGTTACGCTCGTTGTCTTTTGACTTCCGGTCTGTATTTCCACAGCGATCTTGCATAGGTATGAATGAACTGCTCGTAAAAAAATTCCCGTTCGACATTTGTTAAGACATCTGCTTTAGAATGCTTATGATAAACATTACAATGCTCATGATAGCTTTTGTTAACTCTACAATAAGTAAATCCACTTCACCAGCTAATTACTCCTCGACAGCGATGCCATAGAAATAAACAGAACCGTAAGTTCAAAGACAATATTCTAAAGATGACAGCGCCAACGTTTCTCTGGTGCATAAGATATGCCATATATCCATTTCAAATGTACACACTACTGTATGTGAGTTATTGATTAAAAGAGACTGGATAAGATTCACAGTTACACTTAAAAATAAAATTGTACTATATTATTGTGATATACTAAAGAAAAAAAAAAGTAATAGGGGCACAAAGACGACAATACAACATTAGAAAGTGCAAACACAGGAAAGATCCCTTGCTTTTGCATGCACTGTATATATGCTTGCCAATTGAATGTTCATGAGACGCAAATTTGAGCTGGTTTTTCGTAGTTTGATCTACATTCTCTTCAAGATTGTAGATCAAGATTGTAGATTCTAGATTCTCTTCTACATTCTCTGAAAGTCAAGATTCACCTGCACAATTCATTAATTCATGGCACATTTACAAAAAGTCTAATAGAAGTGTGTAGAAAATATGGTTAACAGTTTATGACAACTAGATCAACCATTTTGCATTTAATGACTTATACGATGAACTGATGACTAGATGTTTTGAGGAGGAAGACTATTGCACAGAGAACTATTTTGAGCAACATTTTGAGCAACATGACATTAGCAACTGTAGAAAACCGCAGACAATTGTACATAATTGCATGAATTTACCGAAGCAATCAACTTGTTCAAAAGAATGAGAAACTGCTTTTATGATGCCCACAAGTGACTGGATGATATGGAGGTTGAACAAGTTGTTTTGAAAATTTCATTTCTGATCTGAGAAATGCACCAAAGCGACAGAGAAAAACTGTCATATGCTGATTTGCTGCTCAAGAAACATTTCTTATAAGCGGTGTTGAAAAAAGTTAGGCTAATTAATATTTTTGTGAAAACCGTTATACATTTTCAAACCGTGATACAAGTTCGAAAGATAGATAAATAGATGGATGGATGCTTGTTTAGTCTCACCACACAATTCTCCCAGTTCTCCTGAAGTCTCTCCTCCCATTTCTGTCCTTCATCCTCTCTCCTCTTCCTCCTACCTCCTCTGAGAAACATGTCTTCACTGTTAACAGACAGCTCGTCTTCGGCAGGTCCTGTTTGATGACATCACTGATTGTCTGTGTCCAGTGATTATATGACACACACAAAAAGCAAAAAACAAAACAGTAAATGCATAGTGACCCAGAATGGACTCTTACCCTCTCTGACCCTGGGACAGGCGAGCTGGTCTCCGCGGACATCGTGTTCCTCGAGCCAGTGCCACGAGGCAAACCTGAACCGGCTGGATGGCAACTACACAAAATAAACGTAATGACAACATTCAATGTCCATATAGTGTAGACAAATAAGGTGTCAATCAAACCACACATGATACTTTGCAATCATATTGACTTTGAATTGGCTTACTGGTGTGGCAACAATGCCAGAGTCTGGAGTCAGTTCCACAGAGAAAGGAGTGTGTGTGTCGCTTAACTCAGAGTAGTGCGAGTGAGACTTCGGAAAACTTTCGCTGCTGGTGTTCACTCCAGAGGAACTAGACAGAGAGAGACTGAGGTCAGTAACAAACATACTTCAGCCTCATGCTTAACATTCCAATTACATTCAGATTCTATAGCTATTTGACTTCACATTACCTTGCTATGATAAGCTCTATTCACATAAATAATATTATTAATGACATATAACCAATTAATTTAAAAAAATCACAAATATTGATAGATCAATGGCTGTTTCCAAAAATATAGTGAGTTGACTCCTCCCAAGACAATGTGTGTGTGTGTGTACATCCACCACACTAAACTAGCAAATTAGCAAATGCCCAGCTCCGTTCAACATGCAACTGCAAAAATTAAAAATGTGCGGTGGTTAATTGTTTTTTATTATTATTATTACTATTAATGATTAGCCTACTTCTCCTTTCGTTCGTTTGTTCATTTATGTATTCCTTCGATTCAATCATATTACACTACCACTTAATTTATCATATGACACACCATCCTTATAGAAATTAGAATCACAGATTAGAACACCTACACTGCCCAAATGTGCTGCCTATGTAGGGAGCTCAGCGGGCATTGAGACACATCCTCTGTGTAATATGAGCCCGTGCGTCCTAACATCCGCCGGGCTGAGGTTCTGGTGTAGATTACCGTGAACTCTGCACCCTGATCCGGATTAAAGTCACCCACGCCACCCGAGCACACCCGCACATTATATCAGTATAAGATGTGCTCACGTTAACGCTGTGATGGCCGTTGATGATGTGCAGGTTTTGTTAAGCTGCCTGCTACTTGTAAATCCTACACATTATTTTCACTTAGTGATTATAATTAAAATTAAATATGTGTAACATGGACATAGATTACATGTCATAATAATGTTTTAATAAAATGTCTTAAGACAATATCATAATTACCTAAACCATACATTTAGTCCATGAATAGAATTGCTTTAAAGGTAGATATTCATGTTCCAGTGATAATTTCCATAAACTATGCGGCAAAGTAATTATAAACAGCCTTCCAAACTTGAACGAAGCAGACAGATCTAAAATAAAAGCCAGCTGATCATGCGTTTTTGTTCCAGACAGTGAACAGAAAAAAAGAAGAAGAAAAAAAAACAGCAACTGTTCAAAACTTCTCCTACCTTTCGGACATGTCCGTTGGTTCTGACAGATCCCTTTGGCATTTGAGATGCAGTGAAGAGTATTATTTACAATGAATATAGTGCGGTTTCCCATTGATGATGGATGAATTGAATAGTGTGCTAAAGTGCGACAGGTGAGTGTGAGCTCTGCGCATGCGCGCAGCAGCGTCAGCTTCAGTGATCTGCGCATGGAGGTCATCTAGGCCAGCAGTGTGTCTAAAGTTGCACTTCAGTGACTTTTGGTAAATGCAGTATAGCAATTATGTGGTCATCATTGTCATATTGAGATTTGTACTTATGAAAATGAATTTGTCACACCTCTAGACTTTTTAAATAAACTATAGAGTGGGGGGAAACAGTAGAACAGTAGCTTAGTCTATGTAGGGTAAAATGCCCCCATTCTGAATAAAGCAATTTGCTTTAGGCTATACATTTACAGACAAATCAAAGAACACGCAGTTTTTGCTTAAATTAGATAAATATGAATATTTAGGTTAATGAACAATGCTGACAATCAGCTTATTTGAGAAATATTGTTAGCTAACATCAGGGGAATCAATGGATTTTTAAATAGCCTATTATGTCGAAGTATTTTTATTCAACCACCAATTACATTTGATGGAAAACCACAGGTTGTATGATAGTGGCAACCGTTTTACCCATATGTATGGTTTTACCCCACAGACTATTTGGGGAAAAAAATACTGCTGAAAATTTTATAACTTGAGATCCGTTTTCTCTTAGGTACATCGCCAGTGTAACCTTCACAGTACTTTTACATCATTCACTCTTGTCAACTTAGTCCATAGCAACAATAAAAACGTATCAACTTTAGGTTACAATTTATTTCGATATTCACTTCAGACATTCTACTAATTATAAGTCTGCTGGTGATTGATAACTGACTGTCATTAGAGTATTAGTATATTATAGTGGACTGTTAGGTTATGGTTAGGTGTTAGGCTTTGGTTTAGTATAATAAGCTTACTTGTAGTCGCCAAGTTACTTATAGTCAGTTGTATCTGTTGGGGGACCAACAAAATAAAGTGTTAGCAGATATTAAGCTGACAGTCTACTAATACTCTAATAGTTAGTTGACATGTAGTTGAAAAGTTACTTATATGTAGAACGTCTAAAGTGAACTATCGAAATCAAGTGTTACCTAACTTTATCTATTGGTATGAGTCTGTGGCTTCAACACACAGTCTGTCAGAGACAATAAATACATAATAAAATATAATTTAATCTTACTCTTAATTCACGGGGTCTTTTTTTATGTAGTTCAATCTCTATTTTAGTTGTTTAAAAGCTGAAGGCAATTATCAAAGTTTGATAAAATGTTGTATGTTAAATGTCTTATAAAAGATGATCCATTTTATCATGATTTGTAATTTAATTATATGACTTTTTCTGCAAGATGGTGGGCAAGGACGTACTTTAAGCCTGCAAATCAAGATCTGTACTTGATTTTAATTATTATTACTATTAATGATAGTATAGTGGGGTATAGTCTCAGAAAAGAGTCTCAGATTTAGATTCTCGATAAAGGTTACCAAATCCCAAATGTGACAGTTTATAAAAACACTTGCAGTAATGTTAATAGGATGTGAGGATCTTAAAAATATCTAAGATGAAAAAGATAATGCATCCAGTATTCTTATAGCAATAGGGAATGAAACAATTCATATATAATGAAACAATTCATATAATTTCAGTCCATATAAATGTGTAAAAAAAGTTCATCTGACATGTGTTCAAAGGGTTAAAATTAATAGAGCAATATGTAAACGTTTGAGTGATTAATTACTTTTGTTGTGCCTGGGTAAAATGTGTTAATCTGTGATCGCCAAAGTGATCTTAATCGATGTGGCGCAATCGATTGCTTTTGCCTTCCACCCAAGTTTCCGGGGAAATCGCGGGCTTATGGCTTTTCCTCAGATAACAGTAAAAGTTTTCAGTGAGGAAAGTTGACCCGTATCACTCTCGTGAATATTTCTCCCCTTTTTCAGGTGGGTTTATCAAACTGAGTTAAGTAAATGTAATGATTATTTAACATGTTAAGAGTGTTGAAGGTGTGTTTTAGGAACATTTCGAGCTAAGTGAGCGCGTGTGTGAGCGGAGCCCTCGCTCGGTTACAGAGTAAAATAGCCTCGTAATGAGAGCAGCCGCCATTTTATGTGAATGGTGAATTAACAGATACCTAGATAATGTCTATTTTGCTTTGTTATTTGTATAATGAGTTTCAAGCACTTTATTGAGATTTTTGGTAAATGTAGTAATGTTTATTGAGCTAAAACTACTTTGTGCTTGATTGACAGCTGTTGTATTGTAAAAATGAGTTTATTTTCTAGTGAATTACAGAATATGCTGTTGTGACTCAAATAAGCCTTATACAGCTATTATTTTCTGTATATCTGTAATGTATTATTGTTGAAAAGATAACAGTAAAAGTTTTCAGTGAGGAAAGTTGACCCGTAACTTATCACTCTCGTGATTATTTCTCCCCTTTTTCAGGGGTGTAACACAAACAGCACAAATAATCCTGTTAAAAGCCTTGGGGAAAAATGTATGCAACACTCAAGGACAAGGCATAAGTAAGAGGTAGGCCTACTTGCGGAAAGTGTGAGCAATGGTTGCAGAAGTCGACAGCCTGGTCAACAGGGCGGCGGTTCAAGACTTGGATTTATCAACATGGCATACTACCAAGAGTGCTCCGGCCACTGCTGCTATAGGAGTTCACAATTGCCAAACTTGATATGGTCAGTCTGTTCTTGCGACGATGGCTGGGTCTCCAAGAAATATTTAGCAATGAATGGGAGCTTCAGCAAACTGAGACTCCCCTTGACATCCATTGAAGATTTAAGGTAGGAATTTCAATGTCACTAACCTGACTTTTTACATTTACATTAACTCCACCAACATACTGTAAGTGCATCTATTGTCAGTAAAGTAATAAATGTTGCTTATCTTTGAAGTTGATTGTTAAAGTTTTCAATAGAGCTTATTTTAGACATCAAAAGTGTGTGCTGGTAGTGTGTGAAACCATAGAGGCTTTTCTCTGTCTATATTTTGGATCAATTCTGAAATTTCAAAACTTCTGACACTTAGGGTTGTGTATCGTTTGAATTTGAACGATTCCGATTCCTTGTTTCGATTTCGGTTCCCAACGATTCTCGATTCCGATTCTTTTAAAGGGTACATATCATGCTTTTAAATCATTCATTTTTACTTATAAATCATACATTTGTGGTCTATATAAAGCATAACTGCAATGCTTGGGTCTGAATTCCTCATTATTATAGCTCAACAGGCCCCTTTTCTACCCCTTTTCTGATGTGCTTCTGTGAGCAACCCGTTTCGAAGCGTCCCCTTTAAATAAAAAGAAGTTGCGTCTTTCCCCGCCCGCTCTCCAGGTCGCTGAGTTCACGGTCGGTTCAACTCCCCGCGTTCGGCCATTATTGTAGTTTGATAAGAGATATACGATTACTATAGTTTCAAAGAACATTTTTATTCACACGTCAACAAAATGTCAACAAAAGACTTGTCCATCAAGCGTTACGTATTCGAGCCAGAGCGAGCGATTTGAAAAAGACGACGACAAACCTGCAGAACAACGTCTTCATATGGATGCAGTGGTATGTAAAGTTAAGTTAACTATGTTGTGTTATTAGTGAAAGTCGACTATTTCTCTTGTTAAAACAAGCACTCTGACAAGATAAATGACTGCGGTCTGATCTTACCACTAAAAATCTGTATGATAATAATATGATAACTTGCGTTTAGAAAGCGTCAGAAAACACAGCAGCTAAATGATAGAAGGAATTTACCCCTCATTCAGACGAAGTCGATCGGCAAACCCTTCTATATACTGGCGGAGGTTGTTGGATTGGGGATCCTTGAAGTGCTTCAGGTCACTACATCCAACAACCGAACATTTTGACTTGCCCTCCCGTAACTTCTGCATCATTGAGCTTGGACTACAAAATCGGAGCGAGAAATAATAATGGCGGATTGCTCGAAGTGTTGGACCGGTAGTCGATGTCCTTATTTGTCAGTTCCGCTGCAAATACTGTGGCGTAATTGTTCAAAAAACGTAATAGACAACAGGAAAATCCGAACAGGTTGAAAAATATGACCAAAACAGAATCTAAAGATATAAACGAAGCACCTGAAGAGAATAATTTCATCTATTCTGTACTTATAAACACTCCAAATATACAACAAAATGCATTTAAGGGCTAAAAAAGTGGATTTTGCATGATATGTCTCCTTTAAGAGGCAGGGTCAAAAAAGTTTAGCTAACCTTGCTAACCAACGGTCTTTCTGAAGGAAATACTCTTTTCTAAAGGGAAATACTCTGCATTTTGCCGAGATTTTGTTATTTTTAGAAAAGTGAAGCCACACTTTGGACCGCCGACGTAAGCTACTCATGTTCGACTCACGCGGTTATGCCAACACTTCCGGTAGACGCTTCTTCGTTGATGTTGTTCAGCGGTTTCTTCTTCTGGTCGGCAGACTGTGAATATCGAAACTAGGAATCGAAATTTTAACTTTTCCCGGGAAAACGAAAAGTTAGTCCCGGTTCCAATCGATACTCGATTCTCGATACCCAACCCTACTGACACTAAAGTAACAAAAGACGACAAGTTGAAGACATTCATCTTTATTTCTGAAATCGAGAATACAGCTGGTATTTTTGTTCATCATTTATACCAAATGCACTCTCTCTTGGTCTGCCTGAGTCTCCATGGCAACAGCGCTCCACTACCTGTACATTCGCAACCTTACATTAAATCAAAAACTCATATTTATATAAGGCATATTAGTATGTCAGCAGTAGTTCAGCCATGTACAAAACCAAACAAAGGTGGTGAGGGGGAAATAAAAGACCTTAAGTGAGTCTACATATAGAGAAGTGCACAAATCCTTGCAATAAATATCAACGTTTTCTCTACGTAACACAATAGCAAATATACAAGAAGAAATACAGGAATTACAGGAACGAATTATGCTGGTGCGGAATAAGATGTGATTGAATGGGAATACATAGAATGGAGTGACTGCATAGTGTCGGCCAGATCCGGGCCACATCTAGTACAAACGCGTACCAGATGTGGGCCGTATCTGGGCCGTCACTATTTTGCTGTCTGGGCGACTTCAAATATTTACAGCACTGTGTTTCCTGGTACGGTTAAAGCTTATGAGTATCAAAACACAATCACTTTCATAATATATAAATATCTTGTTTATATAATATTTTCCAGTGTGTTTAGAAAACCATGGCAAAGTAATGAGTTTGCTTTCGGTGTTGTAACTCGTGGTTGGTAGAAGATAATCATGAACTCGGCTGAGTGTCAAGTTGTGATTGCTGGGCTTTTACATGTCAAAGTTGTTGTCAAAGGGCTCGATGACTTCAGGATTCATAACTCTGCCCATGAAGAGGATCGATCCTATTGAAAAACAAAATAAAAACAATTCATTAACAGCACAACTGATAGCATTCACAGAAAAAAACACAAAATACAAAAATAAGATTTATGCTTCATCTATTCACATTACAGTATCAATCAAACGTTTGAGGTCAGTACATTTTTTACTTTTTTTTTCTTCAAGAAATTAATACTTTGTATTTTTGGACCTGAAAAAAGTATAATAGTTTTCAGCATTGATAATAATAAAAAAAATGTTTATTGAGCAGCAAATCAGGATATTATAATGAATTCTGAAGGATCATGTGACACTGAAGACTGGATGCTGAAAATTCAGCTTTGCCGTCACAGGAATAAATATAAAACAGTTATTTTAAAATGGAATAATATTTGGTAACACTTTATTTTGATAGTCTACATTAGAGATCCTACTAACTTTAAGTAACTTTGCAACTACATGTCAACTGACTGTCATTAGAGTATTAGTAGACTGTCTGTTTAATATCTGAAAAAATAATCTTCAAAACTTTATTTTGAATCTCCCCAACAGACATTAACTTGGCAACTACAAGTCAATTATTCTACTAACCCGAACCCTAACCTAACAGTTTACTAATACTCTAATGACAGTTAATTGACATGTAGTTGCAAAGTTACTTCTAGTTAGTAGAATGTCTAAAGTGGACTATCAAAATGGATAAAGTGGAACCTAATATTTTACAATCTCATTGTACACGGCCCTCAGTTGGTACACATGGATTCCACACTGTCCAGATGTGGGCCGGATCTGGGCCAACAGTAAGTTGCTGTCTGGGTTTTAACGGCAGCATATATATTGTTGTTTTCAATTTGTGTTATGGTCATGGGTTTTTGAAGATGACGTGTACCTGTTTTTCTGTTTCTGATGACGAAGAAAAAAGGGTGGTCAGCCATGACCTGTGGGTAAAGCACCAGCGTCCTCGTCAATGCGATCATACCTGTAAGATAGACAAACAATAGTGGCTCAGTGATGTGAGACATTTCTATTAAAATTTTAATTTTATTCAAATTTATTCATATTTTTTTTGTTCAAATTCATTGTAATATTTTTGTGGGGTTTAAAATGAGGGTGTAAAATCTTTGGGGAAAACCTTTAAGTAGTTTGGGATGATCTTTTGGTTTAAATTATTAATATTTTTTAAAAAAAAGTGTTTTTTTTTTTAAGAAATGAGTCATGGTCAAATATTCATATATTTGATCTCAAGTCCCTTTATTCTCTAGGTATGAATTAAGAATTGGCTATGAATTGATTTTTCTGTGAAAAAAAATGTTTGTGCATGGTTTACAAAGATTGTGGTGCACATCTGTTTAGTGTATTTGTGTGTACATATTTCTATTATTATTGAAATACTGTATATGTGTCACAACTCACGTTGTTTTGTTATAAATTCATAGGCCCAACTAAGGCCTGTAATTGTTCAGCTGTTATGGACATTTAAAATATACATCTAATGTAGCACATAAAGTGGTACATGCATTATTTTAAAATCCTTTTCATAATTTCGGACTTCCATGTTTGTTTTTGACATCAATACAGCCCGGATATACAAAAACTAATATTAAAAAGGATTTCACCAACACTACATGACGACTCAGTCAACCTGTCATGGACCTTGATTAAAAAGACTTGTGTTGAACAGGAGGGGGCGCTTTTAGCTTGTCTGAATGTACAAGATTCTCAAAGCAATTTACTGCAGTGAGAAAAAAGCATAATAGAGAACATTCAGAAAAAAGGGAGGATGGGGAGGAAAGTTAAGGTGCACAAAAGGTAAAATTGAGAAATGGTGATAAAGAAGACTTGAAAAGGGAAAATTTGAATTAGAAATGCAGATAGAGAAAGAATATTAGATGTGTAATGTAATTATAGTAGAATGTGCCGGTAAAATTAATATGAGATTAATGTCACCTGATCCTGCGGCCCCCTCGGCCCCTTCCTCCGTCACCTCCAGGTAAGCTTTCTGCACAGCCTTCCCGATAAACAGATCCTGTCCATCTGTAGACGGACAGAATATGTAAATAAAGAAGATTACAGAATAGGAATATGCAAAGCACGTTATTTCCATTTATTTATGAGCTGGTGTAATCAGGGATGCAGAGCAGTGATTTAAAACCCATACAGCTCATTCACACAGATTATTGTTTTAAGGGCATATTTAGAACTGAAATAGAACAACTGATTAATTGATTATTAAAAAAAATACTAAAATAATATTGAACAAAAATATATAAAATAATAAAACTGAATCCGACTAATTGAAAAATTAATCCAATTAAAACAAAAAAAGTATAAAAAATATTCACCACACCCAACACAGAAAACAAGGTCATTTTAGCTGAATAAAAATGTGCTGTATGCATATATGATCATCACAATTAGACTTAATAATAATTATTATTATTATTTTTATTATTATATAGCATAGGCAAATAGATAAATAGAACGTTTTTGATGCTAAAAATGTGGGTGATGCCTGTATGAGCAAAACCCGGCACTACAATAGTTGGGTTGTTTGCCAGAGAAAAACAAATGCATTACATCCTGTCCTTGAGCTGTCAATCACATTTTTAATCATCTGCATACATGTTCAGAATACCAGAGCGTTCTCCTAAGTCAGTGGGTTTGTTTTATCGATTACCTGTCGTGTCAGCGGTCATGGCTGACAGATCGGCATCTTTGGTGAAGATGTTCTTGATGCCCAGCTGCTGCAGTGTGTCTCTCAGATCGATCTTTTGTTCCACCTTAAATCTAAAAAAATGATCAGGTCATTGTGAACTTTGTCTAAAAACAACAATTGCACAGGTTTTATATAAATCAAAGGCATGTATAAATGAAATGAAAACACCTGGTAAAACAGAACATTGTGTGCCTCACCTGGGCAGGTAGACCTCCACCTTCTGCCTCTTGACGTTGTTGGCCCACTCCTCCAGCAGCTGGGCTTTGATGATGGGCTCCAGGGTGGCCAGAGGAACCTCCTGACGGGGCAGAACGATCATCATGCTCATGTCTTCACCTTCATAGACCATCTCCAGGACCTGGTACGCTCCACCCGCCTCTGTGGTGCCGTCGCTGAACTCTCCTGATGATGGAGAACGTGGTGAGGTTAGTGATTGTTAAATCTACTGAATGATAGAGAGGATTTCAGTAGGATGAAGCCATGTTACATTAGTATTTGAGATACTATAATAGCTGTCATTAATATTTTGAATTTTCATTTAGTTTTAGTAATTTTGTCATTTTTAAATGTTAGTCCTGGAAGAGCATTCTTATCAACTAATTACAGCATTTAGCAGGATGTTTTGAAGTTCTGTACTTAGCCATTCTCAATGTCCTCAAAAGCTAAGTTATGCAATTTTAGAGAGGCTAGCAATAGCAAGCTGGCTTTGAAAGCATGAGATCCAGCCCTCCCTTCAGAGTATCTCCAAAGCCACACCTCCTTCACAATACAATCACAACTCACACAGCAGCGTCGGCAAAGCATCACGAGAGATGGCGTTTAACTATCTCATGTCTCAAAGCACATAACATTACAATAATAAACAATTTAGAGAGCTCTTACTTTTACCACCTGACTGCTTCAAATTAATTTCAGCATTAAATGAGAGATGACGGCAGATCGAGAGAGAAACAGGCCTGATTTTATGATATGTTTGTTTCTGTTGTGAGTAACATTACAGCAGTCGTCATTGAGGGGCTGCTGGCTTATACTTTCGTTTTGCATTTGTTCATCTTACTATTAAAATGTTTAAATGTTCGCTGGTTCCTCGACGCGACAGGCAGCCGCCTCCAGTTCCTCCATCAGCCTCAGCTGCTCTTCACTATATTGCGGCTCTTAAAAACAGCCACAGACATCGGATTCAAGCAGCAGAATTTCAAAATCCTCTTCTTCCATATCATGTTTAGCTTCTTCCGTCATTGTCATAACTTCCTATCTCCACAGTGCTTGTTAGCTTAGCTTCCAAACAAGATGGCGGATTTTGATTCAGTATCTGCAAGTGAAGTCCCAACCACTGATCTGTAATAGGCCTGTAGGGTGAGTGGGTGCCACACCCTTGAATAATAATGAGCTAATGTTTGTAGTCTATACAGATTTTAATGAAATATGACTTCCTGCTTATTGTGACGCAAAATGACGATTTTTACGTCATGATAAGCAGGAAGTATAACACTTCTAAAACACATCTCAGGGGAAAATAAGGGAATAAACCATGACCATTCAAAAATATGACAGGGTTTCTAAAGATACAAAGCTTAATGCAAATGGGTTAAGTGTCCCTGTAATTATGGTAGTTACGACAGGAAAATACGTGAACACAGCATATGTTTGTTGTTTTGGTTCAGGTCAGGAGGAACTGTAAAGATGGCGCTCGATGACTGTCCGTCTACAACTCTACATAACCTTGTGACTTGTGACTCTGAGCAAGTAGAGTGCACGGAAGTACGCAAATACATATATAGACAGCAGGTTTCTGTGCAACAAATGTAGCCCCAAAATAGGCCAATGCAATTTTCTCCACTAAATTTGTATGTCTAATGGGTGTTTTGGGGTGTTGGAATACATATGGGGGTGGAAATAAACCAGTAGGGAACTTTTTTTAACTTGCAGCAACACTGATTGACAGGCAGATTGGACATCCTATCATTGTATTCGGACCGAATGCAATGATTGGACTAACATTTTTTGGTCCTAAGACTTCCACAGACAATATATATACATTTTAATATTTAGATTACTTCTATTATTGATTGATATCAGGATGCAAAAAGAGTTTCATCCAGCATAACAAAAAGTGTTTATAAAAAACATTACCGGTACTCACCCTGAGCCAGAATATAACAAAAAGTGTTTATGAAAAACATAAAACCTAGCTTTAATGTGACTCTGCTTTTCCTGTTTTGAAAAGCTAGAGAATGCAAATGTTGAAGATAGCTCTGTCTCTCATTTACCTTCATCTGTCTTTTTTTGTCGGAGAGATGGATGGGATGAGTGCACTGCCGTGATTCTGTGGGATCTGAAAGTCTCAGCCTGACCAATGAGTCATGCATACTATATACTGTACCACTGATTTTGAAGAACGTCTTACCATGGCTGCATTAATTTTGTTAAAAATGCAGTAAAACTTTAATAGTTTGGATTTTTTTCAGCAATTTTAAAATCTTGATATATTTTAAAATGCAAATTTATTCCTGTGATATCAAAGCTGAATTTTCAGTAGCCATTACTTTCAGACTACTCATTTCAAGCCAGTATTCATACTTTCATTTTCTAGTTAAACTCCTGCAATCACTCCATAGGAAAACAAATACAGCGAATTAACAAATAATAATCAAAAGAAAACTAATTCAAGCCTAGTCTTACCGTAGTAGAAGTCTCCCTGCTGGTACATCATCAAGGTCTGAACTTCACTGCCGTCATCCTTGGTGAAGGAGAAGGTTCTGGTGTTTTCTGGTCTGAACTGGTTCTTCCAGCTGCCCCTGAAGTACACAGCATTTACCAACATGATCATGGTGGAGCTGCTGAAGTCGTCGGCAGACACCAGGTTTTGGATTTTGCCTGCAACAACAACAACAACAACAAAAAATTCTGCATGTCACAATCCTCTCTTTCTCGGAACAGGAAAGACGGCATGATCTCTTCAGTGGCATAAAATGATCTCTCGTCCAAAGCTCTTGGATTTGTGCTGGTATCTGACAGTCCTCTTGCAAAGGCTGAAGCTGACTGTGAGAAAATGGATCTGCCTGGAAATGTCATTATTACGCAGAATATGACTGATCTGCCATTATCTACTTTAATGTCCTCCTTCACTTAAGTCATAGTAAATCCTCTTAATGCCATCTATTCATTTTGAAGAGAGTTTTACTTGAAAGTAAAATCATTCTAAATTGGATTATACGCTTTGTATTTATTCAGTGGTTAAATGACTATATATATATATATATACTGTATATATATATATATATATATATATATATATATATATATATTTGGGTAAATAATACTTTTATTCAGTAAGGATTTAATAAATTGATCAAAAGTGACAGTAAAGACTTTTATAATGTTACAAAAGACTTCTGATAAAAATACATCAAGCTATTTTCAACATTGATAATAATAATGTTTCTTTAGCAACAAATCATTCAGTATATTAGAATGATTTCTTAAGGATCATGTGACACTGAAGTAATGACGCTGAAAATCAAGTGACACCGAGTAATGATGCTGAAAATTCAGCTTTGACATATGGAATAAATGACATTTTAAAATATATTACAGTAAAACAGAAAACAGTTATTGTAATAATATTTCACAAAAGTACTGTTTTTACAATTTATTTCATCAATTAATTGCAGTCTTGGTAAGCATAAGAGACTTATGATAGTAAAAATACTACCGCTCCAAACGTTTGAATGGTACTGTGTGCATTTAACTATATTGAAGAAATTTGTGACTTTAAGTCCATGTCTAGATTTGAGGTCATCTACAGTATATGGTTATGCATTTATGTATAAATGGACAAAACCTTCAATAAATCCCAAAATGTCAGTACAGGAATGAAAACTATTTGCCAAGTCATTCATCAGATCTTAGTAAATAACAAGGACACAATTTCAAGAACAAACAGTAGCACACAGCCAGTCTGAATAATGACCTCAAAGACCTCAGAGGTGTAAGATGACTTACTCTCCGTGTGGTTCAGCACCCAAGAGTTGATGCGTTCAGCCACAGCTGCTGACTCGCTGAAGTCCACCGTCTCCAGCTCCGCTTTAAAGTACTTCTTCATGAGGTGCAGGAAGTCCTCATTAAAGTGAACCCCCCTCTGCAGAAAGAGGGAGTTGGCCAGCCGGACCACGTACTGCTCTTCGTCAGTGGACAGGGCCTGGGTTAAGTTCCTCAGTAGAGAGAACTCCTCATCTGGAGCAGGTGAAGAGAACAAGAAAATGTTGTATTATATGCTGCTATAGTAAGTCTCATTTGTGGGTAAATTGACACTTGGCCATGTGATTGTGAGATTTGCTTGCATAAACATTTCAAGTCAACCCTAGAATGATACCTATACTTTTTAGTGCTTTGAATCTAATGTTCTAATATTATAATTAGTTTAGTTGCTGGTTGGTTTGGTGCAGAATTGGCTGAAATGCCTTTAAAAAAAATCTATAGGAAAAAGTGCAGGGTCACTGTTGCGGCCAACAGGGAAACGACTCAGAAGTTGAAGATGAAGGAGAACATGTAACCTACAGTATCATGCTATAGATTTTATTAGCTGTATACCTTCTCTGAAATGACTGTAGCCTAAGGCCTGTCTGATCTCCTCTAAAGAAGAGCCGCGGGCGCCCAGCTCCACCATGCCCAGAGCCAGAGCCACGCTCAGCGGGGAAAAGATGATGTTCTCCTCTCCCCCTGTGATCTGGAGCTGGTGGTACAGTCTGACCGAGAACTCTGCCGTCACATCCTCAGGAACGTCTGCCGCCTGGCAACCACACCCCCGTAGCAACATCAGCGGCAAGAGTCCGAGCAGCAACATGGTAAACGTGGGACGAGCTAATGAGAGACAGGAGAGAAAGAGTGAGTCAGAGTCAGAAGGACATGGTACTGGAAATATAACCCCACGTGAATGAGAGGCATCTGTATAGTGTAAAAGAGACACATGAAATTATTCAGTATATACTAATGTTCATGTTCCAACACTTTCAAAACTTAATGCATTACTTCCTAAAAAAACACTTAATTGCTTGTGTTAACTTAAACACTGCGCTTGGTTGTTTTTTTTTTTTTTTAAGCTTTCAGCTGTGCTTGTAATTCTGGATTGCAAGAGATTAGGATGTAAAAGAAAATTCCATACTTTTAGTTCAGCAATAACAACTAAACAAAAAAAAGTATCAAATGTGACTAAAATTAACACTGTGTCACAGTGTCGTCTGCACCAGTCTGTCTTCATCTGCACTACACTTCCCAGAATCCTCCTTGGGGATTATCATGCTGATACGTAGTACTTCCGGATTCAGTGATCTTTGCGATAATTTGATCATGTCAAGCAATTCTGACTTAATATCTCACAATTCTTTTTCAAGTCCTAATTTACATTCAAATCAGCGTTATCGTTATTCAACCATATGAGTTAATAAGGGAATGAAATTGTGTTTCTACAAATACTGGTGGAATATTACATTAAGTAAAAATATATCACTCAAAAATATCCTGCATAAAAGTAAAATAGGTTCGAATACACTAACAGTCTCGCTTTCCCACAGGGATAAAGGGGGGGTTGATTGCGATTTCACTTTTTTGATTTTAAATAGTGTGTAATGTTGCTGTTGCTACATGAACAGTATCTGCAAAGTTGCAGCGCTGAAAGTTCAGTGTAAGCAGAGATATCGTCTTTTAAAAATCAGGAAGTATATTGCCTACAAAAACGACTCAATTGGGACTGCAGCTGGGTTTTGGACGTCACTAACCCAGACATTTGCATCAACCCTTCCTCCGCAATATGCAGAAAAGGGCATGACCATATTTCTGCGGCTCGTCGAGTGTGTTATGTTCACCCAGCTGTCAGGTCTTCTGTGTTCGAGCTTCCCACGGACGCTGTACTTCATCAACAATGGATACAATTTATGTTTGATTATGTTCCTGAAAATGACGATCATAATTTAGCTATCTGCGCTGTGCATTTTACGGAAGACAGCTTCCAGAATCTCCACGAGTTCAATGCTGGATTCAACAAGAAACTGTTACTAAAACATGAAGCAGATCCAACTTTAAAACAAGAGGCAGCAGTGTTGGGCCACAATCTGTAAATAGGCTAAGGCTTAATCATTTTAAATGTATTTACATGTTTAATTCCAGACGTAGCCTTGTGTTTTATTTTTCAAATGCCAGCGCTGGCTTATAGCCACTAGGCTACTAGTTATGCCATTTTGTGTCTACGACAAACGCGTACAAACATTATGGACCTGAATTTTGTATAAGTACTAATTTTGTAAATGTATTTTTCATGTATATATGCTTTATGAGGTTATGTTCGATTTGATCAAGAGCGTAAACTAATGCCAACGCTGTTTGTGTTTAACATTAGTAGCCAGTCAGTTGCTATCGTTGCCAGTCAGATGCTATTGTGTAAAACAAACGTGTATATTGTTAAAAAAATATGGCAAATTATCATTCAGAAACGTTTTGTAAGAGCCGCGTGTGGTAAGGTTCTGCTTGACTCTCTTCATCGCTGCTTTCTCGGTCTGATTCTGCAGTATCGACACCTTTATTTACATGTTTGGACCTTTGGCATGCACGTTTTGCCCGTAAAGGTAATGGGCGTTAAATTTCCAGACAACGTGAGCGACAGTTTAGCTAATCACAACACACAGGCCCAAACTAACCAATCTGAGCCCACTGCCTGTTTCTGAGGGAGTGTTTTCATAGAATCAGGAAGTCAACCAGTTGTTCAGAGGACAGAGGAGAGCGTGGCTTACAATAAAGGTGAAATTTATGAAAAATAATACTTTTTAAAAAAGAAAAACCACAAATACATGTTATATTGCACCCCATAAACACAATCATGCAAAGAAAAAAAGCAGTCAACCCCCCCTTTAATACTTCTGCTTCTCCCTCTGACTGCACAGCAAATGTTCAATTCACCAGCATACCTGCTTATGCAAGCGAACAAACCCACACTTATGCACAGATATAGCTCTACCTTCATCCTAGAATGGCACAGTCTCCTGGCTTTAGTTGTTGCCAGGCAACAGTGTTTTCCACACAAACAAAGAATGCAGGGGAGAATGTGGCCTTGTACCATTGTGTGAGACAGAGACGAACAGGCATGCCCTGCCTAAATCTGCTATAGAATTATGTTTTAGAATTATATAAGTTAGATGAAAAACTTTTAAAAAGATTAAATGTAAATTAGACTGAAATAAGTTTGTATTAGCCTACAATTCCTAAAACTGAAATAAAAATTAATTCAAACTAATCAGAATAAAAAATAAATCACAAAACAAAAGTAATAAAATAAAACCTTAATTTCAACAAATTAAGAAACGCTATAATGGAATAAAATAAATACATCATAATAATAGAACACAAGTGACAGCTGTAACACCTGAGAAGAAAAAAAAACTGTTTCAAACTAAATTGTACATGAAGAAAATATTAAATGGTCTTTCAATGTTTGCCAATGCAAAGTTTGCTGCCACGAACTTTAAACTATATTATCAATTCAATTTGTCAGTGAACATACATTTGTCTTTAACACAGGCATAAAAAGATTACAGACATACGTGCAGAGTAGATTACTTAAAAATGTTAACATTAGTTGGTTACTGATACCAATTTAGGGGCCGTTCACACCATAGATATGTATATAAAGCTAGATGTGTCGTCAGCGCTGCTGGCCACTGGAAGTCGTCGTCTGCACCTGGCGGCCATCTTGTCACAGGCAGCTTGCTCACTCGTAACATTGTGGTACATGTACTATTTAAATAACCATAACTTGCTCAATTTTCTACCGATTTTCAAACGGTTTGGTTCGTTATAAACGTCAGAGATGTAGCTATGACACTGCATACTTATGAATAATAAGTGTATAAATAAATAATCATCCAGATAATTATAGCCACATTAATAACGTTTGTAAAACCGTTTGTAAATCCGTCAAGATTTCAACGAGATAAGAGTATTTGTGTTCATGCTAACCACTCATCTTACATCAGCTTGTCTGTGACAAGATGGCCGCCGGTGATGAGGATAGAAACTTCGCCGTAACACATCTAGCCTTTATATATCCATGGTTCACACATCACGTCATTTAAGCAACAGCTGCTGATGGACTGATTGAATGGCAACGGCAGCCGGAAGTAAACTGTTAACCGCCGTAGCTAAAGAATGCAAAATCACTAAGCAGTAAAGAGTACGGCGCATGGGATAATTTAACCATTTGACAAAATACAAATAAAGAAAGTGATTTTAAAAAGCAGGAGAGGGTTGCTTTGGGAATTTAATGATATACAATTACAATGCCGCATACCATAAAACATAACATTAAATTTTTCACGAAGTAACGACAACTGCAATTCAGCTGTTCCCGTAGTAGACATGACGGTTACAGTAGAACATTGCGAAGTAGCAGTTAATGTCGCGCATGTGCAACAGAAAGCCAGAATGCCATTGCCATTCCACTCAAAGGGGTAATCCATCAGCTGGAAGTTAAAGCCTCGCGGGAGCCGCCATTGTAGCAGAACTTCACCTGCTGTTAGCATTCCATTGACTCCCATTCATTTTTGTCTTTTTTATTTTCGGCTAAACCATTCAGGGGTGCGTTTCCTGAAAGCATCGTTAGCCAACTATGGTCGCAAGTTCCGTCGTTATCTGCATAGTTTAACGAGTCGGTATTTCCCGAAACCATCGTTCCAACGGACATTCGCAAACAGCATCGCAAAGTTGTGTGGTTTGAACGACGGTTCTCGACCTGTGGTTAGAGGCATCGTTTCTATATTGCATGACATTTGGAGGTAATAAATCCTTATCTTGAGCAAAATAAGCAAGCTGACATTCAGTACAACCGGTGCCTTTTATTTAGAATACATACAAATGTAATTTACGTCTTTTAGTTTTTCAAACGTTTTGAAGTAACGTGTTTGAAGAGTGCGCATGTACGAACATGTGTAAGAACAAGCCAAATATTGAGTCTGGCAATAAAGCAGAACAATTGAGAACAATTAGAAGTTACAATTAGTCCTCAGAAGACATGTCTGTAATTTATATAAAACAAATCTAGCGTTAATTGGATCTCAAACAGTTTCATTAAAAGTAGTTATTTCTCCACCACGTGCGAAACCAACATGGTTGAACGATAACGATTTGCAGCAGTGGGTTTCGGGAAACAGTCGTGACTAGCTAGTTGATTTTTCAAACGATGCATCGTACTATGGTAGTGAAACAGTGAACTATGTCGTTGTACAGTAAACGCACCCCAGAAGTTATAAGCAAATATTTCAATTTCAATCTCCTGACCACTAGGTGACACTGTGTCAGAATACACTAAAGCATTGTGGAGGTATAGCCAAAAGTTCCTTTGGCCGTGCCCTTCGTCAAATTCGTTCACGGGTAATTCAAGAGCGGTTCGACATATCAACTTTTTGTCTCCAAAAAGTACTGTTTTATGGTGTTGTAAGGGCATTAAGTTGCTATGGTGTTGTTGGACATTGTCAGGGCATTGCTATGTGGTTGCTAAGGTGTTCTGAGTGGTTTTAGTCAGTTGCAATGCATTTACATTTGCTTTCATCCGAAGTGGCATAGGATGTTTAGTGATCTGAAAAATGTCCGACGCACTACAGTCATCGATTTTCAATCTATCAAAACAACATTACATGCATCTATTCAGCACCACATTGAATTCAAGTGAAACAAGCAATTGACTCAAAAGCCTGGTTCGCAATCCACAGATGATTCATCTGTTCTCGTTCTTTAAACTTTCCTGGTTTAAGACGTAGGCTTGTGTAACCTGACCCTGGTGACCGAGGTCTGGGACGAAAAACAGATGGGGACTGTGAATGGGAGAGAAAAGAGAAAAGTGGGACGACAAGAGAGGGTTCGCCTGAAAACAGCACCAAACCTGCCTGACCTTTCGCTTACCCGTGATGGATTCTGTTCAAAGGTCTGATGGCCACCTGGGAGAACTCAACGAGACCACCAACCACCCAAATGGGACCAACTAGAAACAAAGAAATTCTAGCTCTTGTGTGAGCTCTCCTCTCTGGTGACACTTTATTTGTCAGTAGACCTTCACTGAGAGTCACTGAACTAGTGGTTGTTGCACATGCAAAGCCATGTGGTTTTAAGTGTGTTGATAATTCAGTACAGTTCCTTGGGTGGTGCTAAGTCTCCAAGGGTATGTATACAAGATGCTGTTTTCAATTGAAAACAGAAACAAATGTATGTGTTTTGGCTATTCATTTACACGACAACAGCGTTTTGGGGCAAATGCAAGATTTTGGAAACGATGCCTTTACCATCTCCATGTAATCAACATGAATTTATGAAAACATAATGTCATGCGCATGCAATAATACACATATATGTATTAGGCCTTGCCCACTTTAATACAGTTAAGATTGAAAACGCACATTTTTCTCTCGGTTTTGGCCTTCAGTCCACGGAGGAGAAAGTTAATCATAAGTCTGATTGCTTAAAGGGATACTCCACTTTTTTTGGAAATAGGCTCATTTTACAACTCCCCCAGAGTTAAACTGTTGAGTTTTACCGTTTTCTAATACATTCAGCCGATTTTCTGATATTTAGAAGAATATCAGTAACCAGACAGTTTCTCGTCTCATTGACTACCATAGTATATATATTTTTTCCTACTATGGAAGTCAATGAGACCAGAAACTGTCTGGTTACTGATATTTTCGGCTGAATGGATTTAAAAAACGTAAAACTCAACAGTTTAACTCTGGGGGAGTTGTAAAATGAGCCTATTTCCAAAAAAGTGGAGTATCCCTTTAAGGTATAATGTATAACAAACAGTGAGTAATGAGTTTGATGGCAAGGTTTAATACTTTTTTTGAAATCACTACGAAAATGTCAGTGTTTTTATTACCTCAAAGCACATGTCTGATATCTGGCTGTCATCTCAAGCAAAGCCTAGACAACCCTGTCAGTGTCTGCTCAAGTGAAATCAAGCTTCAAAGTGCCACAAAGCTCTTCTCAGTTCCTTTCACACACGCACAGAGCAATTGCTTTAAATATCCTCCCAAATGCCTTTAAAATGTATTCAACTAGCAAGTGCATAGTGAAGACATTTCCGAAATGGGGGCAACGCGCGCCCTTTTCCTCTCTTGCTTTTTTACTCTTTTCGTGTTGAGCTCAAGTTTGAAATACAAGAGACTAGAAGGATATAGAAAGAAAATCTGATGGGAGATATCGAAAGACCTGCTTACATGACACAAGTATCACGCTGGATATTCATGCAATTAAATAATTCAACTAAACTGATGCATTGTGTTTCAAGTTAAGCTGACCAATCAAGTGGAAACACCAGCATTCAAAACACAGCATGTAGAGTGATCAGACACCTCAGCAACAATAAGTGAGATGTGAGATTGCATACTTGGTTTTATAACATCTTTCGCAATCGAGGCAAACAAACTTGGTTTTCCATCAAGTTCCGAATGGATCTCTTATTTCCCAAAGAGGATCATTCATTCATACAGGTGTCATCATCAGAGGGAGAATCACAGTTGGTGGCACCAGGACAGTCTACACACATCTATCAGCCTCCTCTTTCCTGACAGGATGGCCCAGATAGAGCAAGGCATGCTGGGTAAACTGCCATCACTCTCCTCTTCTAGCTCCAGAGGACAGACCCAGTGGCGCAGCGCTGTTTAGAAGAGGACACGGAAAAAGATGACAGAGCAGGAGCAGGATTTGACTGCAGGTTAAATATCGAGCAGGTTGAGGAATTGGAATAAGACCAAATGTATTCAGACAGAAGGTTACAGACTCTGAGGAGAAGACATACTAGTTGAGGAGTTAAAGAGCCATGCACTGACAGCGCAGTGGTGAGGGAACTCCACTGGAGACCAGAGAAGTGCAAGACATGGGTCAGCTTTAATTAAACTCTATTCAAGCAAAGACACCCACAGGAACCAGCTCAACACTGTTGTACAGAACAAACTACTGTTCAGACTGAGCTAAAACAGACATATGAAGACTTCAGGCAAAAGTACACCTGGGAAATTGACTTTTGAGAGGAGCTTTGATGACATGAAGGTTTATTTATATTTATTTCATTCATTTATTATTTATTTTATATTTTTATTTGATGCGTGGCATCTAAAAAACATTAACTTTGTGTTTGTTGTCTATACACTCTTTTGTACATAATACTTTGATATTATTTTTTAAATGAGCGAATGTCTAATAATTGTGAATCAAAGTGAATAAATCACACAAAGCTTAATTGTGAGACTCAAATTAGCGAAGACATGGTTACTGACTGGTTGTTCATACGATAATATTTAGTTAAAGATGCACATTATGAGATGTTTATAGCATTTATTATCGCAGTTGCCATTTTACACAGAAATTGCAGAACAAAAGAAAACACTCTTCTTCAACTGTATGTAAAACCTTAATGGGTTCCAATTATGGGATCATCAATTTTGTTTTTATTCATTTTTTTTTATTTTTTAATAAATTATTATAAATTAAACCTATTTTATCACTAAAATAACAATTTAATATGAATGTATTATTCAATTATGTAAGACATTTATTCTTATATAGAACCTTTTTGGCACTAAGGGTTCTTTAAAATTGAACCCAACTGAAACTTTTTTCAGTGTAAAAGTAGCTAATGAATGGGTGCAGAAACGTTTGGGCTCATTTTACAACTCCCCCAGAGCTAAACAGCTGACTTTTACTGTTTTTGAATCCATTCAGTCGATTTTCTGATATTTAGAACCATATCAGTAACAGTTTCTGGTCTCATTGACTACCATAGTATACAGTATATTTTTTTCCTACTATGGAAGTCAATGAGACCAGAAACGGTCTGGTTACAGATATTCTTCTAAATATCAGAAAATCGGCTGAATTGATTCAAAAACAGTAAAACTCAACTGTTTAACTCTGAGGGAGTTGTAAAATTTCCAAAAAAGGTGGAGTATCCCTTTAAGAAGAATCAATATATTTATGATTCCAACATACAGAGAAAAAAGGGGGTACAGGGGTACAACAGACACTGGGGCAGAACCCTTTAAAGGACATATTTGTATACTTTTACTCCTAAAGTAACCTAAAGTTACTCCTAGAGTACAAATATGTATCTTAAAGTACCAATATGCACCTTTTTGTTGTAAAATAGGTACACAGATTCTGCCTCAGTGACAAACTGTTGTACCAGTAACATTTTTATATCTTTTTTCTGTGTGTGCATCCATACAAATTTAAATCAGTTTTAAATCAGTCCAGTGGGAGATGTTTGCAGGCTCGAAACCAAAGAGAATCCAGAAAGATTGTAAGGTTTTTACAGAAGCGAAGCTCTCATCCTGTCAGTAGTACTGTATACCACCCAGGTCAACTCATGGCAGCATCCATCTATCATTAGAGGGTTAGTATCCTGACAGCGTTCAGAATAAGAGGCTTTGACCACAGTATTTGTGTGTCTGTGTGTGATATTATCTCCTTCCGTCTGCACTGGCACAGCTGTCCAACAGCAAAGCCCACAGCTGGAAAATAAACAAAGCAGGGCCATAAATCGCTGCCACCATAGAGATCACCAGGCAGATGCACGTCACTCTATTATACATGATATGAGGCTCTTTTATGCAAGCATCACATTTCTCTTTCCATTAAAAAGTCATTTCCCTTTGACTTTTGCCTGCACTTCCTTAAAGGAACAGGTCACTCAAAAGTAAAATTTGTCATCATTTATTCACCCCTAAAGCTTTTTTTTTCAGTGAAGCTCATAATATAGTCAAATAGTTAAGCAGATTCAATAACACAGGCATGCACATAGTGAGTGTTTGTGTGAACTGCTTTAAGACAGCAAATTACCTGAGTTTGACTTTACCTCTCCTTGCAACCCAGAGTTAAAAACCTTTTATCTTTCCCAAGTTCAAAGACAGAGTCATTTCCTCTCTGTGCTGACGAGAGAAGACGTGACTCAGAAATGCAGGCGTCCTTCAAAAACACCCCCCAAGAGGGCAAAACAGTGACAAACCCACTCGCTCATAGGCTGCCAATGCTCAGGCGCTTCAAATCTCCTCATCAACATTCATGCTAATTCAGCAGTTCTACAAGAGGTTTATCAGTGGCAGAACAGCCTAAAACAGTCAGCAGTGCTTCTGTTTTAATTAATGACTAAAAATAAGCTAAATAAAATACATAATTGAAATATTCTGTTCAATAGATTATTAAAAATAGTTAAATATATAAATGCAAATATTGAAAATGATTTTTAAAAATTAACAAAACAGACACATGAAAGTACATAAAGTATTAAAATATTATAGAATTACTTAAGAAATAAAATATTAAAATATATCAACATTTAATATTTTTAACATTTACATATGAATATGAATTATTTACAAATAACACAAAATAAAAACAACAAACATAAAACTATTCATTATAATTAAAATAGTATGGGTTCAGTTCATCTCATTATTTAAAAAATAACAATAAAATTTAAATGTAAATATTTTTTATTATATTTTATGTTCATATTATTTTATATTTTGTTATATTTTATCATATTACACTATATGCAAATAAGACTAGAGTGATACAACTGCATAGAAACATTGTCTGTAGAAAGAATACAGACCATATAAACCTTTTAAAAATTCACATATGTACAAGGAGTCTAAGAAAAAATATAGAACTACTAATATACAGTACTATAAATATAATTAAAGGAATAGAGACCTATATATATATATATATATATATAGAGAGAGAGAGAGAGAGAGAGAGAGAGAGAGAGAGACTATATATATATATATATATATATATATATATATAAAGAAGGAGAGTAAATTAAAAATGTACTTGCTTTCCAGTAAAACAAGTCGTTCATGTAGGCCAGCTGTTCGCAGGCTCGACACATAACTGAACAGCGGTCAATAACAGGAGTTTTGCACGTTTAGAAAGGCCATCACAGATGCTCAAGGAACATGTTCAAAACGCAATAGTGAAGTTCAATATATTCTGCACACTTAGTGACACTGAGTGCCTTTGAGAGAACACAGATGTTTTTAATACTCTTTATGCCATCTGTTCTGTCCTGAGGCCAAGTGACGAGTGTTAGCGGAAAGACAACAATCCGTCAGACCTGGAATAAATCCATTTGCCACCACTGAAATTTAAGCTATATATGGCTGAACTTACATAGTACCACAGTAACCTTAAAATTGAACAATTAATATGTAAAGCCTTATTTAACTTAAAAAAACACACACACACACACACCAATTGCTTATAAGTAGGGCTGGGCGATAAAATGAAAACGATAGTTTTTGCGATATAATTTTTCTCAATAAAACAATATCAGGACTTCGATAAATGTTTATGCGCCAAAGAAATCCACCAGTGTGGTTAAAAAAGGAGAACATCAGTCAAAGACACAAAAAAAAATCTTTGAGTTAGGACTATCATCCACCATGCGAATAAATAAATAATAATAATATAAAAAATAAAATGATTAAAACAGCACACCTCTGTTCAACAAGCAGCATGATTTTGACAAATCATTTGTTTGCACCAAAAATGGTGCAGAGCAAGTTACCAATAAGGTAGGCTACACTACGATTCTTTGGGTAATGGATTTGTTCAAAATTTTACCCCTTCACATGCAATAATAGAAAACAATATTTAAGCAGTAAAATTGCTTTCCAAAAGCAATAATAGAAAACAAATAACAATATTTGCAATATTTCCGGTATATATTGCAAACTGTGTTGGTTCTTTCAATACATTCGAGAAAGCACTTGACCTGTCACTATTCATGCTTTTTTCAAATGAATGGCTTATGCAAA
Organism: Cyprinella venusta; assembly: GCA_038021265.1. NCBI lineage: Eukaryota > Metazoa > Chordata > Actinopteri > Cypriniformes > Leuciscidae > Cyprinella > Cyprinella venusta. Next base: position 15,537,241 of record CM075871.1, read on the forward strand.
CCTGCAAGCCAGCAATCAATCTGGAAATCAATATCCACTGATTGGAGGTGACCACCAAGGAATCCACATATGTGTGAGTGTGATTGCGATCCCTGAAAAGTGCTGCAATTCTGTTCCAACTCATTTGCACCTTGAAGCTTTTTTCCAGAGCACCATTCTTTTTTAGTCCCCTCTCTTTCCTCATCCTTTTTCTATCGATCCCTCGCTTTCATTGCCTCCCTACTCATACCGATTGCACTTTAACACCTCATTTTCCTTCCCCTCTCTTTTAGTGGCCTCTCTCTCTCTCATATACTCCACATTACACACACTCTCCAGCACAACTGATCTCCACGTGAAACGCGTCCCACAGAACAAACCAGCTATTTTACACCGGCACTAGCAAAGGGGGGTTTGGAAAGGAGGTGCGTTCTCCATTCTGCTCTCTCCGCATGTCTCATTTGCAGAAACACAAGATAGGATTTTCTTGCAGGAGATGATTTACGCATCCCCAGATACGCCCAGATGTGGGAATGCATTGCTGCATGCCGTTTGCAATAGCTGCCCCTTTGATTCAATGCAAACATTTGAATGATTGAATCTATAACATAACATAATAAAAGCCACAGGATATCACTAAAAAACAACACTACACGCTTATCAAGACAAGCATGAACACATGGTTAAAAAAAGATGTGCATAATTATCCTGAATTTTCTTCAAGGATTGTGATTTTTTTTTAATTATTTCTACAGAATGAAATGTATGCAGAATAGATGTAGCCTATTTGTGAATTGCATGTAAAACTGCAAATGCATATCATTGCAAGTACAATTATAAACTGTAAAGATATTTGATATTAGACCTATATTTTATCAGACCAGAAAAACAAACATTTGTGAGGAAAAAAAAATGTTATTATAGGACATTCACATCTGCAAAACCTCTCTTGTAGGACCAGTTACATCATACCAATTACATGATGATGAATTATAAACCTTGCAAAATCCAACATTCCTTAATTCTAAACTGATGACATTTGGATAACATGAAAATTCGATGCGTGGATGTGTCTTACCGTGAGATGTCAGAGAGATGCTGATGCTCTGGGATGCTGATGTTAAATCCTGCTCGTCTCTGCACCCTCACACACCTTTATTATGAGAAACAGCCCTGCCCCTTTTCTCTTCTGATTGGCCAGCGTCCTTGTTTGTTGACAGCTTTTTTGTGTTTTTCGTCTATTATTTGTTACCTTACGTGCTCTAATTTTATCAGAAATTAATCGAATTGCTTGTAATTTAAAATTTAAAATAAAGATATACATTTTAACCAAACATATTTTCAATGAATACTGCGATATGGCGAAACAGATGCCAGTCTTTAGACTGCATGTCGCCAGTTTTAAAAATGACGGTCATGGGAGTTGTAGTTTTTTGTCAAATTTCTGAGCATTGCCTTGGACGGTTTGAAATGTTTTAAAGGACTACTAAACGTCGCACCTAGCTCGGTTCCATCCCCTCTCTGTTCTTTGATTGGTGCTCACCACAACCTAGCACCGCCCCTCATCCTTTAGATTGGTCATGCAGAAAACTTCCGTCTTTAGCGAGCGATTCCAATCCACACAGAAAGGAAAATATTCAAAAGAGTTGCCGAGCTTATCGGCAGTCAAATAAACATCTATACGACCTTCACACAGGTAGGAGAGGCTGAAAACACACTTTTTAAATTTAATTTGTAATTAACGATGTTCGTTTAGCTGCGATTTATTGAAAATAATCTGTGTTGGGACTAGCAGTAGCAGTCACCTAGCAATCCAGCTAATCAGAGCCTCACAATAGACCAGTAAATAAGAAAAGTAATGATGTTTAAATGTGATTCATTTTGTTTTATACAAGGCCAGGAAGGCCATCTCAGATCAGTATTAACCAGGCCTCAAGTTCTAATAGAGTAACTTAAATCAGGTTTGAAGATAGTAAAAGCAGGCCTGCTGAATACTGAAAGAAAATATAGGCTATTAGGAATTTAACGTTACTCAATCAGGTTTAAATTGACACAGTTTAAATATTACATTGGCTTTTATCTTATACTAATCATTCATACGAATCAGGTTAGATAGCATGATAAATGTTGAAACTTTGATAACCTGTATCTGTTTCAGACCAGACGTTAAAATCAAGCTGTTACAGTGTTTCACACAACAGCAGTTCTGATAAATATGATGACGTCACATTTGGGTGTAAACCTGAAACATCTTGACTGCTTAAATCAGTCAGTCGAGTCTGTTTTGAAGCCATTATCTACTTATGTAAGTGAGAGCCCGATATAGTTCCCGTTTACACTGTGGGAGAAAGTATCTAGATTGATTAAATTGTGAAGTGAAGGTGACCTATCATATATCAAATAAATATTGTATATATTTTTAATTCTTAGCGTCCTTAAATTGGCGAAGAATTAGTGGCTCTGTGAAAGTTGGAAAACTTGCTCTAGAGCGACATTAACTGACCAATATTTGTTAGTTAAAAATGCTTGAGTGGAAGAAATAATTGTTTTAATCACTTTATAAGAAACTTTTTTTTTGTTGGTGCATTTGCTGAAAAACAGAGCAAAAATATAAATTTATTAGGGCTGTCAAAACGATTAATCGCATGCAAAATAAAAGTTTGTGTTTACATAATATATGTGGGGGCACTGTGTATAATTATTTTATATATATAAACACACACACACATGCTTGTATATATTTAAGAAATATTTTCATGTATATTCTGTATATAGATTTATATATAATTTATATTATATATATAAATATTTTATATATAAATAATATTTCTTTTTCTTAAATATACATGCATGTGTGTTTTTATATATTATATACACAAAATAATTATACACAGTGCACCCACATATCGCACCTAGCGTTTGTGTAAACACAAACTTTTTATTTTGGATGCGATTAATCGCGATTAATCGTTTTGACAGCCCTAATATTTCTATACTGATGTTGAATGACTGCTGAGTATTTGTGTTGATTTATTACTGTGACAGCTAGTCAGCATCATATTGAAAACCCATTATGTTTTAACACAATTAAGCATATTAATGTATGAATTCTGGTTTTAGAAATATAGAGCTTGAAGGGCAGTATTTATATAATTTCAGTTACAATTTTGTGAGATAATAAAATGAAGTGACTGAACAAATTTTTTTTAAATATTTACTCAAAGTTACAGCAGTGCAATAATCACAACTCGGATGATTGGCATCTGCATTATACCATATTGTGGCGGTTCAATAATTGGCAAAACTTTCCCTCACTTGACAGTGAATATATTGTTTCACTTTCAATCTTCAATGCATTATCCAGTAAAAAAATGTAGTTTAGGTGGATCTGATTCAGGATTCACCTGTGTTAGGGTGCTACCCATTTCAGTGCCAAGGTCAGACTCTGACTAGAGACACTACAGGAATCAGGTGTTGGTTGGCCTTTGTCAAGAGGAAAAAGGTGAGTCATTATAATGCATATGTAACCTGGCAACAATGTTTTATAAGAGGAGTGCTGGCATTATTTTCAACCATTAAGTGAAGCAACGTCCTGCTCTATGTGATGACGTCACTTCTATCCCTGAATGTCACCCAGATAAGGCCACCTCCCATAGCGGGGGCAAAGGCCTTCCGATCAGGTGGGAATGACTCACGGCCTCCTGTCCATTAGCCTGAATCGGCGGCATTGAGATAAGCGTGCCTTGCTTTCAATGGTTTGTAAAGTTCCTTGTAGCTTGAGAGGAACTGTGACCTTCTGCAGATAACAAGAAGCGCTATTGTTTCGCACGTGTTGGGTGAAGGAATAAAAACTTTGGCATGTTGTTGTAGACTTGGAAATAAAGTCACTTAAGGCCTGTTTACACCAAGTACGATAACTAAAACTCTGACTAATAATCATTCAGATTCTTTAGGAATAAGGAAGTCCATACCACAGTCATGACAAAAGTTGCAATATTGTTGGAATACATTTTTAGAATTGTGTTGTTGTTGTTGTTTTGTCCCCAGCTGATGAATGATATAACATGGCAATCAGAATCCACTCAACTTTTAAAAGTTTGAGCATTTAAAGTGGCAGATGGCATAACTTCAGCACACGTGTGTAATAAACAGAACATTATCATACATTGTGTGGATTTGTAGGCCTGCCCCCAAACTAACTATTTTTCTAGTTGACTAGTAGTTCACTCAAGCCATTACTCGCTTATAATTTAATTATTTAAATATATTCTATTACTCTGGGGTGGAATATTCCTATTCTAATCCGCACACAAGTGCATGCATGAAGCTTGCCGCAAAGCATCATAATGATTATGAATGTGTCCTAAAAAATTGTTAATTAATAAACTAGTGTTTTTTCAGTCAGCGTCGTCTGCAAAGATAAAGTTGATGATGCTCGGCATCTCTCAAAGTGAATGCGCCTATTGAGAGAAATGCAGCTTTCATACGGATTACATAAGCAGAGAGTATTTGTTTTCAATTTGAGATGGTTCATTTAAAACTACACATTTCAAGCTTTCTATCCATCCTAATAGAAATGTCTCTCTGTGAGACAAGTAGCCTATACACTTTGTGTTCATTTTTTTAACACACTCCAGTTCATGGACACCGAGATGACAGAAAGTGCATCCTGTTTGTTTTTTTTTGTAACAATGTTTTGTTGTTATTGTGAGTTTACACATACAAGTATTCCCTTTACAGTTTTGAATGATGTTTTATCCGCATGCTCAAAACTGACGGAGTATTTTAAGTTGTTTCTGCTGTTACGAGGAAAATGCAGTAAGTGCGCTAATACTTTAGCTTCCATGCTCCGCACGAACACTTGGATACACAGCTAATAGTAGCACACCTTTATATAGATTTACATTTGAGCGAATGGCCGAGTTACTCACAAGTTTTACTTTTAAAAGTCATATTTGAGGTTAATGGAGGAGAATGTTTGGATTTCCTGTCCAGCATACTGTAATTAATTACCACCAGAATCAATGAGCCTGATTTTGACACTTCCTGCGGAGTTTTGTTTTCTGCGACTAACCGACTTATAAAATTTTGGTCGACTAAAGCCCTATTTGGACGGGATTCGTTTTACAAGGGTAGATAGGATGTCTGTAACATTAATGGCAAATTCACATGGGATCAGAAAACGGGTTACACTGTAAAAAAAAAATATTTTCATGATTTGTAATTCCAACATTTTTTCTTTTGTCAAATCAACTTAAATAATTTATGTAGTTCATATAACATAATATTTTGAGTTTCTGATGATTAAATCAATCTCCTTCATTGTATTAACTCAATTTTTCCATTTCAATGAACTTAAAATTTGAAGGCAACCAGGTTACTTCATTTTTTTTCAGTTAAACCAACAATATTTTGTAGTGGTGCCGCCTAAGTGTTTCTAATACAATGACTGAGTGAGCGACTGCAGATTTGACGTCATTCTTTCTTCAGCTATCTTGAGTTTTTTTCTTTTGCTATTGGGGCAAATGGGACTGTAAAAGTTACGATTGTTGTATTTCCACATTCAGCATTATAGAAGTGGCGACTTCTGCTTCTGAGAACTCTGGAAATGTCAAAAGGGTCCATTTGTTGAATTTCATTATGTCTAGTTGTCTGCTTAAGATTTTCCTTAAAATCTCTGTTGTCTTTGGGCCGTGCAACCTGAGAAGGATAATTCAAAATCTAACATTATCATCATAAAGTCATGGGCGCACCGTCCAGGAAATAGCCTTTATTTTGCTTACACTGGCCACGTGTCTCATACCTTTAATCTTAAGGGGCCCAAATCGCCTAAATCTCACCGAAAACTTGGCGCTTTCCCATGGCTATCACGTCTACCTTTGAACGCAGGTTGAAAATGTCATTTCCTTACTTGTGAAATGGAATCCCGCTACCCTTTTATAATCTCTTCCTCATTGGTGCCCCTTTCAGAGACCGTCTGGGCCCCCCTCATCGCAAGCCCCCCAGGAGTGAATGACGCTCCCCCCGTCTCTTCCGCGCCCTGACGAGGATGACAATGGAAGAGATGAAGAATGAAGCAGACGCAAACTCGATGGTTTCCATGACTCTCTATGCCGTGATGTACCCTGTCTTCAATGAGGTATGGTGGTTTGTCTCCAGGAGGAGAGAGTTCAGTTATGGTTTGTTGACGCAGACTGAAGTTCAGGATTAGGAGATGCAAATGATGCACACCCACATGCTCAGGAAGGTCTGAGGTAGTGGAGGCACACTCATTTCACAGCACTTCTAGTTCTGGTTGAACTAGTTTTATTATATATTGTAAAGTATTCATATTTTAGAATCCATTTTACTTAAGATGATAGTCGGGACAGTGAATGACTAAATGATAGGATTTTTAAAATTTATTTATAACAGGACAATGTGCAGTTACATTAAGAAGATGGCTGCACCAGATTTAGCACTATGCTAATTTCCATCTGTAGTCCTACACAAATACAAAATCACATTACAATACAATTAGCATATAAAAACGATGTAACAGTGATGGTTATTTTAATACAATATATAAAAACAAACAAACAAACAAAAAAACAATTTACTAGAAAAGCATGGTATACAAAGTATAGAAAAAAAAGAAAAAAAATAAATAAATAAATAAACAAACAAAAACAAAATAATAATAATTAAGGAGAGAAAATAATAAAAATAATTAAAAAAATTGTTTTATTTTCTTTTTCCTTTCAATATTACATATACAAATACAATACCATGAAAAAGCCACCAGGGTATCATCCAATGGCCAAAAACACCCGTCTGGTGCCTTTAGTGTGAACAGGACTGTTGCTCTAAAAGCCAGTCTTTAACTGCCCGTGAGGAGCTATAGAAATCAGCATTGTTCTTTAGATTGTCTGGTAGCCCATTCCATTCTTTGATGGTTTTATAGGAGAAGGCTGATTGAGTATATTTTTTTTTTACTTTGCTAACTTAGCTTAACTTAAAGGGATACTCCACTTTTTTTGGAAATAGGCTCATTTTACCACTCCCCCAGAGTTAAAAAGTTGAGTTTTACCGTTTTCAAATCCATTCAGCCGATTTTCTGCTATTTAGAAGAATATCAGTAACCAGACAGTTTCTGGTCTCATTGACTTTCATAGTAGGAAAAAAAAAATATACTATGGTAGTCAATGAGACCAGAAACTGTCTAGTTACTGATATTCTTCTAAATAGAAAAAAATTAACTGAATACATTCGAAAACGGTAAAACCCAACTGTTTAACTCTGGGGGAGTGGTGAAATGAGCCTATTTCCAAACAAAGTGGAGTATCCCTTTAACTTTTCTCTAATCAATCTATCTTTTTAAACACATTTTTTTTGTAGACACAAGTCAAGTAAGGTTAGACTATAACAATCTCTTCTACAATATCTAGTTCATTTCAGCAAATAGTTTAATTTCTTTGGATCTTTTCAGTTATTTAAATGTTAAAAATTATTCACAGTTGTGTCCCCCTAAAGTTCCTGTGACATTTTATGAGATTTTTTTGTTATAAGTTAAATATTAAATGTAGCTGTTTTCCCATTTGTTTGGAAATATAAATAGTTTTTAATAGGGCTGTCAAATGATTAATCACGATTAATCGTATCCAAAATAAAGGTTTGTGTTTACTTAATATTTGTGGGTGCACTGTGTATAATTATGTTATATATATATATATATATATATATATATATAAATACACACACATGCTTGTATATATTTAAGAAATATTTATATATAAATACACACACATGCTTGTATATTTAAGAAATATTTTAATCTATATACTGTATATAGATTTATATATAATTAATATTATATATGAACATAAATATTTTATATATAAATAATAATTTTTCTTAAATATACATGTCTGTGTGTGTGTGTATATATATATATATATATATATATATAGAAAATAATTATACACAGTGCACCCACATATATTATGTAAACACAAACTTTATTCTGGATTCAATTAATTGCGATTCATCGTTTGACAGCCCTAGTTTTTAAGGATTTTTTAGTTGTAATTCAATGGATTGAGATGATTAGGCCTTCAAAATTAATTTATTTCAATCTGCCTTGTTTGTAACTTTAGAAACATTTTGTTACTTTTGTCACTTTTTTACACACACATGTATATATATACATATATATTACTTTGTGTCCATGTTCTAAGCAATGTACTGTTTAAAATTTGGGGTTAGTAATATTTGTAATTCTATGTTTTTGAAAGAAGTCTCTTATGCTCACCAAGGCTGCATTTATTTGATCAAATACAGTAAAAACTGTAAAAATATATAGGTATGTTTTCTGTTTGAATATGTTTTAATTTATTATTATTATTTAAGCTGAATTTTAGCATCATCAATACTCCAGTCTTCAGTGTCACATGATCCTTCAGAAATCATTCTAATATGCTGATTTGCTGTTCAGAAGCATTTATCATTATCATTGTTGAAAACCGTTAATATTTTTGCATGAACTGATCTTTTTTTTTTTTTTTTTTAGAATTCTTTAAAGAAAGTTCAAAAGAACAGCATATTGCATACTTTGCAGCATGATACATTGTAATTTGAGATATACTGTATTTTGGAGTTGTATTTACTGCAAAAGTTATGATGTAATCCTGTAGTTTATACTGTAGTTCCATTTTTATCATCAAAGATATAATGCAATAGATTATGGTTGAACATACTATGCTGGACTGAATTTCTTTGAACACACTTTTGGTGATTTTCTTTCTTGTTGTCTAAAATGTAACCACTAAAGTTGTCCCTTTTTATAACTAAAAATGCACACTGACTCAATAACATTGGTGTACAATGGAACCTTAAGCAGGTCATAATGATCTTCAGACTCACTTAGGAGCACAGTTAACACACAGAACACATGCTTTTTACACAGTCACTGTGCTGCTGTGGATTCATTCATGTCTCTTTAATTAGAGGCAAAATCGACACCCACTAAAACTATATTTCTATTTTAATGTGGTTATAATGGCTATGTATAATGTATGCAACACTAAAACCAAACAACCTGCTTTAACTATCTTTAAATTAAGTGTGTGTGTGTGTGTGTGTGTTTTACAGCTGGAGAGCGTAAATCTGTCTGCAGCACAGACTCTGAGAGCAGCTTTCATAAAGGTGAGTAAACATGCCCTGATCGGCAAAACCCTGCTCTCTTCAGCTTGCTTTTCTTTTCATATATTTCATTTGTCAGCAATCTCCTTCAGACCATCTGATATTTATCTACATCCTGGTGAAATTAGAGCAATTAACTCCCATGAATTTTGTTCACCCGATGAAGCTGTAATATACATTACATCTGACTGCTGCTTTTACATTTAATTGTCAGCAACTTTGCCTGTCCTGAGACAAACTGTGCTGAAAGGGTTAGGCTTTCTCATAACAGAGGACATTTGCATATAAAGATTATACATTTTAAACAAACAGTAGCAAAACGGCTATTTTACTTCTAAAGTTGGATATGAGTTGGTTTTGGTGCAAGTAACTTAACTAATAAGTCGACCACAGGGGGAGAAATTCAAAATTTCAGCAAAAAAATCTGGTGCAGACTGCTTTTGCTGTCTCAGCATTAGCATTTCTGCTCATGGCTGTGTAAAATTGTTGTGTAAGTCATATAAATTAATGTTAGAAGACATTATTAATCATGAAAGCATTTTGACCTCTTTATCTTTTCCATAGATTGATTTGTCTTTAATTTTGAATATAAAAAAGTTTATGTTGACCAAATTATAAAACTCTTATTAAAACCTTTTTTTTTCTTTTCAGAAATGCTGTTTGTGGTTGTTTTTGGACTGATTTGTTCTCTTTATATGTCTAGGCAGAGAAGGAGAACCCTGGACTGACTCAGGACATTATCATGAAAATCCTGGAGAAGAAGAACGTGGAGATCAACTTCACTGAGTCTTTATTACGCATGGCTGCTGACGATGTTGAAGGTGCGTATTAGTTTTTCACATTTTTTTTTGAGAGGAGAAAAACAAGCTTGAATGGTTTGCAATGCAAATTCTTGTTAACGTTGCAGCCTCGTGCCTCTAGGGGGAGCTGTTTCCTCATGAATTCAAACGGTATTGACACTAATGTATTTTCCCCTCATAATTTAATTTCTTCCTTTTTGCAAGTGTTTTTGACATGTTCAGATGTATTCTGCTAATGAATGCACAGAAACGCTCTGGATTTCTAACTAATGCCCATTTTTGTTGATTTGAATTGTAAAGAAAACTAAATGTACCTCCAAATTTAATCCAAGCCAATTGTAAAATCCTCGTTCTGCTCTTCCTGCTGTAATCTATCCGGTGCCCGACTGTTTACATGATGCAATAGAAGTTTCTGCATTGCTATAGAGTCATCTCCAGTGCATTTAACATTTAAGCATTTGTTCAGTAGCATACATGGTCTCAATGCAGACGGTTGTCGATCACGATTGGCCGTTAAAAGTTCTATTCCTTTAAGTGCGTCACATTTTAATGACGGGTCATTAGAATTCAGCTGTTATTGCCATGGTAACTGAGTGTTTCTTGTGGGTGTGTTCTTTGTGTGTAGAGTACATGATTGACAGGCCCGAGCGGGAGTTCCAGGACCTGAATGAAAGAGCTCGCGCACTGAAACAGATCCTCAGCAAAATCCCTGATGAAATCAATGACCGAGTCCGTTTCCTGCAGACAATCAAGTGAGAACATATTCATGCGCACATTCACACACAATTAATAATAATAAAAAAATGAACTTGCCCCCTATAGCCCATTTGCGTCATGACTTTCGTATCATTACCTCAGACTTGCACACTTGCCCTGACAGAGTTTCTTTTTGAAGTATTTATTTAATATTTAAAGAAATGTCTGGCTCATGTTTCCCTCTCAAATCAAAAGAAACAAATAGGACATTTTTGATATTATTAACTGAAGGCGGTTTTCTAAGAGCAGTTAGATCTGTTTTCTTTTTCCTCTTTTCTTTTGATTTGAGTGTGTGTTTTTTTTTCCAGACAGATTTTAGCCAGTTTTAAAATGTACGAATTTTTGACAGTTGAGTGTAAAAAGCATTAACTCTTTCCCCGCCAGCGCTTTTGAAAAGCTGTCAGCAAGCACCAGCCTTTTTGATGATTTTCTAAAAAGTTTCATGACCCCCAGAATATTTTGTTGTGTAAGTATCCGACACACATTTTTGTCAAATACTACATCCAGATTGTATTCAGAACGATGATCAAAACAGATGGTGTGGATCGAGTCCAACACTCCCAATGCTTGTTTCCTGGGTCGACGTTTGATTCAGTAACATTAGGGAGTTTTTATGTAAATGCGGTTTAATATTGATGATTGTGTTATTTTATATATGCATCTGCTTATCTTGCTTATTTCTGCATCTTCCTCGCGCGTGTTTTGATCAGGAGGTTCAGTCCTCTTTCAGAAGATGCGTATTAGCACCTTGGAAAGTTGGAAAGTTCAGTGAAATATTAAGTATTCACCACCATTACTTTCCCCACTGAAGGTCATAAATATGACTGATGAGTCATGACTGGAAAGGTCACATGAGTGAGACATTGATACAATTATGTCTGAACATTTGTTTAATTGGTGTCCACAGAGATATAGCCAGTGCGATAAAAGAACTACTGGACACAGTGAACAACGTCTTTAAGAAATACCAGTACCAGAACAGAAGGGTGAGTGATAGCGCGCACACACACACACACACACACACACACACACATTATTAGATCGATGCAGCCAGTATACTGCCTCAATTACTGAAGGAAGAAATAAAAATGGCTTTGTGTTTTCCAGGCTCTTGAGCATCAGAAGAAAGAGTTTGTGAAACACTCAAAAAGCTTCAGCGATACTCTGAAAACATACTTCAAAGACGGAAAGTATGGAAGTTTTAAGAATTACCCATTATTCTAACTGCAGATCTCTCTTTTTTTCTTTTTTTGCCCATATAAATTTTATAATGGATAGTTCGTGGCTTGATTCTTGTTATCTTTTGTGCTTCCATCAGAGCATACTATGGTATTTTACACAACAAAGAACTAGTAATTTTTAAATTAAACAATGGTAATATACATCCATGAAATTGTTACAGTACTTTGGAATTTATCAGACAAGCAGTGTTGCAGTTCTAATGATCTTTTAGGAATTAAATGACATAGAAATGTTGGATAATTTTAATTACATTTATAGTGGTAGTGATAAGTGATTTATTTTTTTTTTCAGCACAATTAATTGATTTAAATTTAATTAAATTAATTTTAATTAATTTAAAGGAGTAGTTCACTTTAAAAAAAAAAAACTTTTGTTGATAATTTACTCACCCCGATGTCATCCAAGATGTCCATGTCATTCTGTCTTTTGGGTTACGACTCACACACTCTCTGTGAACAGTTCATTGTCGTCAGGTCCACCCTTCAAACCCTTTAGAGGAATTACGGATGATGCTTTTCATCGTCGTAAAGCATCATCATATGACTCAAATGAATCAGCTCTGTGAGTCTTAAAGGAACAGTTCATTCTGTCTGAATGACAGAATGACTCAGTCGAAAAGACTCAGTCAAACTGAATTGAATGACTCGGTCGAAAAGAAATTAAGGTTTTTGATGAAAACATTCCAGGATTTTTCTCCATATAATGGACTTTACTGGTAACCAAACGGTTCAAGGTCCTAAAGACAGTTTCAGTGCAGCTTCAAAGGGCTTTAAACGATAAAGCGAAACGATCGCTCATTTAAAAAAAAAGTTTAAGTTTTATAAGCTCAAATGGTCGCCTTGCTCTGTTTTGTGATGCGCCTTCGTGACTCTCCTGTTCGAACTCGTTCATCAAAATGAACAAATCTTTTTCCGAGTCGATTCGTTCATTTCGTTCGTTGAATGAACCAAATGACACGAAAAAAGATTCGTTCATTTTGATGAACGAGTTCGAAAAGGAGAATCACGAAGGCGCACCACAGAACAAAGCAAGGCGACCGTTTGAGCTTATAAAACGTAAACTTCTTTTTTAAATGAGCGATCGTTTCGCTTGATAAGACCCTTAGGCCGTGTGTCCACTGTGTCCACCAAAGCATTTTCCACGCGCCTGGCGTACGTTTTCAATTGTTTTCAATGGGAGCGCCGCGTTTTTTAAACGCCATGAGCGTACCGAGGCGCTGAGCGTTTTTTTTTTTTTTCACGCTGAAGCACCGAGCGCCCAGCGTTTTTACTGGTCGCTGGGAGTTAAAAAATGTTCAACTTTGGATAAAACGCTGCGCTCATCACTGTCACATTTTACCCAGCCGTCCAATCACAGTGGAGGAGGGGCGGGACTAATACCACACCGACCAACTGTCAACATTCAAACTGCTGCATATATTCTGTATCATAGCAACGAAACGTCTCAACAGAAAAAACGCTGCGCTCCCAAAACGCTCTCAAGCGCCCAATGCACGGCATCTTCAGCAGAGAGTCTAGCGTTTTCAGCTGGCTAAAAACACTTTGGTGGACACACGGCCTTATACTTGATAAGACCCTTATAAATGCATTTTACAAAAAAAAGGATTATTCAAAAGTTTATGGTCAGTAAGATTTATTATAAATATTTTTTAATGTCTCTCTTGGTCACATGATCCTTCAGAAAGAATTCTAATATGCTGATTTCCGTTTACATTTCTTAATATTATCAATGTTGAAAATATTTGTCCTGATTAATATGTTTTTGCATATTCTTTGAATGAAAAGCTCGTAACGTTATAAATGTCTTTACTGTCACTATTTATCAATTAAAAGCATCTGTTCTAAAAGTAATTACTGACTGCAAACTTTCAAGCAGTAGTGTACCTTATTAGCACTGCGAGAATGTTATTTGAGCCGAGGTGACAATAATGATGGTGGTTTATGAACTCATTTGTGTATTTTATTTGTCTTTCCATCTTTTTGGAAATGGCTTTAGGGTGTTTCTGTATAACATTTGTAATTTCACCTGTAGCATTAATATGTGTTCAGATCTAATTTGTATTCCTTCCTTCTCCACGTTTCTTCCAGGGCAATAAACGTGTTTGCCAGTGCCAACCGGCTCATCCACCAAACCAACTTGATACTGCAGACCTTCAAAACTGTCGCGTAGGAGTCGTAGAAGTGATTTTTTTGTTTTTTTTTGTTTTTTTTTTAATAACCTTTATATGAACAATGTAAAAAAACAACTTTGGACTGTAATTTATGATTCTTTTCTCCTGGCAGTAACACTTAAGGCAGGATGGCTTCTATTATGGTTTCTAACCCCCATCTAAATCTAATCTTTTTTCATGAGCTGGAGTGATCGTCCAGTTTTTCCTCATATCCTGAGCTTTACAGTCACACTATCGCTGTGGAGACTCTCTCGCTTGCTTTCTCCCTCTCTCTCGCTTCCGAAGTGTTTTTGTTCTGTCCGGTCAGTCCAAGAGAAAGCCAAATGCCTGGGGGCCTTAACGGTGATGGACACGGGGTGTTCCAGACGTGCTTGTAAATGCTGGGGTTTAGCTGTCTCTGATGCTTTGAACTTGAATGAGAGATGTATATTTAATAGATATTTGGTAACAGAATTGTTCAAATAAACAGCACATGTCAAACACAAGTTGCTTGGATTTTTTTTTAATGATTTTTTTAGCCCACATTTAAGCATGAACAATAGCTAAGGAACAATAGCAACATTTGGTTAAAATCTCAAGACCCCTAACCTCAAGCATTAAGCTTTAGGTGCACATAAATTATACTTTAGTCATGCTAATACATTGGAAGGAAAAATATGTATGGAAAAAAACTGACATGGGCATGCACTAATTTTATGTTTGACATTTCTGAGCTAATTTTGAATGACTTACCGTACTTGGCTCGATGCATTTTAGGATTGGCATCTCCACAATGAATTTTGGAACTGGCGTGCCTGTAATATTTTGAAATGCTCCCTGAGTGTTGAATAATCAGTTTTATGCGATGTATTTCTCAGCAGCAAAGACATTAGTTAATAAAGTGAGATAAAATACTTTGACGTTTAATTATTGCATGTTTGCGTAATATTCCGAGTTTGCTTTTTACACTTTTGATTTATTTTGAGGAATACTGAATCTGTTTTTGTGCAAGTGAGTTATGTACATGCATGCTCACATTTAATCTAGAACTACTGTTACATCATGTACACAACGCACTTACTCCTGATTTCTCTCAACATGAAGACAAGAGAGGTGTCAAGTCAATCAAAGGAAAACAAAGTAACTTGTGTTATTTATTTGAAAAAGATATTTTGAGTAGTTCACTTTTAAAAAAAACCTTTGCTGATAATTTACTCACGTCTTTCTTCAGTCGAAAAGAAATTAAAGTTTTGGATGAAAACATAAAGGATTTTCTCCATATAATGGACTTAATTGGGAACCAAACGGTTCAAGGTCCAAAAGAGAGTTTAAGTGCAGCTTTAAACGAGACCAGTTGATGAATAAGGGTCTTATCTAGGACCCTTTGAGTCATGACTCAAAAAAGACTTGTTCATTTTGAAGAACGAGTTTAAACAGGAGAGTCACGAACACTCATCACAGAACAGAGCAAGGTGAACATTTGTGCTTATAAAATTTAAACCTTTTTATTTATTTTTGAAATGACCAATCGTTTCGCTAGATAAGATCATAATTCATTGTCTGGTGTTGTTTAAAGCCCTTTGAAGCTGCACTGAAACTGTCTTTAGGACCGTGAACCATTTGGTTCCCATTGAAGTCCATTATATGGAGAAAATCCTGGAACGTTTTCATCAAAAACCTTAATTTCTTTTCGACTGAAGAAAGAAAGACGTAGACATTTTGGATGACATGGGGGTGAGTAAATTATCAGCAAAAGTTTTTTTTTTGTTTGTTTTTTTTAAAAGGACACCTATAGATTCTAAAAAAAACCCTTTCAACCTTAAATGGTCCAATAACGTTTCTTTTTTTTTTTTTTCGTGTTCTTCCTTCCCTTAATTCTGCCAATAATTTAAAATACTTGTTTGTAGAAAAAAGGATGCCTAGATTCTCCAAACTAATGTTTCTGCCAAGAAAATACTTTCTTCCTTCCCTAGATGATTATTAATATGAGACCTTCAGAGCTTCTCCAAAGGATTCCATCATTGTGGCATTCTGAGGAATCCCAAATGGGCCATCAGCTTATGCTTTCATGTTTAATGTGTTGCTTACTTACTTTTATGATTTTTGGAACCTTTGAAATCATACCATACTTTAAGATGGCTTTGTTTTGTAATTCCCATAGATTTGATTTTAGGTTCAGGGAAAACTGTTTGGCGCAATGCTGTGTGCATTTTGTTCTAAACAACTTCCAAAACTACAACACAAGAGATTCCTTGAGCCAATACTTGCACTGTTCTGGAATATATGTGTATATATTATATAGAAGTAGTGTATGCTTTTAGTCTCCTGCAGTGGAACAGTTAAGGTTCTTCCTTCCACCATAGCCGTGTATCAGGATCTTACAACCATCCCTTATTCACAGCATGTCCTAATGTTTCTCCTCAGGTGTTCTCCTTATTGCTGTAATGCATAATGCATGTTCTCCCAGTATGAACTCTAGGCTCCATGTCCCAGAGCAACTTCCTTCCTCTCCACAGCACTTTGATTGACAGGGCCGAAACCATGGAGACCGCAAGTGTTTGGAATGTCTCCTGACTGCAGAGGACCTTGTGAACAGGCCAAGGCTCTTGTTGCGAGAGGGAATATTTTAACGTGAGCGGAAGAGCTTTTGAAGTCCACTTTGATAGAGCATGTCTGAGTTTTAAAGCCGTCTTTCACAGCGCAGAATGCATTAGGTGGCTTTTGTAGGTTGATGTCTGATCTCGGTGTGTACTGAATCTTGTATGTGAGAAACTTTTAACTCAGATATTGGCAATGGAGATTTGAATATCATTTTTGAAAACCGCATTGCAGTTTGAGGTTCCACCAATCTTCTAAATAAACAACACCAGATTTGCAAATAATTACCGGTAAGTTGAGCTCAGAGGAGGCTAATTTACTTTGGGGCAAAATATAACTCAACAAGATCTTTTTTTCTTCAATGTGATGATCAAAAACGATTAATTCAATTCCGTTGTCAATGTACTCCCAAACAAAAGCTTCCTAAATGACTTTTCAGCCAACTCAGATTTTTTTGTCTCCAAACATTATTAGTAATACATTATCAGTATAATTTTATAAAGCAGGGTAATATGGCAATTATTGTTTAATCTCTAACTAATGTTTGTGACAACAACAATACATTACAAATAAGTCATACTGGCTAAAGTTCCATCAACCATCTTAAATTAAGGAATATGAAGTAGTCAAAAATGATTTTAATGACTTTGTGAGCATCGTAAAGTTTGTAAATGCATTACTATGCTCATTTTATTAAAATCCATTAAAATAAGTTAACTTTTACCTAAACTATGTGATTAAAGGAGTAGTTCACTTTTAAAAAAAAAAAACTTTTGCTGATAATTTACTCACCCCCGTGTCATCCAAGATGTTCACGTCTTTCTTTCTTCAGTTGAAAAGAAATTAAAGTTTTTGGTGAAAACATTCCAGGATTTTTCTCCATATAATGGACTTCAATGGGAACCAAATGGTTCAAGGTCCAAATGACAGTTTCAGTGCAGCTTCAAAGGGCTTTAAACGACACCAGACGACAAATAAGGGTCTTATCAAGAGAATCGATCGGTCATTTCAAAAATAAATAAAAAAAGTTGAAGTTTTATTAGCACAAATGCTCACCTTGCTCTGTTCTGTGACGAGCGTTCGTGACTCTTCTGTTCAAACTCATTCATCAAAATAAACAAATCTTTTTTCGAGTCATGACTCGAAGGGTCCTAGATAAGACCCTTATTCATCGTCTGGTGTCGTTTAAAGCCCTTTAAAGCTGCACTGAAAAACTCATTTGGACCTTGAACCGTTTGGTTCCCAATGAAGTCCATTATATGGAGAAGATCCTGGAATGTTTTCATCAAAAACCTTAATTTCTTTTCGACTGAAGAAAGAAAGACATGGACATCTTGGATGACATGGGGGTGAGTAAATTATCAGCAATTTTTTTTTAAAGTGAACTACTCCTTTCCCTGATCCCAAAAATGGAACATTGTACATTTTAAAGGAGTCTATTTTATGGTCTTGTGTTTGTTTAGTTGATTAATGGGATTTTTTTTTTAGGTCGCTGCCCATTCTTTTTTCTTTGGTGTTAAGACTTGGTTTTCACCATGAAATACTACTGCGACACAGTGGACATTTTGAAGATTCAGGACATTTTGAAGTTACAGGAGTTGAAAACATGATTTGGAATATGACTATAGGTAAGCTCCAACCCAACATCATTCTACTTCCTGTGTGTCACTTAGAGAAGTTCCTGTCATTTTATATTTTCTATATAGAGCCTCAGGTAATGAACACATCACTGTCCATGTGTCTAAATATATTACGGCTTGTCACGCCAACTCACGTTTAGGCGGACGGAGAGTTTGAAGGACACCACATCTCGCATCGCCGGCGTTCTGCACTGACCGCATCAATTAATATGCAAATCAGTGGCGCTTTACTCAAGGCAATCAAGATGCCTCACTGGCTTTTTTTCTTTTCTTTTTTATGTCTTTTTGATGTCACACCCAATGAGTTTCAACAAGGCAATTTAGTTTTAATGCCTCACTAATATGAAAGATCATATTGTTGCTCTTGCTTCTGTATAAGCACACATGTATGTCCTCCTATTGAATTATATAAGGAGCGCTTGTCACTGATAACGGCGCTTTTCATGATAAAGTCCCGCGAGCGATTGCTCACTTTAGTGTGTCGTAGCTGTCAGCACTTCTTTTTGCCTCTGGATCTGGCCTTGTCATCAAAAATGTGCTGGGGTTATGCCCTGTTGCCTCATGGGATATCCCCCTCTGTTTTCTTGCAACATGTAAATGAGTTGTTAACTCCTTTTACTGACTTCATTTGACTTTGCTTTCAGTTCTTGTTTAATTTTGTTTAACGGCAGAGCTTTCTCAGCTTGAGGAAATCACAGCCTGAGGTGTATAACTGCCAGGGAGAAATATTTTCCGGGGTTTTTTCTGTAGATACTATTGACAGACATGCACAACAAGAAGTCGACAGTGAGTATCTTGGGTCTGTAGCCTGAGGCCACGATGCAAACGCTCTGATGCAAGCTGTTATCGTTATTTGTCATCGTTACAGTAAGGGACTGTAACTCAGTGCTTGATATGCGTCTCACACTGTGAAGAAGACAATTTGTGTTCGTCTCTTCGTGTGTGGGTACTTTGGCCCTGAAAGATAGTCGGAGGAATGATGGAAAGAATGGAATTTTAAATAAACAAGAAAAAAAACAAACCGAGGAAACACAACGAAACATGAAAAAGACTGGTTAATTGAAAATTGTGGGGTGCTTTATCTCTGGAGCTGTGGGCGGGATCCTTTTTGAAGTCTCACCTCCCCGGGGAATCATCTAGTGTTTAGGATTAGACACGCAGCACGTCTCAGTGTGTCTGTGGAGTCCCAATCCTGTTGGCACTCTGGCCCGATAGATGCTATTTCCCATAATCCCTCAGTAGTTTACAGCATCAGCATTTGATTTTCTTTATTTGGAGTGTTTGTTGGTAATATGCACATCCTAATTTCACGATTTAACATCAGTCTAAGGTCTGGGTTCGGGCCAAATTACCCAGGTAGTCAGCGTTTTTTGTTTGTTTTGTTTGTTTTTATAAATCAGTATGAAGAAATGCATGGACTGCCAGTGCATCAGATGAAAAGATTAAAAAGTTCATTGGAAGATGGCTGCAGCTCGGGCCCAAAAACCAACAATTTCTACCAAAGGTATGTTCCAAATGGTTATCAGAGTTACCATTCATGTTATCAGTCTGAGATTTCTAAGATCTGAATGATCATGTGTGTGTCATTTTTGTCTCTTTCTGTCAATAATATGTCCCTCTTTTATGGTACGCTTACTTGAGGTGGTTCCTGAAGGGTTCATTCTTTCCTTTTCTTTCTTTTAATGTTCATTACACTTTTTAGTAGTTCTTATAAAGTTTCTTATAAAGTATGTTAATGTTATGTTTCAAATAAATGGAGCATACCACTTATATTTTTGTTGACACATTTTTAATTGGGGGAAACAGAGCAAATATGCAAAAAATTTTGGGGTAGAAATTGGGGTTAATTTGACATAATTGGATTTCCCCCCCCAAACCAGTTCAGCAGAAATCCAACACAGTCTCATGAAAATGCATATCTATACCACAAATGTCATTTCTCGTGGCATTTATACGCCAAAAATGGTTTTTGCGTGCAAATGCTACGCACTAAAAACCCCTGGGGTAGGTTTAGGGGGGATGGGAGTGGGGAGTTCGTGCGTATGATACGCCAAAAAAGTGCGTATCATTTGCACGGAAAAACTGTTTTTGGCGTATAAATGCCAAGAAATGACATTCGTGCTATAGATACGAAATCCCACCCCGCAGCTAAAGGTCTCATTCATGTCATTCACACCAAATATCCATACCATTGACTCTATTTGACTTATGTGAACTTGTGAAACTCAATACTATATGTAGCCTACTATAAAGTGTTGTTTACATGTGGTAAAGTTTAATCACAATATTGCCTAAATATAATAGTAGGTAGCTCATAGACCTTATTCAGATCAGCGCCATGACAGGTATGAAAGTGAGGCTGTGAGGGATAGACTTAGGCTACCGTGTTTCCAATGGCATCCGCTGTAAAAAGCTGAATAAAGCGGATAGATTACTTATAATTTTCCACAGCTTACATGGTCGGGAGTTTCTGACATTTCTTGGAAATATATTTTTCCAGTGTTTCATGAGCAGAACAATCCGAAAACACATTAAATAACAGTACAGCCCATTGAAGAGATGCAAGTCTATCCCTCACAGCCTCGCTTTCGTTCTCATTAAAAATCAAAGATGGCGCTGCCGTGAATAAGGCGTATTAAAGGAAGAAAAGAGAAACACTACACACCTGAGAGTAAGTAATTGAACGGCCGCCACTGTATGCATGTCTATGTAGCCTATGTATCTTTTAATTATAGAAAGTTAATGAAGGCGGGGGGAAACATCTGCTCATTTTCTCCAAAGGCAAAGTGAGAAGGAGGGAAAAACAACGTTGAAGATGACACAACCGAGAGATGTTGACAGAGGGAATGAGACTGCTGAGGTGACGAAGAACTGAAAAGGTGATGTGGAAGAGGCGTCAAACAAAAGCGTGAGAAAGAGTAAAGTTTTAAACTAACAGTGAAAATGACACGTTTGAGGAAAGGTTTGGGCTGTGCTCAAGAAAATTTCCTGTCAAGTTTTTATTTTTTTAACACAATCAACACTTGATTTCAACGTTTTACGATGTGGCGTGTTGTTGGTGGAGTCTCTTAACCCGAGTTATGTTGCGCATTTTCAACTGGAAGAAGTTATCCATTCGACGTCGTTGAAATCTTCTCAAAGATTCAGGGACTATTTCATGAAACTTTCCTCAGCAGCAGCACACTCTTCTCCGTGGCCGTGTCACCTGCGTCCAGTACAGTTCTGTGTTCAGACAGGAGAGGGCAGTGTGGAGCTGCGTATCATATTCTGCACTTGTTTACATGGTCAAACCTTTGATTGAGGGAATTGTACCGCATTTCATTGGATTAAATGTTTACATAATGATTTAGAGTGTTTAAGCATCACGGTAAGTTTTTAAATAAAATGCTATTAAAAATCTAAAGCTGAAAAATGGTAAATGAGATTTCTTTAATAGCCACTTTATAGGCACATTAGATTAAACCTATAAGTTTTTATTTGAGTCTTTAAGCAAAATAAAATTATCCTACCTAATGTCACAACACCCTTAGAAGTTCAGAAGGGACCTCAAATTGTGCCCGGATTTGCCATGACACAAACGTCCATCAGTAATATTTTATCATGTATAGGCTACTTATATTTTATTTTTTATGGCTTTAGTTTAGTAAATGATAACCCTGGCCTGTAGTAATGGCTTTAGAAGGCCTGTAGTAATGGCTTTTTTTTATGGCTTTAGTTTAGTAAATGATAACCCTGGCCTGTAGTAGTAAAATGCAAAGATCTCACTATGAACTCAATGGGAAACAATTCCCATTATAATGAATCCAATATTAAATGAACTAAGATGCTATCCAAATACATTTGATAGTTCCCTCATTGTATGACAAAATTCTTATTTAAACTTGTTTCTTTAAATCAGTCTTAAAAGGAACATAAGATATAAATTCGATACAAAACGGTTTCATTTTCCTCTGGGAATATGCGAGAAAGCACAGAGGACTGTAACTTGATGGTTCTCTATTTCTGTCTAACACTAATTGACTCTTTGACTGAAACACTGAAGGATCCCTGATGCTCTTGTCTTGCTCTCCTTTAAGGTCATTTGTGGGGTTTCGGTTCTGCTGTGACGGGATGGCTGGAGGACGCAAGTCAAAAGGTCAGCCAATATACCTGTTGTCATGGCAGCACGTTTTTTTAACCACGCTGCTAGACACTACAGACACCAAAGGTCGGAGGTCTTTGATACAGGTACAATGTTATGCAATTTCACATATTAAATGCCATTTTAAATGGCATTTAGGTATTTACTTTAATTAGTATGCATGTATTTATGATCTCATAATAATTGAGAATAGCTACTGCAATGACACATTTCTGAACTTTCAGAACACACACACACACACGCACAGTTCAATTAGGATATTCTAGTAGCTTTTATATACATAGTTGGTGTGCATCAGAATCAAATGCACACCAGTGCAGGTGGGCATAACAATGACACGGATATATTTTAAGATATGTCAGTACAATTGCTTCCCCTTAAATCAGCTCAAACATGCATTTTAGTCTGGAACCAGGTTTAAGCCTCATCCGTAGAAACGGGGGATTGAGGATAGAGTTTGACCATATAGCAGGAAGTCGACATCATATCATCTGAACAGAACTGTGTTTGTGTCTTTCTTCGTTTCTCTGAACATTTGTTGTCTGTGTGTGTGTCAGTGTCTGACATCTTTCATTTTGCTCTCATACTGATGGAATAAAGTTGCTTGTTGTCGGTTAAATCACTTTTATTGTTGTGACACAAGTGAGAGTAGATGCGACAGTGACAGTGAAAATGTTTTTCCTTAGGTTTTTGAGGCCAGTCTCTCTCTCTCTCTCTCTCTATCTAGACAACATAATTCAATTTTTTTATATATATAGAGAAACTTTACTGTATATTTGTTAATAATATGCTTTAATTTAGATGGACAGGAAAAATAATGAAGCTGTGTTCGCCATCTTATTGTGTGCTGCTTCACCACAGTGGACATTTCAATTGTGACATCTTGATTATAATGAGAGTTCTGTTTTGCTAGACTAAGAAGTTCTTGTTCTGAATAGTCATTATAGCGTTATTCATAGCATTGATGACCAGCAAGTTTAGGGGCCCACAGTCTTTTCTGACACCCTGTTGGTGGAAAATGGTCTGCGATGGACTGGTGGCGAGAGTCACATCGATGGCTCTCCTCGCAGACATAAACGCCTCTCATCTCTCATTCTGCCTATGTCCTGCGGTCCCTCTCTGCCCTATGGCCCTCTCGTCTCTCTCGCCCTCATTTTCTGGAAGATATAACCAGCAGGAGGTGTTTGAAGAGGCTTCATCTGTTTCGCCAGTGTTATTTGGCATCTTAACATAATGTGCTTGTCTCTGTCCAAGACTCATCAAAGAGAAAATCAAAACAGCTCGCTTTTATCTCTGTCCGGGTGTCTCAGAAAGACACGGAACAGTTTGCATTTGTGTAAATGAAAGTCTGTCTGTGTGTATGTCTATGCGTCTGTGTTGAACGCTCACGCTCATCAAAGACAATCGCAAACAAATTCACCAGGGCACCGAGAAAGAATCTGGGAATGATAAAAGCTTCATTAGTAGCTGCTCTTGTTTTATCAAAGTTTGCTGTGTGTTTGTGTGTTCACTTCCTCTCTGTGATGCTGAAATGCGTGTTGCCTTCCTCCAAAGGAAACAATACATATTCTACGGCATAATGAACTCCTGTTCAACTCCGCGAATACACACAAACACGCACGCTGAGTTTAATAATGCAAGTTATCCGAGACTACACAGTCATTCCAGGAGGCAAAAACATTTTTGCTCAACGCTTTGAGTTTTTTTGGGGCTTTTTTTTTTTATCAAAGACAACATGGACTGTAGAAAATTGGTCTATTTCGATTGGCCAATTGCAAAATTCTGCAGCATTATATCATAGCACAGTGACAGCTAAACTTGACCGTTTGCCTATATTTTTTTCTTCTAAAGCATAATAAAATAAATTAGTCAAATTAATATTTATTTATTATTTTATTTATATTTATCTTAATTTTTTATTTGTTGTTTTTATTTTAACTATTTTATTTCTTGGTTGATTGGTTTCTTTGTTTTCATTGTATTTTTACTTATTTATTTTATTTATTTGTTTATTTATTTAATTAATTTGTTTTGGTTTTTATTATTTTTGTTTTTCATTTTAGTTTTTTTATTTTAGATTTTTTCTGTTTTGTGTATGTTATTTTTTTGTTATTTTATAAATGTCAGCACAAGTTGTTTTATGTTTTCGTTGTTATATTTTTTGTTATTTTTGATGTTATGTTGTTTGTTTTGTAATTAGCTGTGCACAGGCCTAGTAATCTAAGTAACAGTTGTATTTTTTAAATATTATTATAAATCAATGAGGCGTACAATATATCCGTACTGTACCCTCATATTTTAAAAAGCCTCAGAGTAGAAGAAAGATTGAACCAGGGTTCAGTTCAGTTTGTCCTGCAATTGAAAACTTCACAGAACACTGAGGGGACAATTAGAGGGTGATAAAGTGTAGATTTTGTGTAGGCATGCCTGCTTCTGAAAGAGGGGACGCACTGCAGTGTGAACGGAGCATGACTAACAAGCTATTTGAAACATTCCTCCTGTCTGGATTATTCTGATGCTCAAATTAAATTATGTTTACTGGAGCGTCCCGGGCGTGGATGGCGGCGCAGTGAATCTGCATAAGAGAAAAGCCACTTCTCCTCATCAATATTCAAATTCAGTGACTTTTTCTCTCACGCAGACGCGGCTGCGACAGCGACGCTCGCGGCCAAGCACATGTCAAGACAGTGGCTGCAATCTGTAGTGAGGTTTTTCTTTTTTTTACACAAAAGCACACATTTTCCCGCTGCAAGTGTTTGTTGACTTTACTGTATGTCAAATTAGATTATTATGATCGCTGAAAACACACTGCCCATTTGTATTTCTATATTTTCAAAGTTTCTTAACTAAATTTCAGACCCATGAGGGCATAAAAATAACAAAATGCTCTAAGTTTAAACTATTAAAGGATTTTCTCAACCAAAAATGATTAAAAATTATATAGGCTAATAATTGATGTTATTCTAGCCCCAGTGATTTCCTTTTTTCTGTATTTCAATTTAATGACAGCAAACAACGGAAGCAAAATAATACTAAAGCATCATAAAGGGTGATAAAAGTAATCCATACAAATATATCTAACGTTCAAATGTTTGGGATCGGTAATGACTGGTTCAGATTACACAATTTTTTTTTGTCTGTTACGAAAGTCACTGTGTCAGATTACGCGATTTTGTCTCCTAAAATCTTGTCGTGTCGTGGACAAGACACATGTCAGACTACACGTTACTTCCTGACCAGTCATCGCATGCCGTGTTTAATGGCGCGCATGATGTCATCGAGAAGGCGAAACTCGTAGCGAGTACTGCCTGGATTGCTCGGCATTGCCTTTTCAGCGTGAGAAATACACGGTGTGGCGTGTGAGTGTGTGAACTGGTTGAATTGCGTGTGTCTCATGGCCATTTCGTGAGACTTGAGAACCCTGCTCGAAGAGGACAGTATGGGCTGTCAATCCTCCAAAGAGAATTTGAGGTAAAATATTGTTTTCTTATATATTTTTACTTCTAGTTTTAATGTTAGCCCCCTTGTCTCTCTTTCGTTTTGTCTTTTTTGAAAGTTATACAGAAAAGCTTGTGCTCCTATTGGTCAACCTCAT
The DNA here is from genome assembly GCA_038021265.1 of Cyprinella venusta. Taxonomy (NCBI): domain Eukaryota; kingdom Metazoa; phylum Chordata; class Actinopteri; order Cypriniformes; family Leuciscidae; genus Cyprinella; species Cyprinella venusta. The sequence continues at coordinate 15,563,321 of CM075871.1, forward strand.
ACATGTGACGGAACCGTCGTGGACGACCGTTAGAAAAATGAAACACGTCTTTTTGTCGTGATGTCGTGAAGCATCGCAGACGCGACGTAGATTGTCGCCCACTATGACACACTATACGAGATGATACGATCGAATCTTGCGTCCCGACGCCCGTTTTCGTTTACGAATCCCCACGACACCCTACGTCAAATGGATCGTGCCAAAATCGGGCTAAAATCGTGTAATCTGAACCAGGCATAAGATTCTTAATGTTTTTGAAAGAAGTCTCTAATGCTCACCAAGGCCATTTATTTAACCAAAAATACAGTAATACTATAAAAACAGTAATATTGTGAACAATTTAAACTAACCGTTTTCTAGTAAGATATTTTCAAATGCATTTTATTCTTGTGATGGCAAAGCTTAATTTTCTGTATCGTTACCCATCTTCAGTGTCACACGATCCTTCAGAAATCATTCTGAGATACTCAAGAAACTGTTAAGGAGGTGCAGACAACTAGACCCAAGAGCAGATCAATTGAGAATAGAATTTATTGTCCAAAAAAGTTTGAAGGAAACCAATACAAAACATAAAATAATTAGTAGCCCAGCCACCAAGTGAGAGACCATTTCAAGAAGGTGCCAAGGCAATAGTCCAGGGCGAGAGCAGGGGGTCAAAAACCGGGTGAGCAAGCCGAGTAGACTCGAGATAGGGAATAGGAACTAGACAAATAAACAACAAAACAGGCTTAAACAATCAGACATGTTTTAGGCCACGTTTACACAAAGTCGGGTATTTAGAGAAACAGGTATTTCCCCCACCTCCGTTTTAAATAATAACATCGTGCGCACACCCGCATAAATATGCCTTCGAGCGCCATCATAACTATGCCAAACCTATGGGCGGCAGTGTAGGGAGAAGGCTAAAACCATGCGAGCCAATCAGAATCCTCAGAATCGACAAGAGAGAACCCTGTTTCTCCCATTTGACACGACAACACATAACCAGCATTTTCAGAAATCTCAGGGTTTTCGAAAAATCCTGAGAAATCTCAGGAAATCTCAGGGTTTACGAAAAACAGGGTTTTCGTGTAAATGACAGGCCAAACCTCAGGGAAATATCTGTGTTTTCCCTTCGTGTAAACGGGGCCTTAAAAGCAACCAAAACAAGATTTTCAGGCAAGGGAAGACAGAGAACCAAAGAAAGAGAGAAACATAGTGCAGAAAATCAGCACAGAAAATGGGAAACAGGCGTGTGAGTAATGAGAGTGAGAGAACTGATTAGGATGGGATTCAGCTGTGATGGTAGAGTGAGGTGAACTCACTGACAATCAAGGCCATGTCCACACGGACATGGGTATTTTTATAACCGTGACTTTTTTTTACGCGGTTCGGCCGTTCGTCCACACGGAAACGCAGTATCAGGACACTGAAACCGAACATTTTTGAAAACCCCTGCCAGGGTGAGTATTTTCTGAAACGCCGGTTGCAGTGTTGTCGTGTAGACAGCAAAAGCGCCGCTTAGTTTTTGCACCGCTTACGGCTTCTGATTGGCTAACGTGGCTTTACGGTTAGGTTTATATCGCCCTAATACCATATACACTCACCGGCCACTTTATTAGGTACCCCATGCTAGTAACGGGTTGGACCCCCTTTTGCCTTCAGAACTGCCTCAATTCTTCGTGGCATAGATTCAACAAGGTGCTGGAAGCATTCCTCAGGGAGTTTGGTCCATATTGACATGATGGCATCACACAGTTGCCGCAGATTTGTCGGCTGCACATCCATGATGCGAATCTCCCGTTCCACCACATCCCAAATATGCTCTATTGGATTGAGATCTGGTGACTGTGGAGGCCATTTGAGTACAGCGAACTCATTGTCATGTTCAAGAAACCAGTCTGAGATGATTCCAGCTTTATGACATGGCGCATTATCCTGCTGAAAGTAGCCATCAGAAGTTGGGTACATTTTGGTCATAAAGGGATGGACATGGTCAGCAACAATACTCAGGTAGGCTGTGGCGTTGCAACGATGCTCAATTGGTACCAAGGGGCCCAAAGAGTGCCAAGAAAATATTCCCCACACCATGACACCACCACCACCAGCCTGAACCGTTGATACAAGGCAGGATGGATCCATGCTTTCATGTTGTAGACGCCAAATTCTGACCCTACCATCCGAATGTCGCAGCAGAAATCGAGACTCATCAGACCAGGCAACGTTTTTCCAATCTTCTATTGTCCAATTTCGATGAGCTTGTGCAAATTGTAGCCTCAGTTTCTTGTTCTTAGCTGAAAGGAGTGGCACCCGGTGTGGTCTTCTGCTGCTGTAGCCCATCTGCCTCAAAGTTCGACGTACTGTGCGTTCAGAGATGCTCTTCTGCCCACCTTGGTTGTAACGGGTGGTTATTTGAGTCACTGTTGCCCTTCTATCAGCTCGAACCAGTCTGGCCATTCTCCTCTGACCTCTGGCATCAACAAGGCATTTCTGCCCACAGAACTGCCGCTCACTGGATGTTTTTTCTTTTTCGGACCATTCTCTGTAAACCCTAGAGATGGTTGTGCGTGAAAATCCCAGTAGATTAGCAGTTTCTGAAATACTCAGACCAGCCCTTCTGGCACCAACAATCATGCCACGTTCAAAGTCACTCAAATCACCTTTCTTCCCCATACTGATGCTCGGTTTGAACTGCAGGAGATTGTCTTGACCATGTCTACATGCCTAAATGCACTGAGTTGCCGCCATGAGATTGGCTGCTTAGAAATTAAGTGTTAACGAGCAGTTGGACAGGTGTACCTAATAAAGTGGCCGGTGAGTGTATATTAATGGTCCTTGGAACCATTTCTTATTATCAATGTTGAACACAGTTCATTTAATTTCAGTTATTTTTCTTAATATTTTTGTGGACAACAGTGATTTTTCACAGGATCCTTTGATGAATAGAAAGTTCCCAAAGAACAATGTTTGAAATAGGACTTTTTTTTTCCTAACATTATAAAAGTCTTTACTTTCAGGTTTGATCAATTTAATGCATCCTTGTTGGATAAAACTTTTAATTTCTTTCAAAATAGATATAACAATTACAATTAAAATGACATCTTAATTTTTGCATGGTTTGGTTTTCAAAACTGGTCTCTGAAACTGACGAATCGCTTATGATTTTTAATTATTTTTTTCTGTTTATGATTTGGTTTTAGAACTCAAATGATTCAACGACCCGATTGCAGTTAACAATCAGTCCAATGGAAAAAAGTTGTCTATTTGTCGCACAAAGTTATATTACAACGTAAAAAGACTTGAAATATAGCATCTAAAGCTCCAGTTCCAATTGGTTGTAAAAGAAAAACTAGTTTTATTCAAAATATCTTCTTCAGTGTTCCAAAGAACAAACAGAGTCTTAGACTGAGGGTATTAGTAAGTAAATTACTGAAATTTGATGAACTATTGCTTTAACATTAACATGGTAAGGTTTGAATGTACGATGTTCACCCAAGAGTTGAGATACCGACCACTGCCTTTTCTGCACACCTCAGCGACTGCATTAGCACACTGATTGGAATGGATGACTAGCGTGTACGGGACAGTTGTTCGGAACCTTGAATAAGTATATGGCCAGTGGGCAGATGAATAATGGAATCTGTGAGTCGTGGCTCATTTTCTTCATACCCGAAGCCATAACATAGACGTCTTTAACATTCCTTGTGTTCCTTTTCATGTGTTCAGCATCTGAATTTGTCATACAAATTGAGAAGTTTGTGAAATAAGAGTTTGAGGGTGTTTCTTTTGTTAAGAGCAGTGATGGTGAGATGATGGAAAAAAAAAATAGTACAGAAAACAGGGCAAATCCTTTGACATATGCACTTTGCAACTTAACAAGTGTGCTTTTAGAATCCTGTCTTTCAACAAATCCTTTCAATGAGCAGACTATCAACATGGTTTAACTCATGAGAAAGGTCACTACTTTTTCCTCTTCTCTTTTATCGGTGGCAAGTTACCCCTTAGTAAAACTATAACCCCTGGGGGAAAAAGGCGTTTTAAACCTTATTTTGGGGCAAAGTCATCAAACTTTTTCCCGGTGACCAGTGAAAGTGCAGTTCTGACTCTCTACCCATTCATTTAGATAGGAGCCTGGTCTTGTTAGTCCGAAATAGCTGCCTGGAGGTATTGCCAAGATGGCGGCCGGGAGGCATGACTTGCCTAATAGGACTACAAGTTATTGGTTTTTTTATGTCATTTATGTCTATTGAGTTTATACTATTTTTTATTGTTTTACTTTCAGTAACAGTAGATCAAATTAAACAAAATTAAAATAGTTTTAGTTAACTTTAATAACCCTGCTTTCAAAAAAATCTCACCATCCCCAAAAAAACATGTCGAACAGTAGCATACTTTCAATTTTGATGCCTTTGAAATTCTGCAACAGAGCAATGACATCACAGATCATGATCTAGTCTCTTGTATACCGTAATTTCTCAAAAAATAAACCGGTAGTCAATTAAAGGGAAGTGGTCAACACGGACAAATAAAGGCAGATCTTAAATTAAGGTCGGGGAAAATTTAGTGTGGATAATCTCCTTTCATATAATGTGAATTCAAATACATTGCAATGTACAGGTGGCAGTAGATGCCAGCTACATTGGATGTAACATGTGTCTCATTTATTCAACAAGGTTCTGAAAGCATTCTTCAGAAATGTTGGCCAATATTGATAGGATAGCATCTTGCAGTTGATGGAGATTTGGGGGATGCACATCCAGAGCACGAAGCTCCTGTTCCACTACATCCCAATGATGCTCCATTGGGTTGAGATCTGGTGACTGTGGGTGTCATTTTAGTATAGTGAACTCATTGTCATGTTCAAGAAACCCAATTTGAAATGATTCGAGCTTTGTGACATGGTGCATTATCCTGCTGGAAGAGGCATCAGAGGATGGGTTCATGGTGGCCATAAAGAGATGGACATGGTCAGAAACAATGCTCATGTAGGCCATGGCATTTAAACAATACCCAATTGTCACTAAGGGGGCTAAAGTGTGCCAAGAAAACATCCCCTACACCATTACACCACCACCACCAGCCTGCACAGTGGTAATAAGGCATGATGGGTCCATGTTCTCATTCTGTTTACGCCAACTTCTGACTCATTTGAATGTCTCAACAGAAATTGAGACTCATCAGACCAGACAACATTTTTCCAGTCTTCAACTGTCCAATTTTGGTGAGCTATTGCAAATTGTTGCCTCTTTTTCCTATTTGTAGTGGAGATGAGTGGTACCCGGTGGGGTCTTCTGCTGTTGTAGCCCATCCGCCTCAAGGTTGTGTGTGTTGTGGCTTCACAAATGCTTTGCTGCATACCTCGGTTGTAACAAGTGGTTATTTCAGTCAAAGTTGTTCTTCTATCAACTTCTATTATCGTGACAGGTAGAGATCCATTCATGTCAGACATAGATCCTGGTCGCTAAAGACCCAAATACATAATAATGATTGGTGAAACATTCATGCATTTAAGGGTTAAGATGATACATGTCCAAATACTTTTGTATGACGATAGTAGTCTCTGTAATTTGCTAATACCATAACCCTTATTTTCATTTAAAATCATTGGACCATAACCTCATAATAATACTCTTTATTTCTTTCAGTTTTTTTTTTTTTTTTTTACTGAAAGAAATTAATACAGATAGTTTCCATTTTGGTGTGAACGATCCCTTTAACTCCAGGTTGCTCCAAGCACATTGTTTCTATAGTTAACATGTACTTTAACTTGCTTCAAATGGAAAAGTGTCTGCTGAATGAATGATAATAGTCAAAGCTGATGCACAACTCTCACGTCAGCCATAAAACTCCCCCTCAGTTAAATCCATCGATTCTGCTTGTAAGCACGTCTAAAAAAAAAAAAAATCATTACCATCTTCATGACGGATGATATTTTTCGGAGAGAAATGTTTCTGCTCATCAGCGCTACTGTCGGATGTACCCTTTTGTCCTTGAAAGACAAAGCGGGCCTGACATCACAATAGAGAGATTGATGATTTGAGAGAGAGGTGTTTGTCAATTCCCCATAACTTTTGCCGAAATATAACCGCACCTTCCAATGAGAATGGATTGGATATTCATTTTCATTTTACTGCTTTAACAACTCATGATAATTTGTGGCCTCACATTTAGCGGTTAGACAGCATGCTTGTTTGATGTAATGGCCTAACAGACCATGTAATGGATTACTACGGTATCTCTCCAAGAGAATGTGGCAGTGGTTCAGATGCCCGTCTTTCTCTCTTTGTTGAGATGCAAATTTATGTTTAAAACTTATTTGCCTTTTATAAACTTTGTGAAAAGAGGTCAAAGGTCAGCCGGGTCTTGTTTGTGTCCTCCATATTTTGCTTTGACTTTAGGCTGATGTTTTCTGTATACTGAGTTTCTTGCATACAGTATGTAGCATAAAATTTGAACACAGTAAGATATTTTGTAACAAAAAAAAAAGAATGGTTCTGGTCTGATAGGTGTAGTTGACCAATTTTTGTTTTAGTCAAAGCCAGTAATTGTGTCATAGTATATGTGCTAACCACCGTAGTTCCAATTGGCCAATGTTATTTTGAGATTGTTTTAGATACAAAAAAGAATTATATATACTTAGAGAACTATTTTAACGACCTAAGTGCATGGTCTAAAAGAGTTGTCCCAATTCTCTTACTCCACTTTTTTTGGAAATAGGCTCATTTTACAACTCCCCCAGAGTTAAACTGTTGAGTTTTACCTTTTTTGAATCCATTCAGCCAATCTCCGGTTCTGGCAGTTAGCACTTTTAGCATAGCTTAGCATACATCATTGAAGTGCACTAGACCATTAGCATTTCTCAGAAAAAAAAACCCAAAGTGTTTTGATATTTTTCCTATTTAAAGCTTGACTCTTCTGTTGTTACATCGTACATTAAAACCGACGGAAAATGTAAAGTTGCAATTTTCTTGGCTGATATGACTAGGAACTATACTCTCATTCCTGCGTAATAATCAGGAAACTTCACTGTCGTACCATGAGTGCAGCAGGCGTAATGTTATGACGCAGCGCTTGAAAATAGTGCCCAGTTTCTAACGTGACCGGAACTAAGTTTGTGTATTCATTGCGCCTGCTGCACTCATGGTACGGCAGTGAAGTTTCCTGATTATTACGCAGGAATGAGAGTATAGTTCCTAGTCATATCAACTTAGAAAATCGCAATTTTACATTTTCCGTCTGTGAAAAAGTCTAGTGCACTTCAATGGTGTATGCTAAGCTATGCTAAAAGTGCTACTGCCAGAACCGGAAATGGATTCAAAAAAGGTAAAACTCAACAGTTTAACTCTGGGGGAGTTGTAAAATGAACATATTTCCAAAAAAAAAAGTGGAGTATCCCTTTAATGAATAATGGGTGTGTTTTGGGCATAACATGCAATAAACCAATCAGTGTCTTATCTCCCATTCCCTTCAAATGCCAGTTGCACTCGTGCAATGGCGTATTCGCTATTTACATGGCAGAATTTGCAAGCTGAAAAACTGAACGCTTCTCTAACGAGGACACGGATCTGCTCGTGCACGATGTTAAAGCTTGCAAGAAAACCATCTACAGGACAGAGTGTATGCACGTTTTATATTACTAACGAGTTTTTTAAATAACAAAACAAAAATATTGCGCCATTGAGTTTAAACCAGGTTTTTCTTGGTCAATGGCTCAGCCTATTTCAATTGCCTCAAAATAGCAACACACCAACAGTGCACCTGAACATACCTCGTTTACAGACCAGCAGCCCATGGGCACAAATGCATTTGCCATTTTAACAATGTTTCGCAGGACATGAAAAATGATAACTGCAAAAAACACTTGCGTCGCATTGCGCCGGGTGCTTGATAGGGCCCTAAGAGTGAGGCATCATTTCATCAATGTGTAGCAGACATTGCCAACTTGTGGAATAAAAGTGAATTGCACTTATTTAGTCATCAAAGATTCGATAATTGTTGTGCGGAAAAATATACTTACACTGTTACACACTGTTACGTTCAGGAAAAAGAAGACGCATACGAGCAGTGCTTTGGCAAAACATTACTTGTTTACTTTTTAAACCACCACAGAACACGGCAGCCCAGGGCATGCGCAAAAGCATGACTTTACAATAGCATTATGATAACAGATAACAATAAAGAACTGGTTAACAACCACACATACCTCGGGTCTTATGTGACCTTTTAGGCAATTTTAGACCGACGATCCAACAGGCAAATCAAGAGACACCAATGGGCAGCTGGTACCCCCCTGGTATCTGGTTTCCCCTGTTCCATCTGTGGTTCCATCTCGACGCTGTGGTTTGGGCGTGATGTGAAATAAACCAATCAGAGCGTCATCCAACATACCATTTAAGAGCAGATGCGCATGTTGCATGGCGGATTGTTATTATTATGGCGGATTTACGAGGCGAGTGCCAGGAGCGGTTCACAGCCGAGGAGACTGACGTTCTTCTCAGGGCAGAGAAAGACAGAAGTGACGTTGTATGGGGATAGGAGATACCCACCCAAATCAGCATCGGTTAAACATTATATACATGTGTCTTGCCACTATTGGGCAAACAGGTCGTATCCATCATTACTACAATTTGCCTGAAAAATTGGGGTAAATGTGTAAGCTAGATTTAGGCCTACGTTTTTTTTTTACATCTTCACGGACACCACAATGATTTCCCTCATGTGTTCATATTTTTCTTTGTTATAATGTATGATTTGCAAAAATAAAAACTAGATGAGAGAATCAAAGTGTATGCGCATTGTCCACCCGCTACATTAAAGGGATAGTCCACTTTTTGGAAATAGGCTCATTTTACAACTCCCCCAGAGTTAAACAGTTGAGTTTTACCGTTTTCGAATCCATTCAGCCGATTTTCTGATAATTAGAAGAATATCGGTAACCAGACAGTTTCTGGTCTCATTGACTTTCATAGTAGGAAAAAAAATACTATGGAAGTCAATGAGACCAGAAACTGTCTGGTTACTGATATTCTTCTAATTATCAGAAAATCGGCTAAGTATCCCTTTAAGGCCAACCATGCATTATGAACACGCAATGCACCTCTGTCTTTAGACCAGTTTTTTTTTTTTTCTGGTCAGTGGCGCAATTGTTTTTTGGAACTACAAAATAGCACCAGGGATTGTTTATGCTGAAACACGCCTCCTTTTTTTTGCGGTGACCCGCCCGGGGAGGGCAAGTTCATTTCCTAGTTTACCAAAGTGCGTCTGTGGAGGGAAAAGCCCGCTTTGTGCAGCTGAAAAATAGGAATGGTACATGCATTAGTGTACAAAGTCATTTGCGCTGGGTTTAAGATAGGCCCCTCAATGTTTGTGTTTTCTTTTGTTAAAGGATTTTTGTTTATGGATGTGAGCTTCCATTTCTCCATTTACTCATGCTATGGGGATTATGTGCTTTTACTTATATAAAGAGATTGCACCAAAACAAATGGGACAGTTCCTGAATGATTATGTGTCTGGTCTTTATCTCATGCAGAATAATTAGTGTCTCATATCTGATGTGAATGAAAACCTTTAAGGAATTAAACAAGAATCAACTTAGGCAGGTTTGGGGTAAGTTAGATTAATTTAAGAAACACATTAAGGTAGGTTCTTGGTCTAACCAAATATACATCAAAAGACTACTTATCCATAATTTACTGAAAAAGGCAGTCCATAATATTACCTGGATGGTTTTAAAAGTAGTAATAGCACAGGATGATGCATGCTTTCTCTTTTAAATGTATAAATTACTGTACATTTCTTGCTAATAATAATCCATGTGATGAAATATAGAAGACCTTATTTACATCTTGCACTGCACTTCTGCAGGGGCCCATGCGAATGGAGTCAGAACAAGATCTAAATTCATTGGATCTGTGGAATGGTAATCGGCTCTTGACAAATAGTGAGATTAACCACCTACATCATGCTGAGCAAAAATATGTGCACTTAAAAAGAAGATGCATTTTCAATAAAGGGCTGAAGACTTAAGTCAGCATTCAGAATGACCTCTGGATTAATTATGTGAAGCTCGTAGCAGCCAGGTTTTGAAATATATATATATTCCACTTTTATCCTTTGATCCGATGGCCTCAGCTCCTTTTGGGTTTGATGGCAAAGACTTTTGTGACATTTAAAGTTCTTTCTTGCGCACACAGAGCAGGAGGATCACACAGATTTATGAGACTTCAAGCGGAAATGAGGAATGTCTCAGGATGGTAAGCAACTTGAGGAATACATCAGGGTTAATAAGTCCTTGTGGTTCCCGTGAGATCAATTATTATGACAATTGCTGGAGAATCAGGGATTTTTCTTTGTATCACATTAAAAAAACTGCAGTTTTCATTCCATATCTAAAATGGAAACACATTTCACGATTTACTTTCTTAAAGTCCACATGTAGTCTATAATTTTATCCCTTAAAACTCTTATTTTATCACCAAAAATTACATATGTAAACTTTTTTTTCATTGATGCATAACTTGAATGTAACTCTACACCCTTCCCTCATTTAGTACACGTGCTTCTATGAATATAAAAAAAATAACCTAGTTCCATCAATGAGATCCACTCATTGATGATCACACGTTGAAACACCAGCGATTTCAAACCACGATTTTAAGACTGACTTTGGTTCACTGCAGTTTCATAGAAAAAATACTCAGTAATGGCACTGGCATGAATATGCACATGGTTTGTTTTCAAGCATATTAAAACACCACATAGATTTAACAGCAACATTAAAAGCTTGATTTTCACCACAGAGGGACTTCAATACATTCCTGGTCTCCTCTGAGACAAATTTCCTTTCCAGGAAACATCACTGATGAGTTAATTTACACAAGCAGACAAATAGCTTTTGATGAAGTTAATGAACAAATTGCAATAACAGCAAATATTGATCTATTTTAATCTGTGTCTAATGTTGACTTTTTAAAAAGCACTTGTCTTTCCAATCTGTGTTAACTAGCTAAGGACATGCTGTTCTAAATACTCAGACAAACTGTTTTACGAGCATCCAAATGAATAGTATATCCTCCAGAGAAATCAAGTGTGTGTGTTGTGATTTGAGTGTCTTCAGTCATACCAGATGTTAGGACAGACCTGCTGGTCACCTGTTTGTCCTTTTACTCTTTACTCTGTTTTTTTTCTATAGCTGCTCGGTTTAGTAAGGCTGTACACACAGCTGATAGAAATTATGAGGTCTTTAAAGTATAGGATTTTTATATGATGGAAGTGATTTCATATTATGATGGCTTTATGTACTGCCATGGCCCAAGTTGCTGAAACATCATTGATGTCTAAATCAGGGTGGTCATGTTAATATGCTCTTGGCTGCGATGTCATAAATCTGGGATAGATTTTACCAGAAAGACTCGGGAAAATAATACCATTACCAGAAAACGTTTAACAACAGCTCAGCAAGCATAATATGATATAAAGTTATTTGGCTTAGGACCCGTCCATAGTTCACATTCCGAGGGTACGAATCTGAATATCCTGCCTATAGACGAAGGCAGTGGTGCAGCCGTCCCCCAAAAGGCGAAAGAATAAATCCACCGGGACGGGGCCCACCCCCAAAGTCCGGTAGAGGAATATTTTCACTAGATGTGGATCCTGCAGTTTTTAAACATAGAGAGAAAAAATATATTAGAACAAATATCTAAATTACTTTCGTTATATTTTTTGTTTTTTCTAATTCATTTCTCTGCGAACCAGTGCCCTTGAAAAATCCCCCAAAGCCGATAGATGGGGCGGCATCTGTAAATAGGTGTAGGTCTGCGGACGATTCGAAAGCGTTGTTGTAGAAAAAGGAAATGCCGTTCCAATCATTTAACAGATGAGACCAAAAAGAAATGTCAGGCAGACAGCCTTCATCTAACAGTTTTTTTTTTACTAGATAAGAGGTAGTGAGATGAGAAAGGATGCCCACCCAGAACCCTTGGGACAGTCAACAAATGACGAATCAGGGTGAGAAGAGAGGTAGCTTTAAAGGTTTAAAATGTTGATGGGGATAGATGGATGATTGTTCAGAATTTTCTCCGGAATGGGGCTTTCCATCGGGTTTGAGGTTTGTACCGGCATGGGCAGAGAGATTTCGGGTGTGGATCCCAGGAAAAACTACAAATGTGAGCAAATCTACAATTCGAAAATGAGCAAACAGCTTCACTAAATAGATTGCGTATGGGAGCGTCATTAGGTTCTGCGACCGGGCGACCTCTTTTGTTGGAAGAGAGTCTTATGTTTTCAGCTCCATGGACAGCAGGCGGGTCGTGGCTAGGGAAAACTTAGGGCAGAAAATAGCTGTGTGTCAGTGAGCAATGCAAATAGCGCAGGCCAAAAAACCGAATGACAGACGAGCAGTTTGGTATCTCTAACGGACCAGTCAAGTCTTGAATTATAATTGATGTTTTATTAACAAGGTTCGGGAGGATCACGTTCTAATGATCAATCAATCAAGTCAGCCAGCTGTCAGCAATCAGTAATCAACTGGTTCACTCAATCAGCACAAGTAAAGCCTATAAAAACACACAGTCGACTCACCCATATTCCTCGACTGTTCTCAGCATTTGGTGTACTACTAAAAGATGTCCCAAAGGCAACTTTCACCGTCCAATGATGAGCTTAACCTCGCTCCGCCGCCATCAGCTGGCCCCAGGACAACTTCTCCACCTGTTACCGCTTCCCAGCCCCACGTTTCATCTCGTGGGCGCCGGTCGGTACAGACAACCTCTCGCACGCCAAGACGCCGGGGCTTACCCTCACCGCCACCGGCGAGGACTCCAGCTTCCTCCCCAGCGTCCTCCTATCGTTCGGCCGTGCCAACGATTCCGCCTATTGAAAAGTGGACAGTCTTGAGTCTGAGACAAGCGCTGATAAACTCAGATTTTCAGCCCTCGCGCAGGATGACTAAAGAGCAACTTTACAACATGTATGTTACCTTGCAATCATCAAACATCTCTCCTAGATCCACCCCAGGTTCCAAGGCGGCCAGCAAGCCGAGAAATTCTCGCGAGGCCCGGAACTCGCCTCGCCCGACTCTGCCACCTTCCCGTGCAAGGTCCGGTTTGCCGCACGCTTCGGCCCGGAGCGCCAGGATCTCTGCGAGCCTGGGTCGCGCTCCAGATTCCTCTGCCACGAGACATCACTCGTCTCCCGCTTCACCTCAGCTTTTCAGCACGGCGCTTCCCGCCGCAGCGCCATCCACAGCTGAGCCCGCCGGCTCACATTCTGCTTCCCAGTTTTTTCCTCCTGCTGTTTCTAACCCTTTTCCTCTGCAGTGGCCTCCGGCTCCCGTAGCAAACGCTAGCGTGAGGTTGCCTCCGCTAGCGGCGGAGGCCCAAACTTTCCACCAGTTTCCTGCGACTACCGCTAATCCCTCCCCTTTTCAGTGGCCTGCAGCCCAAGCAAGCGCAGGACCACCTCCGCTTGCAACACAGGCTCAGGCATCTCATTCATTTTTTCCTTTCCCCTCTGGTGCGTTTTTTAATCTTCCTTCTCAAGCCCCACAGGCCGACCTAAGCGTGAGGCTGCCTCCGCCGATAGTCGCAGCCCAGGCTTCTCTACCCTACAGCTCTCTTCTAAATGCCAAATCACAATACTCTCTTTTCACAGCTACCCCGATGCCAGTTCCACCAAACGCCGTCGCTCTGGAGCCTCCCCCGGTGACTCAAAACATCCGAGCACAGATTCTGGCAGGTGCGGATGTTGATCTCTCACTTTTACTTTCTCTTCTTCCCGTATCCGATTCCAACCGTCAGTTAGACTGCGGGGATTTTTCAGTCACTTTAAAAAATCAAAATACACATTCGTCACGTTTACTTTCTTTTTCAGAGTTTTCAATTGCTTTCAGCCACTACACAGACATCATTTGCACAGCCTTCCCCCATAGGCGACGCGAACTGAACGACTATTTAGCACTGGTAGCCGAGCTCGCGTTGTCCTACGGGGGAGGGCACTTTTACACTTACCACAAACTCTTTTCAGCAAAATGCGCCGTTAGGGTTTCTCAGTGGAACCAATGCCCTTACTGGGGAGCACTAGACACTGACTTGCACAGTAGAGTCTTCCTCGGCTGTAGGAATATTTCCTGCGCGGTCTGTAGGTCAGTGTCGCATCCCACGTCATCGTGTCCCCAAGTTAACCCTTTCGTTTCCCCACGCTCTGAAACAGCACCAGTCAAATCCACCAGCTACACACCAAGACCGGCGACTAGCAACCGTCACGAGGCTAACTTCAGATCCGGAGCACTTACAGACAACAAACAGCCTTGCAACAATTTTAACATTGGCAAATGCACCAGACAGCGTTGCCGGTACTTGCACATATGCAGCTTTTGCGGCGGTGCTCATGCCCGCCCTGTATGCCCTGTGTATAAAGATGTCAATAAAAAATCTAGAAATTATTTATCGACTCCTGTGAATATTTCTCGCCTTTCCATCGAACTAGCTCACCACCCGGACTCTGAATTCACCGAATATCTGCTGTCTGGCCTACAACACGGCTTTAAACCTGGAGTGGTTTGTCCGCTCTCCCAAAATATCATCTGCGATAATCTCCAATCGGCTCTCGCCGAGCCCGACGTGGTAGACAACCTGATTAAAAAAGAAGTTGAGTCAGGCTTCATGATTGGCCCTTTTGACGAGCCTCCTTTCAAAAATTTCCGCATTAGCCCCATTGGAGTGGCTACGAGAAAGTTTTCTGGCAAGAAACGTCTCATAGTCGATCTGTCAGCTCCACATAAGTCTATGTTTCCAAGCATTAACAGCCTGATCCCACTCGACGAATTTTCTCTCAAATACCACGACGTAGATCACGCAGTCGACCTGATTAAAATCGTGGGTCGGGGTGCCTGGCTCGCAAAAATTGACATCACTTCGGCTTTTAAAGTGATGCCCATCCACCCGGATTCATGGCACTTATTCGGCGTGCGCTGGCATGAGAAATTCTATTTCGCCGTACGCTTAACTTTTGGATGCAAAAGCAGCCCCAAAATTTTCGACATGTTATCTGAAGCCGTTTGCTGGATCCTGTCAAACAATTACGCAATTCCTCACCTCATTCACCTGCTGGACGATTTTCTAATAATTTCGCCTCCCGGCGCCATTCCAGCAGCCCAGATCCTCACAGTTCAAAAAGTCTTTTCTGAGCTCGGAATCCCCATCGCCCAGGAAAAAACCATGGGTCCCGCCACATCCATCGAGTTCCTTGGCATTAATCTAGATTCAGTTCGATTCCAGGCCTCCCTGCCCAAGGAGAAAATTGATAGGATAATCCTCATCTCATCTACCTTCGCAGACAGCCCAGAGTGTTCCAAACGCGAACTCCTATCCATGCTCGGCCACTTAAACTTCGCCATGCGCATTATTCCACAAGGCCGCCCTTTCATTTCTCATCTCCTCTCCCTCGCGTCTTCAGTCCACGCACTAGAGGATCTAATTTCCATAACTCCGGCATGCCGCAATGAACTCGGGCTATGGATAACTTTCCTTAAACAGTGGAACGGCCTATCCTTTTTCTATAAGGACCTAATTTCCTCCCCCCTCGACATCCAGCTGTTCACAGATGCAGCCCCCTCCGTTGGCTTTGGAGGGTTCTACCAAGGTCGCTGGTTCGCGTCTACGTGGCCCCCCCAAATACAGGACACGCTTCAGTCCTCTGCATTATTCGAACTCTACCCTCTCGTAGTAGCAGCCTTCCTGTGGGGGAAAGAATGGACTGCTAGCAGCATTGTAGTGCATTGTGACAACGAAGCTACAGTCCAGTGCATTAATAAAGGCCGCTCCCACGCACCCGCACTAATGCCACTTTTAAGACGTCTAATCTGGATTTCGGCATGTGACCAATTTATCTTAATTGCCAAACACATCTCCGGGTCAAAAAACCAAATTGCTGACTCTCTGTCTCGCTTTATGTTTCAGAAATTCAGGATGCTGGCTCCAGAGGCGGACGAGCTCCCAACTCCAGTACCTCATTATTCGGAATTAATATTCCCATAACCCACCCGCAAAAATCCCTCCTCAACATATCGCTCGATACCATTCTCCAAGCTGTTTCCCCCAGAACTCTCCAATCCTATGTGACCGCATGGAAATGTTTTAAAGCCTTCCACCTTTCTTATAACACGCCATTCCCTGATTTCTCCCTCCTTACAATAACTTCCTTTATCTCTTACCTTTACAGCGTTAAGAGCCTCCAAGTCGGGTCCATCAAAAGTTACTTAAGCGGCATCCAATTTTTTCACAAATTGATCCACGGCGCCCCCTCTCCGGAAATAAATAATTCACAAACCTCCCTCTTGATTAAAGGCATCCAGCGATCCCAGCCCACCCGCTCGGATACCAGACAACCCATAACATTAGATATTCTCACTAAATGCATTCAGACCCTCCGCACAGGCTACCAATCCCTTAATACCTCCCGCACACTCGACGCCATGTTCATTCTAGCCTTTTTTGGTTTCCTAAGATGCTCTGAACTGGCTATCACTTCCAGATTCGACCCAAAAATCCACCCAAACATCTCAGATCTCTCAGTGCTTGACAGCGAAACGATCTCGTTTCTGATTAAACAAAGCAAAACAGACCAAACCAAAAAAGGCCACTTCATATATATTTTCAACCTCCCATCACCAATTCAACCGTTCCAAACTATACTAGCCTACCTCCAACTGAGAAACTCGCATGCGAAATCCCCTCTCGAACCCTTGTTCATCGACGATTATAACAAACCCGTGACACGCTTTTGGTTCCAAAAACACCTAAAATCTGTTCTCCAACTTTCAGGCATCCCAGCAGAGAATTTCTCCAGTCATTCCTTTCGCATTGGAGCAGCAACCTCAGCAGCCCAAAAAGGCCTCTCTCAGCAACAGATCCAAGCGCTTGGAAGATGGTCCTCAGACGCGTTCCAAACCTATATCAGAACTAATCGTTTCCATATCAAAAAAGCCCACCAAATCCTCATTGGGTAAAAAAAAAAAAAAAAAAAAAAAAAAAAAAAAAACGCCGCTTTTCTGGTCGAATATTTATGTCTATTATTTCTCCGTCCAGCGAGTATTGATCTCCCAGCGGGCCCAGCGAGAGCCTTCCCCGTCAAGCCTCTGTCTTCTCTCCGTCCAGCGAGTATTGATCTCCCAGCGGACCCAGAGACAGCCTTACCGATCGAGTATGTATATCTACTCTTTCTCCGTCCAGCGAGTATTGATCTCCCAGCGGACCCAGAGTCAGACTTCCCAGCCGAGTAATTATATCTCCTCTTTCTCCGTCCAGCGAGTATCGATCTCCTAGCGGACACAGCGAGCGCTTTCCTAGTCGAATATTTATGTATATTATTTCTCCGTCCAGCGAGTATTGATCTCCCAGCGGACCCAGCGAGAGCCTTCCCGATCAAGTATTTATATCTATTCTTTCTCCATCCAGCGAGTATTGATCTCCCAGCGGACCCAGCGAGAGCCTTCCCTGTCAAGCCTCTGTCTTCTCTCCGTCCAGCGAGTATTGATCTCCCAGCGGACCCAGAGACAGCCTTACCGGTCGAGTATGTATATCTTCTCTTTCTTCGTCCAGCGAGTATTGATCTCCCAGCGGACCCAGAGTCAGCCTTCCCAGCCGAGTAATTATATCTCCTCTTTCTCCGTCCAGCGAGTATTGATCTCCTAGCGGACACAGCGAGAGCTTTCCTGGTCGAATATTTATGTCTATTATTTCTCTGTCCAGCGAGTATTGATCTCCCAGCGGACCCAGCGAGAGCCTTCCCAGTCAAGCCTTTGTCTTCTCTCCGTCCAGCGAGTAATGATCTCCCAGCGGACCCAGAGACAGCCTTACCGGTCGAGTATGTATATCTCCTCTTTCTCCGTCCAGAGAGTATTGATCTCCCAGCGGACTCGGCGAGAGCTCCCTAGGTCGAGCATCTTCATCTCCTCCTCCAGCCAGCGAGTATTGATCTCCCAGTGGACATAGCCAAACCCTCCCAGTAAAGCATCTATGTTTTTCTTTCAGGACTGGTGAGGATTACCGATGCTGGGACCCTTGCCACAAGAACCCTCCCGTTCGGACACCGCAAGCTCTCCCAGCCAAAACTACCAGGCTCTCCTTGAAATGCCAGCCCGCCAATCTCTGCGCTCTTTTCGGGGGGTCTTTAAGCAGGCGGCTGTCCTTTACACACTTTGCTTTTTGGGGAGTACTCTGGGTTCGGGCCCAATTTCCGAGCTCGGAGCCCTCCCCCCGGACAGCACGCCAAATACGCATAACTATTTTTATTCTCTGATCATTAGTGAGTGTGAACTCGTGAATTGATGTTTTATTAACAAGGTTCGGGAGGATCACGTTCTAATGATCAATCAATCAAGTCAGCCAGCTGTCAGCAATCAGTAATCAACTGGTTCACTCAATCAGCACAAGTAAAGCCTATAAAAACACACAGTCGACTCACCCATATTCCTCGACTGTTCTCAGCATCCCTCCACCACCCCGTCTCCTCACACTTACCTAATTAACTTCCTAAACAGAGATACGGGGGGAGTACTCTGGGTTCGGGCCCAATTTCCGAGCTCGGAGCCCTCCCCCCGGACAGCACGCCAAATACGCATAACTATTTTTATTCTCTGATCATTAGTGAGTGTGAACTCGTGAAAGAGTGATGAAGGACGCTGATTTAGCAGAGAATGATTTGTGATATTCGTAAAATAAAGTGCCCCTGTATCTTTGGTTGAAGTCTGCCAGCATGGATATGTAGAGGTCTAATTCTTCTCTTCATTCTGGGTAAATGGGATGGGATGTCTCTGTAAATGCTGAAAGCGATTACAAATTCGCCAAACAAAAGATTGCATTGTAACCGAGGATCAGAAGTTTTTAAAAGGACTGCCACGTCATCACAGTCAACCATTTTCCTGTCAGCAGCTGGCGATGGAAGTAGTAGTGTAGTCAGGTTGATGTCCTTCTCTTGGATGATGTTTGTTCTTAGATGAGGAGACACTGTAGCAGCGGTGGAAGAAACAAAACGCCTACTGAACGCTTGAGTTGGGGTTGCTATAGAGAGGTTGAAGTTTGAAGAAGCCGGAGGAGCGGAAACATTGATCATCTTGATGACTGAGACTTATGAAGAGGAACTGGCATGGTGGCTGATGTTGATGGCATGTAGGAAAAATACATATTATGGTAGTCAATGGGGAATGAGATCTGTTTGATTAAAACATTCTTCCAAATATTTTCCTTTGTGTTCAGCAGAACAAATAAACACATAGAGGTTTGGAACAACATGAGGGTCAGTAAATACTGACAGAATTTTCATTTTTGGGTGAACTGACCTTTTAAGTGCTAAGATGTAAAAAAAACAAACAAAAAAGGAACCCCCGTAAAATTGCTTCAAGACATGTTTGATGTGTTAGTTTCTGCCTTTTTGTATTTCCAACACACTCTTAAGAACTAAATCAATACATCAGTGTTTTTGTAAGCTAGTAGTTGGTCTTTCAGACCAAACAAATCATTCCAAAGCTTTGTGAGAGAGTTTAATTGTTGTCCTCCATGTTTTATTTTCCGCTGTCAGGTGCACTTACTCTTTTGAGGACAGATGTGTTGGAGAAAGTGCCACAGAAGTGGGTAATTTGGGGGAAAAAAACATTACTGGTGTGCATCTTGAGATAAAACAATGGCAGTGACATTGTTTATGATTATGACTAGTTTACAAACCAGTTTACGATTATTTCTTTCATACATGTACAAAAGTTCTTGTAGAGAATTAACAGAGATTTAGTTAATAATAAAGTTGGTTGTCACCATAATGGAGATCAGGCCTTTAGATGGTCTCTTGTCCCTGGGCCTCTTATCATTCATTTAACTTGTTGATAAAAAATCATCAAATGAATCTCAACAATAGAGACAATTAAATTTCGCTTAGTTTTAGATAAAGTTAGCTAGCCAAACTGAGCCAAAGCTTCTGGCCTGGTTGCAAAGCAGTTGTAGAGTTTTTGACAGCATCATTATGTATATGATGGGCTACATATTTAATGTTCTAGCCTAAAAATGTTAGACAAGCTTTCTTTCAACTTACCTTCTCTATGACGTGTGTTCGCATGATGTTGTTGGTTAGTAATGAACGTTCGGTGACGGAGAATGTTCCGTCAACTTGCGTTTGTTCGCGCATCTCTGTTGACTTGTAACAAATCCAATCTGGCCGAGATACATGTTGGCGGCAGGCTGGCTTTGTGTGTCTGTGCCTTGTATACAACATTGAATGAAAAGCTTGCGGGACAACTTGGTTGGCATTGCCTTTTCAGCGTGAGAAATACATGGTGTGGCGTGTGAGCGTGTGAACTGGCTGAATTGTGTGTGTCTCATTGCCAGGGTGTGAGACTTGAGAACCCTGCTTGGGTTCTCACTACAACTTGCCATCAGTAGATGTCTTTACAGAATACTTGACCCGAATATTAACCCAGCAGTTAACCTCAGGGTGATCGCTCCCTAGAGAGTTGTGTAGAGGAGTTTTGTGGTCTCAGGTGGAATTTAATGATGTGGCTTTAAAAGACATTTTTTGTAATGGACTTAATTCACCAGTTTAATTTAACAGGGGGGTGGTTTAATTGGCCCATAGCCCAAAACATTGACCATGTCCTTCTGCTTAGTGATTCCTCATTTACAGTTGCGTTTGCATCCATGCTTGATTTTCTTCACGTCAGGCCTTCCAAGCCTGATCTTCTTCACATCAGGACTGCAGAGCCTGATTTTCTTCACATCAGGACCGCCGAGCCTAATCTTCTTCACATCAGGCCTTGGGAGCCTGACCTTCTTCACGTCATGTCTGCCGAGCTTGAGCTTCTTCACGTCATGCCTGACGAGCCTGAGCTTCTTCATGTCAAGCCTGCCTAGCCAGAGGCTGTTCAGGCCATGTCTGCCGCGCCTGTGTCTTCAGACAAGATGGCCGCCTCACCTAAGTCGGCTGCGGAAGACATGCAGCACTGATCATATAGCACACACATCGGGTTACAACCTGTGAGTCCTCGGCAAAGATGGCCGCAGCAGTTCCGGAGTCTTGTCCACATATGACCGCCCAACCCGGTCTCACCCCAAGACGTCATATAACTGACGTTTTGGGACGTCTTTTGACCATACGTCAATATTCGCCTTTTTAGGGCCTCCTTAAACGTCGATAGATGAGGTTATGGGATCCTAACTCTACCCCATACCTAAACCTAACCCTAAACCTAACCCGTCACCTAACTGACGTTAAAGGTAAAGCGTCAGTTGTATGACGGCCCGGGATCGCCATCTAGCGACGTTTAAGGGGGCCCTAAAAAGGCTAATATTGACGTATGGTCAAAAGACGCCCCAAAACGTCAGTTATATGACTTTTTGGGATGAGACTGTGTTAGACCGTCACCACATGCCAGAGCCCTCTGCCAAGATGGCCGCCACGCCAGAGAGTACTGTTCCCTGTTACTGCTCTTAATGAATTTCTTGTTTATGGTCAAGCTTAGTTCATAGTGATGTTTATCGTCTAGTGATCGTTTTGTTTTGTTCATGTTCTGGATTTAGTTCAATTAAGCTTCACTTGGGTTCTCAGTTCAACTTGCCTCAGTGGATAATTACAGCTGGCTTTGTGTGATCAGTGGTCTTTGGGATTGCATAATTTGCATTTTATGAATGAAAAATGGTATACATATACAATTATCATTACTAAGGCCCGTTTATACTGAGAACAATAACTATATTAGCTATGTCAGCAGGATGGATTCTGATTGGCTGACAGTTTTTATCGTTCATCAGCTGGATAAAATCTTTCTGACAGTATTCCAACTTTATCCGTCTATATCCGTAACTCATAATTTACTATATAACTACATTTTCCTTGTTGATGCAATAGTGCCGAAATGGATCAGCACTATTGTGGCAAAATTATTGAGATTTGTGATAGTGTTAAAAGAAATTGTATATGTGATTTGTAAAGCTGAATAACTTTAGAGAATATTTCTTTGGAATGAATTGGCTGCCAGTGATTGCATTGTTTTGTTGAACAGTAGCAAAGAACCAAGCTGTGTCGGATAGATTTACATCCCTCATGGCTTTCTGTTCTCGTGTGTGTGTGTGTGTGTTCAGTCTGCGTCCAGGTGTTGTGTTTTGGCAGGCCTTCCTGAACAGATGCTATGGTGTGTGTCCCTGCATAGTGTGATATCGCTGAGCCCTTGAGTTAGGAAATTAGCAAATTCCAGAGATCTCCTCTCAAGCTGTTTGTGTGAGTGTCCATCCAATCTTATGTGTGTGTGCCACTGCCTCTTTGCTAAAATACTCCTCTTGCGGCAATTAGCTTTATACTCGCTGGATGTTTTGCTGTCTGATATTTGGTGCCAAAGGTGTGTCATCTTAATTACATATATTCGCAATATTCATATTCAGAAAAGGTTTGCATGTAATGTGAGCATTAGTGTTTGAATCACACTCAGTAAACACTATAGGGCAAGGATCACATGCTAATAAAAGTCAGCAAGCAGTTTTGGCTTATGCTACATTCACGTTAACTCCCATCTGCTCACATCCTCAAACTGATCAATTATTCCTTTCCATGGTTATGCTCGTAATACCAAAATTGATGTGTGGCTTTTTTGTAATGATGACAAAATGCTTGAAATTTGTGATTTAACTAGACCTTATGTGCCAGAAAAACAAGAGTTAGAATTTTTAGTCTTTAGAATTTTATCTTTGAACTTCTGTTATTCCTATAGCTCTGTATATTTATATGGCATCACCGTCGAAGAGTAATTAGCTGGTTTAGTGGATTTACTTATCTATTGTAGAGTTAACTAAAGTCATCATATGCATTGTAATGTTTTGAGCAGATGTTAAAACAAATGTCAGAAAACAACACTGTAAAAAATTTCTTGTCAAATTAACAGTAACTTACTGGCAACAATTATCCAGTACTTGCTGTATTTCATTTAACAGTAAAATTACTGTAACACTAACTACAGTACTGTTAAGCATACTGTAAATTAAATAACATTATTTTACTGTAATTTCTTACCATATTAAAATACAGTATTACACTGGTAATTTTTAATAATACTGTATAGTATGAAATGTTATTGTATTTATTTTATAGTGCTATAGCACTATAAAAAAATACAATAACATTTCTACATTTTTGAAAATGTTTTTTTTGAAAACATTTTTGCAAATGTTTCAACATAACATTTTCAACAACAAAAGATTAACAGTTAAAATAATATTTCTAAGGATTTTCTACAGGTTACACAGCTGTGTAACCTGTAGAAAATCTGTAGAAATATTATTTTAACTGTTAATGGGAAATAGAAAAAAGAACAATTGAAGCTTTAACTGCACAAGGTTTATTGTGTATTTTCAAACACATTAGTACATTTACATAATATACATTTAAATACATTAATACAATTAAATACATTAATAATAAAAATGTAATATAATACATTAAAAATCATGCATGACAATCATGAACAATTATGCATAAATACATGCAAAAAATTATCATGAACAGGTAAAATAGAAAAGATTAAAGGGGTGCTATCTGATCAATCTATTAGAAAGATAGTTCATAACAACTCATCCACCCTGGGGTAAAACAGCTTAATAGTCTAAGATGGTCTATTGGTTTGAGATAGACTGTCTAACTGGTCAGTTGCTGATTTTTAAGGGTTTTTGACTGCTTTCTATCTAGAGGAACAGATTTGCAAGACTGGGAGACATATATAAACTAGCTTTGATGAGTAAACCACCAATCCAGATGAGTGTTACAAAATGACAAGTTATCCAGTGTCCTTTAAAAAAAATAAATAAACACAAAACAACTTCCTCATGCACATGTGCCATGAAAAACTTGCATTACGGTGTTAATAATCATTTATATGCAGAGTTATGTTTTAACTTTTGCAATAGGAAGTTTTCTATCCAATATTTTATGCAATTGAACCTTAAACTGTACAACAACGTTTAGTGTGTGTTTTTTACACAACAATTCTTAACAACTTGATAGACAAAATTCACAGATGGATAATAATCTGTTTAAAATATTCTCAGTGGGTCAGTACTGGACCAAGGTATAGTGGTAGTAGATAGAATAATTAAATTCGATTTACAATTCATCGGTCGTCAAGATGGATAGGGGTCTTCTTAACATGCACAGCTCACACCTGTGGAAAAGGAGAAAGACAAGACAGTTAAAATACAGAACGTTTTTGTTGTTGTTGTTTTGGCTAAACAGCAAAAACAGACAAAATGATGTCTAAAGTGTAATTCACTTAATACTAAAATCTTGTTTGTTGGACTGTTGTTAAAATCAATTCATTTACGATCACGTGAAAACATAAGCTAGATTTTGCTTGTGTGATACTAAGTTACATGAATTAAAAAAAGCTTGACAAGGCATCGTTCTCTTCAAATGAGTACATGTTAGTTAGTAAAAAAAATGATATTATAGCAGACAATACTGTACATGTAACATGTCACACATAGCTTTGTATTTTGGACAAAAATGCACCTTGGGCGCTTTCCGCGGTCCATCAGTAGGCCTAAGTTAATCACTGAGGTAAGGTTAACGTTAAATGGCAGAACGCCAGGTCAGGATTTACACGAAAATAAGCGTGAAAAATCAATAAGAGAAATCGACACTTTAATTTTATAACAATAAATCCGAATCCTAACCTTTGATATCCGATTTCAGGATCGATTTTCAATTCCTAACCCTATAAGTTATAAAATAATGAACGTGCAGGCGCTTCCACCGACTTAACGTGGTAAATAACAAAATGATTAGACCATTTTGACCTTATAAGAGGTTACATATGAAATGTATGTTAATAAAATCACATTAATCAGCTAAGTTAGCCAGGCTATCAACAATCCGCGTCTGCTTATACAGACGTTATAGAACAATTCCGCGGTCAGTTCTTTCTAACGTTATCTGTTAACGCAAGTAACTGATATGGTTTGCATAAAAATATGAATTACTAACCAGATATGTATGGCGAAAACGTCGACAGCAACGCGATGCACTGCCTTCGCGTTCTTACAGACTCAGAGGGAAGAGAACTGAAGAGTTCTTCATAAAACGGCAGATTGTTGTTATTTTTCGCGGTCATTTCGTACTAATGTATTTGAATTTACAGTAACATGTCCCAAATGGCTACATTGAAGAGTAGCCTATCATATACATATTATATTAAAATGTAGAAATCGTGGTCAGCTATTCTAAATAACTTTAAAGTTATTTGCTAGAATCCGTATGCATACATAGGCTATAAGAATTATTACTCACCAGATGAAGAAGTTCCAGGTCGGCAGACGTCGACAGCAGCACCACTGACACGACAGAAACTCTTCCAAAGTCAAATGCTCTCATGTCTACACCCCACTGACATAAATTATGTCATAAATTATGACTGTTAATGGTCAACCAGTGCTACATTTTTATTTTAAATGTAAGAATAACATTAGTAGGCTAGCAATTTTTCCCGTGGAACTGGGTGTGGTGATTTTCGCGGTCAATTTGCACTGCTGTATTTAGATTAACAGTAACTGATAATTTCCCAGAATGCATTGAAATTCAACAGTAACATACTGTCAACTGTGTGCACAGTACATAACTGTTGGAAAAACAATTTAATACTGTGAAAACAACTAAATCTACTGTAACTTACTGTACATAGATTATACAGTAAGAAACTGTTGAGAAAAACAGTATAATCCTGTGAAAACAACAGAAATCGTTTACAGTGAAGGAATATTTTTAACGAGCGGTTCATTCATGAGATCTTTTTCCTCATGCTGTGGAATTACAAACCGGAAGACAGATTACAACGAGCGCAGAGCTTAAAAGGGGCGGGGACATAAGGTCTATATATTAACCTTTATTCCACTAAAATAGTGTAGTTTCCTAACTATCTTTAAAACCCCCATAAAATGACTTGATTAACAGTTCTCCCTCATGTGTTTATTTAGGTTGGATGGAGATTTTTTTTGTATTGCTATTATAATTTGTCAAGGCTGCATTTATCTGATTTTAGTATAAGATGTAATATTGTGAAATAATTGTTAAAAATACAATATGTAATTTTTTTTGGTAACACTTTACTTCGATTGTCCACTTAAGACATTCTACTAACTATAAGTAACTTTTCAACTATAGTCAATTAACTGTCATTAGAGTATTAGTAGATTGTCAGCTTAATATCTGCTAACACTTTATTTTGTTGATCCCCCAACAGACATTCAACTGACTACAAGTAACTTGGCGACTAATTCTCCTAACCCAAAGCCTAACACCTAACCATAACCTAACAGTCTACTGACAGTCTACTATAATATACTAATACTTTAAAGAGAGTTAGTTGACATGTAGTTGAAAAGTTACTTATAATTAGTAGAACGTCTAAAGTGACTATCGAAATAAAGTGTAACCTTTTTTTTTTTTTTTACTGGTCGTCATGAGTTGAAGAATGTTCAACTTTGGGTAAAACGTAGCGCTCATCACTGTCACTTTTTACCCAGCCGTCCAATCACATTGGAGGAGGGGCAGAACTACAGCTAGGCATTTTCAGCAGAGCGTCTAGTGTTTTCAGCTGGCTAAAAAACGCTTTGGTGGACACACGGCCTTAAAATAAAAAAGGCGTATAGGTTGATGATGCAAAATTCCAGTTGAATAATGGATAATGCTTGTGGATGAGTGAATACATTGATGTTTTTATCATGAAGGTTTTATGAAGCAGGGCTCAAATGCTTATGAGAGACAGATATCAGCGCCACACGCGAGTCGGACATTTAATTCATTAATCTAAATCTTTGGGAACGTTTGGGATATTTGTAAGTACACAACTGCAGGAATATATCACACTGTAAGTGTTTGGACTAAATATTGTACCTTTAAATTTATAAGAACTGTTTTCTATTGCAATATAATTTGGTGCCCCAGAAACAGTTATTGTATATATTATTATCATGAAAGTTGAGAAGAGTTGTGCTTAATATTTTAGTGGAAACCATGAAATACCACTTTTAAGCAGCTACCACGTTCAAACCTCAACTTTATGAACCGACACAGTGCTTTCCTTTTGCAAAAAAACAAAACAAAACAAAACAAAAAAAAACATACTATACCACTTTATTTACAAAATATAAAATATAATACTTTAATTTCATGGGGGCTATAACTGTTGAAACATGATAGTCAGCAGCAGCACCTTCATAAAATTCTCAGTTTCCAAGTTGCAATTACGAGTTTGAAAAAGACATTAATGATTTTTCTTGACTAAAACTCCTAAAATGACGTGAAATGAGCATGAGCTTTAAACGCTATTCTATATTAAGTGATTTGCTTGGTGAGTACGCCTAAGTCTTGAACATTAGAACTGCCATACCTAGAATGACTTAAAGTTAGTCTGCAGTTAATTAATAAAGTTAATTACCTTAGCATTATTGTGCAGACCTATAATATATAGAAGAATCCTGCCTGCCTGCAATGAAACAGATGTAGTTATCTTTTTGAAACAGGAAGTAATGCAGGTTTTCGGGTGCTGGAGTTGCGGCTTCCATACAAGAATAGAAGAAAATTAAAAATCGGGCTACCAAATTCAACTGAGATTAGTTCCCCTACTCAGCTTTGCCCAGGAAGCAATTGGGTTGGCATTTTGGATGTATGCCAGTCTGCGGGAGAAAAAATGGGTGCAGTTCATCAGAGCGGTGATTCTGCCGTGAATAAGACCATCCGTCCGTTACCAAGCAACGGCTCCACTCGCTCCATCATCAGTGCCGGCCCGGGAGACGGGTGCAGAAACGTTGTTATTGATGGCTCCGTACACCCGTCTAATCTCTCGGCTGACACAGAGGGTTTAAATAACCACGAGAGAAATGAGGACAGATGCCCACGACTACGCGTGTGTGCCTGTGCCCCCACTGGCAGAAGAGTCAATTAAAGTTGAGGAAATTTGGACGGGAGTTGAAAGTCAAAAGTGACGCGGCTAGAAGCCAATTACTATGCAATGTAGCTATTCCAGATGCTGAGTTCACCTGTTGCTTCAGTGAGTCCTGAGAGATAGGAGGTGGTCACGTGGGAACAAGGTAAAGCCTAATGTCGATTCATCCATAAATGAATGTTTTATAGAGTATAACTATAAAGTTATATTGACATTTTTTTCTCTATTCTAACATGTTCTTTCGATATTGGCATCAATGATTCCATGAAAAACTTTTAATATCTATGAAACTTTTTTCATTCAACAAATAGTGGAAAAGGGTTCTTTAGATTTTAGTTATTTATAATAGTTATTTAACGCTTTACTGAAGGATCTCTGGGAACCGAAAATGGTTCTTCATATGGCATTGCTGCGAAAACCCCTTTTGGAGCTTTTTTTGGAGATTTTCTCAGAATGTATTGACATTCACTCTCCCACATGATGACATCAGTATCTTGGCATCGAACCACTTCTGGGTACTACAATCCTCTGGTTCTGTTTTGAATGTGTATTGGCACAGTTCATGGTAACACCTCTAAACAGCCATGTACGTACATTATCTTTCACATGTGAGTTGCTTTCTTTGTAATGCAGTAAACATCAGTCTTGTACTGCATAAGAGGCCATTGTTTTAGATGTTTTGCCTGTTTTTCTCTCCTGTTTGGTTCTCTTGATGTTATTCCTGGTAAACCAGCATTATTTCCCAATAGCAACCCAGACAGCAACATAGTGTTGGCCCAGATCTGGAACATGTGAAATTCCATGCGTGGCCGACACTATGTTAATGTCTGGAAAGAAGGTGAGACACTTACATGGTCAAGTCAGTGTTAATTTTTATAGCTTTATTCGTAGTCTTTTTTTTCTTCTTTTTTTTAAGGAACTAAAATCCATATTTGAGCTGTTTTAATTGAAAGTTTCTTACACTTACACTGATATCTTAAAATATGTCAGTGCCATTGTTTTGTATCAAGTTGCACACCATGTTTTTTTTTTCCTAATGCGTTATAGCTTTTATAATGTTTATAAAAGGTATAAATGTCCTAATTATGCCCTAAATAATGCCCTAACTATAGCTTAATCCTGGATCTTTACAGTTGATTTAGTCAACTAAAATCTAATGTGTTTGGATTTTATTTGCATTGCTGCCCAATTTTTTTGTGGAACCCGTGAACCATTAATAAAAGTGGTTAAACAGAAATTAATATTGCAATATGCATTAAATTGATAAAAAGAATCCAGAAAATTTGCATCACTATCCACAAAGATATTTAGCTGCAGGAACTGTTTAACATTGATAAAAAATCAGTTATTAATAATTGAGATCTAGCTAATTGATAACAATTGAACACCAAAATTAGCATATTAGAATGATTAATATATTATAAAGAGATTAAGCATATTGGAAGGACGATGTTACACTGAAGACTAGAGTAATGGTTGCTTAAAAAGTCAACTTTGCCATCAAAGAAATAAATTATATTTTAAAACATATTACAATAGAAAACAGTTAAATAATACGATTCAATATTACTGTATTTTTTAGCATAGA
The DNA here is from genome assembly GCA_038021265.1 of Cyprinella venusta. Taxonomy (NCBI): domain Eukaryota; kingdom Metazoa; phylum Chordata; class Actinopteri; order Cypriniformes; family Leuciscidae; genus Cyprinella; species Cyprinella venusta. The sequence goes on from CM075871.1 coordinate 15,592,852, forward strand.
CACTTTAAAAAACATTACAAGAAAATCTTAATTTTTTCCAAACGTTTGACTGGTAGTGTATGTCAGTCAATGTCCCTTGAAGAGGATCCCATTTCCTGACTAATTGCTTCTTCTTCACATCATGAAATGTATGGAAACTATTAAATGTTGCTTTGGCAGCAAAACCCATGTGAAACAGACCATCATATAACTTTATATCCCGTTCATTTGCATGTTCAATTTTTGTGGACTTGTAGCTGCAAATTCGCATAACGAAAAGACATTAGAGCAGGAGACGATATTAACACCACTGACTGACTCGACTGAGAATGAAAATCTTGTTTTGGCAATACGTTAAAAAGGATGCAAACTTCAATTAAGAAGAGAAGTATCAGTCGTGGGAAACTGATGGCATATTTTAACGTTCTGAATTTATAATTTTTTATTCAAACAGAAGCCTTGAAGCATGACATCATTTGTTGTGAGAATCGAAATAGTTTTGCATACTTAAAATGTAGTGACCATTTTTTCCCCATCTCTGGCTCTACAAAGAGTTATTGCGTGAGGTTTCTCGACCTCATTACGCATGCTGTTCTCACTCAGTAGCATTCGGCCCCATTTTGCCACCGTTAAGATGGGCTGTTGGGTGCTTTGGTTTCACTTTAACTAATCTGCTAAAATGATATCAGCAATGCATGCAGGATGAATGCTGCCAAACTCATTATCATTCTTGCATCACTCCTTTTGCAAACTCTGAGCTTCCTCAAGCTGCCTGAAGAAGCATGTTCAAGAAGGGGAAAAATACGCCACAGCACACATCTGAAATTCAAATTCGCTCGGTATGAATTATTTGAGGCCCAAATTCTCAATTAATTTTATCCACAGCGTATAATATATGGGCTGCATACAGCTTTCGGCGAAATACAAAAGCAGTAATTGCCTGAAAGGGAATTTCGCAGTCAAGTGCATTAGCTCATGCCAGTATTAGCATTTTAAACTGAGTTATGTGCTTAAACAAGCAGTGGAGTTGCTCCTGGTGCTCTTTTCAATACACCACTGTTGTTTGTCTTGCATGCCTAAAATTGCAATTGAGCTGTTGTTTTTACTCCAGTATTCGTTTGAACACGTACAAAAAAGTGTCATAAAGTACCATGGTATTAGCATGTTGCTTTTTCCCCACACATACAGTGTAATATATATATATATATATATATGTATATATATATATATATATATATATATATATATATATATATATATATATAAGAAATTAAGGGTCTATAATTTTAAGCGATAGAGACAGAATAACCCCCCCCCCCCCAAAAAAAAAAGACCCATTATATATAATTTATAAATTGATTAGCATTTGATCGAGTGAAATAAGTATTTGATCCCCTACCAACCAGCAAGAATTCAGCCTTCCACAGATTGGTTATGTGCCCATGTGGAACACAGATTAGTCCTGTCACTTTTAGAAAGTACTCCTAATGTCAGTTCGTAATGTGTATAAAATACATCGGTCCACAAAATATGTATCTTCCATTCCAACTTCTCCGCCACCATGGGCAAGACCAAAAAGCTGTAAAATATCAGGGGCCAGATTGTAGACCTGCAAGGCTGGAATGAGCAACAAGACCATCAGCAAGAAGCTTGGTGCACCAAGCATGAGAAGGCGACAACTGTTGGTGCCATTATTCAGAAATGGAAAAAAATACAAACTAACCATCAATCGCCCTTGGTCTGGAACTTCATGCTAGATCCTGTCTCATGGGATAAGATGATCATGAGAAAGGTGAGGGATCACAATCCCCAAGGAAACAATTGGTAACTACACTACGCCACAATGGATTGAAATCCTGCAGAACCCGCAAGGTCATGTAGAAGCCCATCTGGAGTCTGCCAAACATCTAATGAATCAGAGAAGGCTTTAGGAGGAAGTCTTGTGGTCAGATAAGACCAAACTCGAGCTCCTTGGAATCAACTCAACTCATTGTTTTTGGAGGAAGAGAAATACTGACTATGACCCCAAGAACCCATATCCTACACCTCAAGCATGGAGGTGTAAACATTATGCTCTGGGGCTGTTTCTCTGTTAAGGGTATAGAATGACTTCGCTGTATTGTGGTACTGATGGACCATAAAATCTTGTACGAGAACCTCCCTCCTTCAGCCAGGACACTGAAGATGGGTTGAGGATGGGACTTCCAGTATGATAATGAACCAAAACATACCGTCCACAGGCAACAAAGGGGTGGCTCAAGAAGAAGCACATTAAGGTCTTGGAGTGGCTTAGGCAGTCTCTAGACCTTGATCCTATAGAAATCTGTGGAGGGAGCTGAAACTTCATGTTGCGAAGTGACAGCTGAGAAATCTTGGCTTTAGGGGGGTTTAGAGAGTATCTGTAAAGAGGAGTAGACCAAAATCCCTCATGAGATGTGTACAAACCTGGTGACCAACTACAAGAAATATCTTACCTCTGTGTTTGGCAACAAGGGTTTCTCAAACAAAATGATGTTTTGCTTCAGGATCAAATGCTTATTTCACTCACTGAAATACAAATGAATTTATAACACACACATATATATGTTTATAGATATATAACGTGTGTTTTGCTGTATGTTTTGATATTCTGTCTCTCTCCGTTGAAATAAACCTACCATAAAAATGATTGACCCTTCATTTCTCTGTAAGTGGGCAAACATAAACTCATCAGGGGATCAAATAATTATTTTCTCCACTGTAGTAATACTATGGTAGCACATAGTAATAATCATTATGGTAGTATCATCTTACACCATCATTGTACCATAGGGGGAACCATAGCAATTGCAAATAGTTCACAAATCTTTGAAAACCACATGACAGGCACTGTTTTCTTTGCTGTTTGTATTTTCTATTGAAATAGGAAGTATTGAAGTGCTTATCCCATTTTTATATTGCTCAGAAATGCTCATTATATTTTCATATTGGCCAATAGTCTTCAGATACACCCGAGTGTAAGTGCAACATGTGTCATCAGTATTTTGTAATAATGCAATTTTTGTACATTTAAACTGTGTATATGTTTTAAAAGTTACTTTTATCAACGGTTAGGTGTACTAAGCAGATAGCTTGTCCTCAAAGATGACAGGTATGGACTCGAAGCCTCAGAAAAATATGAATTCATGGGGTCTTTAACATTCTCCACTGACACCGGTTACAGAAGTGGTTCATTTGTGCAAATGAAATTTCATGTCCTGTAAGATTAATAAAGGTTAGGAAGATCTCCTCCGCCTACTATAGGCCTAACGATCCTCTACAATGTCATAACATTAACGAGGCATCAAAGATGGTGTTTTAATGCTCACTGTCTGTCCTTCCTCCCAACGCTCACTGATAAAATGGCATTATTGTTGTTTGTAATTAAGCAATTTTATATAAGGGAGTGAAAAAAAAATACTTTAGTTTAATTTCTGTTCAAATCACGAGAGCATTGCTGAGGGGGCAAACATTTATGCAGATTACTCTGTATGAGGAGATGCTTCTGCATACACACATATTGTGTGCAGAAAACCAGGAACTTACATTTTCATTTGACACATCATAAGTGTCATTTTAATGGTATTTAAGCTTTCAGTGGCTTTTCATTAGTTGGCCTATTCTGTTTAAAACAGTGTTGTTATGAACATGAACCTCCTCTTGACAATAATTGTATCCCTTAAAACTCATCTTTGATCACCAAAATTACATAAAAACATTATTCATGCCTTAAAATAGCTTAAATGTAACAACACCCTTGCCTCATTTAGTATACACTTTACTCTTCACTAAGTCGTTAGCATTGGTTTGCTGATTCAAAATGTTATTTGTTGTCTGATTGCCAGTAAACATAACCTTTTCTATACTGCAGATGCTAATGGATTTTTAGATCATTTTTGGCATAGGATGGCCTTCTCATATTTTTCTACCAATTAGATTTTGTTTGTGAATGGGTATCTGAAATATCTCTCATTTTTACAGATTCTCTGTCATAGCTGAACTTTTGACGATCTGCAGTCCACAATGTGTGATTTATAGACCACAAAAAGTGTGTCCACTTGCTTTCATTGACTCTTGCACGTTTTGAACTCCTGCTGCTTAAGCTGAAAATGTCATCACTAACTAGAGGTAAGCTTAAAGGGTAACTAGACATTAAAACAACTTTTTTTAGCTAATGATCTGTGAGAATGGATCTTCATAAATGCTGTTCATTGATTCAAGTAATTTTTTTTACATTTGGGTATCCACCTTATTCCTGACGACCTCACTGCGTTATGAATTATGGGTGGCACTTCCGGTTTGGGGAACTTCCATTCAAAAAGACTGAAACAAATCATTTCAAATCATAAGGTTGCCCTACAAATAAAGCTGATCTGCCAGTCTGACTGGATGAGCTGTCAATTTTCCTTCTTGATTTATTTTCAGACATCATCATGAGAATAACGTTATACTTGGTATTTTAACGTGACATGTTATAACAAGAATATCAATGGTAAGAGCTCCCTTCAGTCGCTATATAGTCGCTGTACGATATTCCATTAATAATTCACTGGAATGCACAAAGAATCTCTGGTTATTCTCCTCAAATCCTCAAATCTCTTTCCAGGTTTGTTTTCTCAGGTAAATGCAATTCATAATCTGTCAAAATGACGAAAATCACTTATAGGTTCACGTAATGCTGAAGTTTTTTGATTAAGGCTTGTACACAATACAGAGATATATTTGCCTACTACAGTGATATTTAACCAAAGACTCGCGCTTATGGGGCTATTTTTGGTCTTTTGAAAGTTGTTGATTCTTTTACACTTTCGATGGTTGAAGGGTGAGTCGATTAATGTCATCTCATTGTGACACTTTTCTTGCATATTGCGTTCATAAAGCGATCCTTTCACTGATTGTTCATAACTTAACGGAAGTTACATCCATAATTTGCGCAAAGCGTCATGAAATAAGGTGGATAAAGTGTTTTATTTTTCAAATATATGGTGTAAAAACGTCTGAGTGCTGCCCTCTTCAGGTTAAACGGAAAGCTCCTGAAGTAGGGGTACTCTGTCACACCCTTGGTGCGAGCTCACCATGCCCTTGGCAGCCCCTGGTATAAAAACATCTGTTTCCATCAAAACTATTGTAGCGATCAGGACTTGGAATTAGTTAGCATAGCATAGCATAGCATAGGATTTTTTTTGCTTAGCCTAGGCCTTACTAAATAGCATAGTATTGCATCAGTTAGAATAGCGTAGATTTTTAGCATTAGCTTTATCTGTATTTAGTACAGTGGTTAGAATGGTATGCAGGTGTAGTGTTTCTGGTTGCAATAGCACTGCTGGACTGCATAACTTTCCACTAGACTTGGAAATTAGGCGCCAGTGGTTGCATGCACTTGGCCTGGAAGACCATGAGTTCCCGCCTATCGCTTGAGTGTGAAACCTGCATTTTATGCGGGATTGCTTCTCCAATGCAATGGAGGTGGAACCTGGCTTCTCCACACAGCTCGCGGTGAAAAGTGACGCAGGGCCAAATGCTGCTCTTCTTGGATGGACTCCACCACCGCAGCGGTATCATGATGTGAGTGAGCATATATTTTTAATCATAATTTAGCGAGTGTGACAGCAACTGTCACTGCTGGTCTCAGGTGCACCCATGCCCCCCGCTCAGCCCTGCAATAGCCCTATTTAGCCCTATTTTTCAAATATTGCCAGTGGGTGGAGTCAGGCTCTGACCAGGGGTTTAGTTACCCTTTAATATAATGGACTTAAAAGTTTAATTTTTTGAACTGGACACACTTTTGTAATTTATATTTTCAAAGGTGCCATTATGGATTGTTTCGGCCTACTGTGTGTGGTCTGTATGGCACCAAATATAAGAGATTCCAACAGACTGTTGAGGTTACAAGTCATAGAAAATAACCAGCCCAGGTATAATACTGTACATGCATTTTCACAGTAAACGATCAGCAGGGCATTTGAAGAATCTGTGAACACTGTCAAACCTATGGTCCACAGAGCTAAGCAGGGATGCGTTTCCCGAAAGCATCGTTAGCCAACAAAGTTCCGTCGTTATCGGCATAGTTTAACGAGTCGGTGTTTCCCGAAACCACTGTTCCAACGGACATTCGCAAACAGCATCGCAAAGTTGGGTGGTTTGAACGACAGCGCTCGACCTGTGGTTAGAGGCATCGTTTCTATATTGCATGACATTTGGAGGTAATAAATCCTTATCTTGAGCAAAATAAGCAAGCTGACATTCAGTACAACCGGTGCCTTTTATTTAGAATACAAACAAGATCTCAAATAGTTTCATTAAAGTAGTTATTACTCCACCACGTGCGAAACCAATGTGGTTGAACGATACTTTGCGACAGTGGGTTTCGGGGAACAGTCGTGACTAACTAGTTGATTTTTCCAAAGACCCATCGTACTATGGTAGTGAAACAGTGAACTACGTTGTTGTAGGGGAAACGCACCCCTGAACGATAGCAGTTAAACAAAAGAGGAGGAGTCCATTAGTAACACATCAAGAGATATATATTTCAGCCGCTTGTCTTCCTCACTTCTGTGTAGAGGTAAATAGATCTGAGACTACTTTTCTTTCTCTGTCTCTTTCTCTCAAAGCGCACGTTTTATTATTTTTTTGGCCTGTCTCTTTACTCAGATAAGAGAGGGGATTCCCCTGGACGGTGGGCGATCAGGGGGAAAAACAGTCTAAGAGCAAATGGAATCTTAGAAGAACTTGTTCAGGAGGCTTTTGTGTGGGAGCACAGATGGGGAAGAGGTGTCAAAAGTGCCTCTTCATGTCTCAGTGCCGACAGGCAGATGAGAGGCAGAAATGAAGGGGTGGGCTTTACTGGTTATAAGAACAAAAAGACTCTCAGGGAGAAGCGTAGCTCAGTGCATAAAAGGAAATGCGCTGTACACATGGGGTGAGCTTGCACACTGATGAGGTCTGGACAAAGTAGAGTAGTGTTCTTGATTCTGACATTTCCTTTTCATAGCAATGAATACAGATCTGCTGCTCAGTTTATCAAGAATGATGTTTCTCTAGGAATACACATACTGATCAAATACATACCTTTTCCCGCATTTCAGGTGCATCGGAAGGCTGTGCTTTTCCTAAATGTCAGAGGATATTTGACCCTGTGGGTGAATGTTTAGAGATGACAGATAGGACATTTTAGAGTTATTTTTAAACCTAAAGTTACTGAACTTTTCAAGTGGATTACTAGAATAACACTGAAATGGCTTCAATTCTCCGGCACTTTGAATGCAACTGAAATAAATGTATACACTGAGTTTTAAAAGTCGGTCAAACTAGTTGTAAGCATTATTTTTAAAAACAAAATGTAATACTTTTTTTAGTGTGTATAAATTGTTCGAAAATGACATTGGAGAGATTTGTTAAATTTTTTTTTATTTCAAATAAATGCTGTTCTTTTGAACTTTCACAGAAAAATCCTAAAAAAAAATTGTCACGATTTGCACAAAAATATTAAGCAGCACAACACAACTGTTTTCAATATTGGTAAGATAATAAGAAATGTTTCTTGAAAAGCAAATCAGAAGGATCCTTTTACAGAATCATTTGACACTAAAGACTGGTGTAATGATGCTGAAAATTCAGCTTTCCCATCACAGGAATAAATTACATTTTAAATAATTATTTGAAATATAAAACAGTTAAGTAAATTAATATTTGTTTTTATATACATTTTTACAGTTTTTACTGTATTTTTGATGGCCTTACAGCCTTCCTACCTTCCTTGTGGACCAGGAGTTAATCAGATGTCCAACTGAACCGAACTGAACCGTTTCCAACATTACGCCGGAAGTGATCTCTCGCGCGTCTCGCATTGTTTACACTGAGATTTCGGAAGTTTTACCTTTCACTAAACATATGGGAAATCGCAATGGAAGACGATTTTGATATATGTAATATGTTTAGTAAAAGGTAAAACTCCCGAAATCTCAGAGTAAACATTGCGTGACATAGACCCATGAGAGATCACTTCCGGCGTAATGTTGGAGACGGTTCAGTTCGGTTCAGTTGGACATCTGATTCAGATCAGTTCGCGGCTTAACAAGAGGTAAAAAACATATACATACTGTTTGTTTTCTCACACAAACCACTCGTTTCGTGTCTTAGGCCATCAATGTGTACTTACATTCACGAGTCATTAAATCATGGCTATGTTCACACTGCAGGGCTTAATGGTCAATTCCGATTTTTTTAAAAAATTCGATTTTTTTGCAAGGCCGTTCACATTTCCAATTAAATGCGACCTTTTGTGATCTCCTGTGTGAATGTGAAATGACCCAGAAGTGACCCGCATGCGCAGAAGAGTATTTAACGGTCAACGACGTCACTTGTTTGCGGAGTAGTTCTTTTTTTCCATATGTTGCGAGCTTTTGTTTTATTATTATTATTGCCACAGCCATACAAACACAGACAACAATTATTTTATCAACGGGCAAAGTTTGCACATGAATGTAAGATTTTTCCGATCCTCACCGACCTCGTCATAAAACGCGTTTAAATGATACTACGCGTCCTCGGCGCTCCTTGCTTGCTTTGTCGACGGCGGCCGGCGGTGCAACACTGGTGGCTGCTGCCAGATTGGGTGTTTTTTCGCTACATTTTAAGGCATGTTTACATGTGTATTAGCCAGGTTTTCGCCTGGAAGGCTCTATAGAAATCTGGCACTCTACTGTACGAAGTTAAACTGACAGAGAGCGCGTGTTCACAGACACCAGAATGAACGTGTTAACAGTAATGTTCATCAGGCAGTAATACAGTACGTTTATTTTGGGACCAAAATATGAACGCGTTCATGCACTATCGTTCATTGAACGCGTTCAGGCACAACACTGGGGAAGAGACACGTCTGCAGCGGCCCATAACAGTGCAGAAACGCATTGGAGTTGGAGTGTATTGGCTAGCTACAGGTGTGTGCAATGACGTGTGGGTCGGATATACAGTATGTGACCTGGCCGTTCAGATTCAAGTTGCATTTCAAAAGATCGGATACATATCGGATTTGGACCACATACCCAAGTGGCCTGGGTCGCATTTGAAAAGATTGGATCTGTGTCGTTCAGACTGTCATGAAAAAATCAGATACAGGTCGCATAGGGGCAAACATATCGGCATTAGGTCGTTTCAGCCTGCAGTGTGAACATAGCCCATGTTTAATTTTGACTTCTCTGTGCATGCTCTTTGAGGCGGACCCCCATACCCTCCATTATATGAATGACAGACAACTCCGGTTTGACCGAAAAATGTCTGAAAATACTGTTGAAAATACTGTGGAAACAAAGACACCTACATATTGGATGCCCTTGAGGTAAGCTAAAACATATCAAAAATTAACTTCAAAGTGAACTATCCCCTTAAGTATGGAGTTAGGTAAATGTGAAATTAAAATCTAATATATTAAGTGAACTTCACAGGAGCGCGAAAAAAACCTACATGCATTATACCTTCACCCACACCGCCGACAGGTGGTCCTCACATGCTGCGTTCTCAGCCTGATTCTAATCTCACTGCCAACCTTTCAGAACAAAGTTTGACTCAGAAACAAGCTTATAATGCTAAAATGCTGCCTACACAGGCAGCTCAGTATAGGTTTTGGAACAGAGCGATATTCTTCATATGCAAGCTGCCACATCTCTGACAAATAAAGATGCACAGAGAGTCTCTTCATGTATAGACAGTTATTTCAGTATTTGTCTTTCTTCCTTCGCTGTCACTGCGTGCGCGCGCGTGTGTGTGTGTGTGTGTGTGTGTGTGTGTAGAAGGAGTGCATCAGAGGCCTGGGCACAGAACAAAGAGACAGGCTCATTATAGTTTGATCTGTTCAGCGGAGTGACTGACTGCGCTGTCTCTTCCTCTCTCTCGCTCTTGACTGCAAGGGAATGTGGTCCTAATGATGTGATTCCTCGTCTCTGATCACCCTCTTCCTGACTCTCATTACCGCAGGGTGGCCAGACTGTGACAGCCCACCCGTGCCCACGCATGCCCACTTACTTACACACTCTTCAGAGTGATTAGGACTTTGGCTAAGATGTCTAAAACCGTGTGCAGTGAAACTCACTCATGCCGAAATTATAAGAGGACTGGCCCTCAGGGAAGAAAAAGTCACATGTGAGTTCATCGTTAACAGTTTGACCATAGTAAACTAAACTAAATGGATCATTACGTTTATAGATATTAGCTTGTGCAAAGATAATGGATTTTATTAATTGGACAAACTATATTAAAGGGTTAGTTCACCCAAAAATGAAAATTCTGTCAGTATTTACTCACCCTCATGTTGTTCCAAACCTCTATGTGTTTATTTGTTCTGCTGAACACAAAGGAAGATATCTGGAAGAATGTTTTAATCAAACAGATCTCATTCCCCATTGACTTTCATACATGGTAGTCAATGGGGAATGAGATCTGTTTGATTAAAACATTCTTCCAAACATCTTCCTTTGTGTTCAGCAGAACAAATAAACACATAGAGGTTTGGAACAACTTGAGGGTGAGTAAATGATGATAGAATTTTCATTTCTGAGTGAACTAACCCTTTAAAGCATTTTCTTGCTTTTCAAGTTTATGTTTATTTTGCTATAATAATTATGTATGGTTATAAGGTTAATTGTATTTGATTTTTTGCATCTAACATTGTATTTTCCATTTGACCCATAATCCCACTAGTGAATCCTCCATTGAGTGCTGTTAGGTTCACTTTGGGTTTGTGGAATCACTGGCGCTTTAGTTTATATGCCAATATTTGAACACTGTTTTTGTGTATTGTGGAATATTGACTGTGTAGTCATTTGAATGTACTTTATTTTATATAGTGCTATGGACCATTTATATGTATGTCCTGAATAAAGATGTGAAAATCTGCTTCTCATGTTTCTCCTGAGAGAAAAGACTTCAGAGATCTCAGCAATATCTCAAATTCTACTCAGATGCTAAAGTCTGCAATCAAAAATCACATATTTATCATCAAATTATCTAAATTGTTGGGGATAATCATGGAAGTGCTATTACTTTGCTAGCCGATCAAACATGCATTTTTTTTTTTTTTACCTGATGGAGGATGAACAGGTGAAAAACATTTTGAAAACACTTAAGAATAATGGTCCATCATTATTAAGTAAGTATGCAGGAAGGAATGCAGGGCAAATGAGTAGTACAGTACATTGACACTTCAGCTACTACTATTAACTAAGGGGCTGTTTACACGACATTTTCAAATAAAAAACGCAAAAGTTTTATGTGTTTTAGCCGTTTGTTTACACAACAATGGTGTATTGGGTGCCTGAAAGCGTAAACTTTTGTAAACGGGTTTCAAACTGCAAGTTTTTGAAAATGGTCTCCATGTAAACAACTTAAACGCAAATCTCTGAAGACGATGACGTCATGCACGTGAATATTACGAGTTAAGTCTATAGTGTTTTACGGCCTGGCTGCATAATGCAGCGTTTTTAGTCATTTTCTTGGATCTGTGTGAATGGGGGTCGTTTTGACAATGATGTCATCTGTAAATCATTGTAAATGAGTTATAAAAGAGTAATACCTTGGATTAGTCGGTTGAATTTGACCTGAACTTTTAATCTAGATCTTTTTTTTTTTTGTAAAGCTAATGACATGTCAGTATCTGGCTTATTCAATCTTTCACTGACTGATTTCATCTGCTGTGTCTCTCATTGCTCTTTCCCCCCTCTTTCTCTCGATCTCTTTTTTGTCATTCTTACACCCAGCCCTTCATCTTCTACAGATACTAGTCAACTGCTCATCTCGACACCTGTCTGTCAGGCCATCACTGAGGTTAATGAGAAGGGGAACCGAGCCGAAGCCTTACACACTCTTTTCCCCAGCTATCCCTCGTCTGCCCGGCACTTTCATCATCTTGACTTGGGGGAGAGGGCCATTAAGACAGTGACAGATGATTATGCCGACCAATCGCGAGCTGAGATTGATAGATGTGCGTGTGTGCATCCGTGCGCGCTCATGGGTTCATTCATAAGGAGCCACTGTTGCCGTCTTCAAGGTCATTGATTCTTGGCTAACTGTCTTGTTATGTTTTTCAGATTCACACATTTAACTATCAGATGAGTTGAATTCACCCAACCAGATATTAAATAATTATCTCTTCTTTTGTGTTCAACAGAAAAATATCATATCAGTTTGAAACGATATGAAGGTGAGTAAATGACACAGATCTCATTTTCGGATGCACAATCCCTTTAATAGGCTGTATATCAATAAAAGATTGAAAAACAGGTGCATTTACTGGTAAAGATAGTCTGGAAATTACATGTGTGAAACCCACGTAATTTCAATGTACCTCTTCTGTGGTATGTTGTCCATTATCAGACCAAGAAAATAATTTCGACTCATCACATCGAATGCACTTTAAAATATGCATCTATTACACAGTGCTACCAAAATATAATGCAACAATTAAACATTACATGTGTTAGCATGAGACTGGTAATGATAAAAGTGTTATCTGCAAAGTTATGAGTAGGCCTACAGAATCTGTACACTTTTCATCATACTCTCTCTGTTGATTGTTAGGGGGAAATTCAGTAGAATTTGCATATTAAAAAATGTGTTATGCAGAGCTGTGGGGAATTTATGCAAAACTCTTTGAAATGAAATTAAGCAAATAAAGGGGGTTGCTAGTTTTGGGGGATGTGTTGAATTGCGTGAATGTTAGGCATTGGAATATATCTTTCTAGTATTATCAGAAACGCTTTTCAACCATCGTGCCAACCTGTTCTGAGAATGGTAGTTGCTTTTCCACTTGAGCATGACTCAGTGTGGAACATTCGCAAACTGTTCCCAGCAGGGCTGGCTAAAGGCAGAAAAGTCAAAGCCAGTCTGCAGTTTTTTGTCAGTCAGGGTTGACAGATTTCGCCCAAATATCATGTGATTGATAGGCACAGGCTTGAGACTATTAATCTATCCAGTCAAAGAATATCAAACATGTTTGATAGAAAGCAAAAAACAATTTTAGAAAGCATTTTTTTTCAACTTTTAAATCGTCTCCTCGCAATCAGTCTAAAGTTTCAGTTTGTTGGGTTCAGAATGACATGAAAGCCTAGTGTGTGTGATCCTCAGTCGTTCAGTGTACGATGCTTTAACCCTTTACAAAGTTGGCAAGTGTATGATGCTTAGTGTTTATAGAGTGTCGAAGTTATTACGTCACTTTGTAGGACAACTCGAAAGTTAGCGGCGCATGGGTTCCCTCAATCGAAAAGCTATGCATTTCCCCCGTAGACTTTTGGAAAATCGCAACAAATAAGATCTGTGCTCAACAAAGAGTTGTGGCCCTTACACGTTTTGTCTATCAAGATAATCTTTACAAGTTAATCCAAAATTTATACATTTTGAAGCCTCTATAAAGTTTAAAAACTACAAGCTCACAATACAATTTGAAAACCACAAGCAGGTTATAACTGCATGGTGTGTTTTATGTCATAGATCAAAATGTGAAAATTTTGGTTTCAACCAGGCTAGTATAACATAAAAAATTTGAAAATTACTAAACTTATTTTGATGAGTTAAAGCAATGTAAAAACATATGTTGTCATAACTTAATATATATATATATATATATATATATATATATATATATATATATATATATATATATATTTTTTTTTTTGCAGTGATAGTCTGTGAACATTAACCGTGTCATCTCTGGTCTTTTTTTTTTCTTGTGACTGGTGTGAAATGTCACATGACCAGATCAGTTTACTGTACTTGTTCCTGCTTGCACATCTAGAAGAAGACGTCTTCCTCAGACTACTACAAAAGTAGTAAGTAAAACACCTTAATTAACAGATAGAAGTATCATATTTTGTACTCCTGCATGTATATTTTGCTCGTAAAACCTGTACATTTGTTAATGGTCACAATTGTGACTGGTAGTATAACACAGCATTTCAATTGAAAACACAGGTTTTGGTTGTAGATTATTAAATGGCGATGCAGAGGTGAATTATCACCAGGATGAGGCAGATGTTCATGTTCATCATGACCAGTTGGTTTTCCGACACATAAAGACAAACAACCCTTTCTACAACATACGGCCAATCTTCAGTGCACTGAATGAGTACACACACATCTCCCTGAAACTGACCTAGCCGAACAAGCAGAAGTTCCTCCAGGGTGTTACTTTGTACATGACAACCTTTTCACCTCATTAAGCCTCCTTCATGTAATGACAAAACAAGGTTATGGATGTCTTGGAATAGGTCTAATTGAAGAATTTGAAAGAATTCTGACTATGGCGTTTCCCCCCAGTCACTATTGCGACGGAGTATAAAAGTTAATATTTCACTAATTTAACCAACATAAAATCAAAGAGGGTATAAAGTTTGTGTGTTAGGAAGGTCCATGTAAAATGCATGTACTCAAATTGCAAGAAAAAAATGGGATTAAACTGGTTAAGGCAAACCTCTCGCCTTTTCTTTGCTTCCTTTTTTTTTTGTAACAGGCCATATAATTTTGGCTTTTTTATGTTGCTTCAGTCAACTTAAATTTTTTTATGTAGCTTATTCAGTCAAACAATCAGGGTTGTGTTTCCCGAAAGCATAGTTAGCCAACTATGGTCGTAAGTTCCGTTGTTATCAGCATAGTTCAACGATTCGGTGTTTCCCGAAACATTCGTTCCAACGAACATTCGCAAACAGCATCGCAAAGTTGTGTGGTTTGAACGACGGTTCTCGACCTGTGGTTAGAGGCATCGTTTCTATATTGCAACACATTTGGAGGTAATAAATCCTTATCTTGAGCAAAATAAGCAAGCTGACATTCAGTACAACCAGTGCCTTTTATTTAGAATAAATACAAATGTAGTTTACGTCTTTTAGTTTGTCAAAAGATTTAAAGTAACGTGTTTGAAGAGTGCGCATGTGCGAACGTGCTCTACTATGTAAGAACGAGCCAAATATTGAGTCTGGTAATAAAGCAAAACAACTGAGAACAATTAGAAATAGTCCTCAGATGATATGTCTGTAATTTATTTAAAACAATTCTAGCATTAATTGGATCTCAAACAGTTTCATCAATAGTAGTTATTACTCCACCACATGCGAAACCAATGTGGTTTCCAAAGTAAGTTGGCAAAAATCTTTTAGATTCATTTTTTCTACATTGTAAAATAGCAAATATCTTTATAATTTAAATTCATAACAAACTAGTTAAATAACAGATAATTTTAGAACACAATGTAATGCATGAGTGCAGCATTCAAAAAACATCCACATAGCGCAAATAGAAAATCAATGGCAAATCAGATCACTTGAATACAACAACTCATTATGTGAATAGCTATTCTGTTTTCATAGTGCCACAGTGACACAAAGAAACAGTAATCATGCAGGCAGGTCCAGCTGGACATGGAAAGCTTGTGACAAGTACCTTTCGCCACAATAGTGGAGAAGTGGCTTGTGGGAGGATAGCCTACTATAAATTAGTCATCAGAAGGTCTGAATGCCATTGCAGCTTTCATTGGCCAAGGACCACCCAAGAGGACATCTGACTGACATGTAAAGCATCAAATCACAGTTTGTTTGTTCCGCGTCATGTTATAGGGGCTAAAAAATTTAAAGTCGATGAGCCTATGATAACAGGCCAGCGTGCATCTATAAATTACTCATTCAAGAAGTTTACTGCAACAATGGCACTGCAAACCGCATTGTTCTGACATCGAAGTACAGTGAGACTATAGATTTGAAAGCATACAGAGCTTTACTTATTTACGTTAATTACGATATAGCGTGAATGCAACAATGTTTCCCATTTTGTGTGCCCATGCATCAGAATTTGCCAACGGTCCGTGGGCGGGAACTCTGAGGCTCAGACTAAATATAAATGAATAAGAATGGGACATGATGAAACTCTGTGTAAAGAACCGTGAACATGAGTCACTTCATACATTTTAAAAACTAGTTTCATACCAAAAGGATGATGTAAACCACTTTACTGCTCAAATAACAAACAAAGATTTTGTGTAAGTGCTATAACGGAAATACAAGCAGCACATTTTGGCTTTTAAACCCTCCTTGCATTGTGCATTACTGTAAACATGCTTTCCATTAGTTTTTACAAACCGAGAGACGAGTCAAAATCTTTTTTTTTTTTTTTTTGGGTTGGGGGGTTGTAGATGCTGTCTATTCGAGACATTCCAATGAACTCTTTGCACTACAAGTTTTCTACGTTCAGAAGCAACATTAATGTATAATGCAGCCTGCTGTGTATCTCTCATACCAGTGGAGAGGATGTAGCAGACTACATTTTCCATTCAGACGACATGAGAGCGTTAAGGAGATGCATTAGCGCCTGGATATTACTCTCTGGGTGCTGTGTCATTTCAGGGCGTTAAATCATTCAGGAGAGCTATGGCTTTTACCTGCTCTGCCAGAAAAATACCCAGAATGCAGTGTGACAGTGCAGCCCCTCGGCCATGTCCACAGATATAACTTCAGCTCTAATATCACTCCTTGTCCAATTTCTGTGAGTACGGGGCAAAGGGGCACGGGAAGGGTTATGCATACAGAACATTTAAGTCTTTCTCCTCTGGTTCCCACCGTCATCGCAGTCCCTGGAGACACCCAGCCGCTCGGAGAGCTCCGAATAATAAACTCTCACGCAAATAGAATGCTGCCAGCAAGCACTCATTTTAAGTGAATGGTCTCGGGTGGGAATCAAAAACCGGATCCCAAATACTGGAACCAAATTCATTTTAGAGCCTTCATTTCTACTGATATTTGCTATTAAAGGCGTAGTTCACTTTAAAATGAAAATTAGGCCATGATTTACTCACCCTCAAGCCATCCTAGGTATATGACTTTCTTCTTTCAGACGAATACAATCAGAGTGTTATTAATAAACACCCTGACGCTTCTGAGCTTTGTAATCCATTACAACCATTGCAACCATCAGTTTGAAGCTCAAAAAAGTGCATCCAACCATTATAAAAGAACTCCACATGGCCCCGGGGGCTTAATAAAGGCCTTCTGAAGTGAAGCGATAAGTTTGTGTAAGAAAAATATTCATATTTAAACCTTTATGAAGTACTTAAACCTTACTTCAACAACTTGCTTAGAAGGCCTTCATTAACCCCCATAGCTGTGGGGTGTTCTTATGCACTATTTTGTGGTTCAATCTGGTTGCAATGGTTGTCATCCAAAGCCATCATAAAGCTCAGACGTGTCAGGGTGTTTTTATATACAGTATATCCCTTGTGTTATGTTGGATTTCTGTGTACACCCCTTATGGTTCGGGTCAAATTGACCCTAATTGGATTCAATACAATTCCTCAAAAATCACACTATGAAAACCAACAAAGATTCAGGTTCAAACTGTAAACTTTTAAAATCAACATTTTCCAAATATTCCAAAAAATATATATCTGAAGATATGATTTAATGAACATGTGTTTTAACCATTTTTTAAAACTGTTTTGTTTTGACAAAATTTGAAAATGAACAATATGCTGACTTGTTTTGCATATATTTTTTTGTGCATAGAACATAATAATTGAACAATTAAATGTAGCTGTATAATGAAACAAACTTAACTCATTAAAAATAAACTCAAGAAGTCAAAAAGTTACATAAAGTCAGGAAGTTACTTTTCACATGATGAGCACACAGCAAGTGTGTGCTTTCTGCATATGTATTTCTTGCACTTCACACACATCGTGCTGGTTTTGCTGTCATGCCTAGGTGGGCACTCCACTTACACTTTAGAACTGGAGTTGATGCCCTGACATACATAAAATAAATGTTTTTATTTTGTGTCTGTACAGTTGCTTTTGAATAGCTGCCTATGAGGGTCAAACAGACCCGCGGACATCACAAACCTAATAGTAATTCAGTTTGTATATGTCAAAAAACACCAGCATGTTGAAACTTTGCATGCATGTTCATGATGATAAATGAGAAAAAGTCACAAAATATCAATAAAAAAACAAAGGGTTAATATTATTCCAGGTAGCTTGAAAAAATAAATGAAAGGTAATTTTTACCATCTGTGGCTGACACAATATTTTTCTGTATTGAAATAAGTGTGGAAAAGCAATTGTTTTAGCTAAATAAGGTAGTAAAAAAATAAATAACAAAATATAACCACTAAATCTTATTATTTTGGCTCGGTACAGTTGCATTAGAGCGTTAAAATATGCGGGTCAAATTGACCCGTGAACATCACAAACGTAATAGTAATTTTGTTTGTATATGTCAAAAAACACCAGCATGTTGAAACTTTGCATGCATGTTCATGATGATAAATGAGAAAAAGTCACAAAATATCAAGAAAAAAAACAAAGGTTTAATATTATTTCAGGTAGCTTGAAAAAATAAATGAAAGGTAATTTTTACCATCTGTGGCTGACAAAATATTTTTCTGTATTGAAATAAGTGTGGAAACCCTAATTTTTTAGCTTCATAAGGTAGTAAAAAGATAAAATAACAAAATATAACCAATAAATATTATTATTTTGGGTCGGTACAGTTGCATTAGAGCGTTATAATATGTGGGTCAAATTGACCCGCGAACATCACGAACGTAATAGTAATTATTTTTGTATATGTCAAAAAACACCAGAATGTTGAAACTTTGCATGCATGTTCATGAGGATAAATGAGAAAAAGTCACAAAATATCAAGAAAAAATATATAGGTTAACCAGTATTTCCAACAACTAGAAAATCTAAACGGGTCAAATTGACCCGCAACATAACACAAGGGATATATATAACTCTGATTGTATTTATCTGAAAGAAGTCATATCCACCTTGGATTACTTGAGACCACAATATCATTATAGGACACTTTTCACTTGGGTTAGTAAGTAATCACTAAGCACACACTAGCTACACCTTAACATCCACTTAGACAACAAGTTAGAATGTCATTGCCCCCCAAATTCCAGGAATCTTTGAAAGGAATCTGAATCAGAATCTGAATGGGAAATTTGATTACCCATCCTAGTCTTGTGGTCCATCTGTGCAGATTTTAATTTTATTCAGCCTTTTATCTAACTTTCTTTTCTTCTTCTTTCTAATTTTGGATATAATAATGCTCCTTTATTGCTTAGATCAACACATTTTTTGATCTTTTAAACATTTAATGTTCACTTGGTAATTCACTTGATGATAAAGTTGAAAATACAGAGATGTTTTGACCTCAATGAGGCAAAAAAAACAACAACAACAACTCAACTCTTGGAAGGATATGGTTTTAAACCAGAATGATGGAAAACTCCATAAGGAACGGCGCTGTTGTTGAGCTGTCTAACGTGGCACTGTGGGTTTTGTTTATCTTATGGGGGGAGTTTAACTCATGCCTACTCTGCTAATTAAATCTCAGTAACACATCAAAGCAGGGCTAAACTAATGTTTCCACAGGCTTACTCTTGAGGTAAGACTCTGCTCTAATTCATAATGAGGGAATTAAAAGATTATCCTAAGAAGATTACAATGATGCATTGTATTACCAAAGTTTTATTATATATTATAAATAATGCAAGCCATTTATTTGCCATAATAATCACTGCGCTTGGAGGCTAGAGGAAAGTATTCGTTGTGTCAGGTTTTTTCTTTGAGGGGCACTTCATCACTTTTCAAACCCTCCATTATGAAAAAAATTACCTTATAGAAAAACAGCATCATTTAGAGGTCCATCAAAGGATGTTGAGATGCAGGACGCTGCAGGCCTGCGGCACTGATAGAGATGGTTGCATGCTTCCATTTCAATTCCAAACTCGCTAAACCAATTTTTTTCTCTCGCTGAACATTTGATACTCATAACACATTTTTAATTAATATGAGGTGCCAGGGGCTACTGAGACTTGCCTAAATAGTAATTGTGGCACATAATTGCTGCTCAACACTTGTAAATTCAGTATAGCATGCCAACAATATATTAAATTCATTCCAAAAGGTTTTCTAGAACATGCTACTTTGCTAGCAGGAAATTCACATGATGAAAATATACTATATAGATTTTGCATAGAAAAAATGTGATGTTACTATGAAGAAAACAACCATTGCTTGACAGTGAGTTGGTAGTGCTGATATCATTTGAAATTGTGTTTGACAGTATATTTAGCTATCAATTATAGCTATGTATTTATTTTAATGTTTAGAAATTTAATTTTTAAATTTTTATTTAAATAAATATTTCTGAGAATATTAGAAAGATCAGTTTATTTATTTCAAATAAAACATTCATATCAAATTATAGTATTTTATTTAAAGAATAGTGTTTTGAGAATATCAGAAAGATTTTAGTTTTCTAGCTATGAAATTCATTCACTCACTCACCCACCCTCCCATCCACCCACGACTCACTCATTCAGCCACACACTCACTCTACCCACCGACTTACTCATCCACCGACACACTCACAAACCCACTCACCCACGACTCACTCACTCACTCACTCACCCACCCACCCACGACTCACTCACAAACCCAACCACCCACCCACTGAATCACTCACTCACAAACCCACCCACCTACCCACCGAATCACTCACTCACCTACCCACTCACTCACTCACCCACCCACTCACTCACTCGCTCAGGACTCACTCACAAATCCACCCACCCTCCAACTCCCTCCCTCCCTCACTCACTCATTCACTCAGTCAGCCACACAACCGCTTACTCAGCCACCCACCCACTCACCAATTCACCCACCGACTCACTCACTAACTCACCCACGACTCACTCACTGAACGAACAACCAACTCATTCACTCACTCACCCACGTACTCACTCACTCACAAACCCACCCACCTACTGACTCAATCAGCAACTCAACCACCCACTAACTCAACCATTCACCCACGACTCACTCACAAACCCACCAACCCACACACCCACCCACCCACAACTCACTCACTCACTCATTCACCCACGACCTACTCACAAATCCACCCACACATGACTCACTCACTCACTTTCACACCCACCGACTCACTCACTCACTCACTTGTTTATTTGTTTGGTAAACAAAGGTCTGTGGCTCACATTACTTCTACAGTTGTTGAGCACAAATTTGCATCTGTGCACAAATATAGTCACTCACAAACCCACTCACTCACAAATCCACCCACCCATCCAACTCACTCACTCAGTCAGCCACACAACCACTCACTCAGCCACCCACTCACCAATTCACCAACCAACTCACTCACTCACTCACTCACCCACTCACCCATGCACTCACTCACAAACCCACCCACCCACTGACTCAATCAGCCACTCAACCACCCACTAACTCACCCATTCACCCACGACTCTCTCACAAAACAACTCACTCACTCATTCACCCACTACCTACTCACAAATCCACCCACTCACCCATGACTCACTCACTCACTCAATCATTTACACACCCACCAACTCACTCATGACTCATTTATTTGTTTGGTAAACAAAGGTCTGTGGCTCACATTACTTCTACAGTTGTTGAGCACAAATTTGCAACTAGCATAAATAGAGTCACTCACAAACCCACCCACCCACCCTCCAACTCACTCACTCATGCAGCCACCCACCCACTCACTAACTCACCCATTCACCCACAACTCACTCACAAACTCAAACTACCCACTCATCCACTACTCTCTCTCTCACTCACTCAGCCACTCAGCCACTAAAGCACTCACTCATCAACGCAACCCACACTCACACCAATTCACCCACGATCTACTCACAAACCCACCCACGACTCACTCACAAACTCACCCACCCACGACTCACTCACACACCCAACTCCTCACTCACTCACTCACTCACTGACTCACTCACTAACTCACCCACAACTCACTCACCGAACGAACAACCAACTCATTCAATCACTCACCCACTCAATCACTCACTGACTCGCTCACTCACTCACTCAGCCACCCACCCACTCACTAACTCATTCACTAACACTGACTCACTCACAAACCCACCCACCCACTGACTCACTTACTCACAAAACCACCCACCCTCCAACTCACTCACTCACTCACTCACCCACCAACTCACTCACCCACGACTGACTCACTCACTAACCCACTCACTCACCCATGACTCACTCACTCACTCACCCACCGACTCACTCACAAACCCACCCACTACTCACTCACTCATTCACAACCTACTCACAAATCCACCAACCCACACATGACTCACTTTTTTATTTGTTTGGTAAAATAAGGTCTGTGGCTAATATTACTTCTACAGTTGTTGAGCACAAATCTGCATCTGTGCACAAATATAGTCACACCATTCTTAAAAGAAACCCAGCTAAGACTATCAGCATCTGGTGAATGGTATCACCTGTGTTGGATGTCCATGGCTGCTGGTCACATGTGGACATGTTTCTTATCTCCCTACAGCAGCCCTGACTGTGAAGAGGTCGTCACACTTATCTTCATGCTGTCTTTTTTTTTTTTTTTACATGGTTAGATCAAACCTCAGTTGAGAAACCAGCCTGCTGGCCAAATGAATGAATAATACAGGATCAAACACATGGTAATCTCCTTTGACTTATAAATGAAATGATGGGTTGATGTTTTTAATGAATTCTGGTTAGAAAAATGGCAAAATGGAAATTAAAGATCCTTTGAAAAAGACATTCTGGTAAAATCTGGCCAAATTGTTCCAGTAGTGACCTCTAGATGGCAGTGTGGTTATTAAAACAGTTTAGCTGAGCAATTCAGTGACGTATGTTCAGTTGACTGTTTCCAAGTAATCGAATTGCTCTATATGTAACCCATCCAGGTTCAAAGCTCTGAAAACGTTCGAAAAGGAAAGGTTTTTTAAGGTCAAATCACGTTGTTTTCATTGATTATAATGAGCAGCATAAAAAAAAAAAAACATACCTGAAGGAAAAAGCCATGCCGGAGTGCTTTTATGGAGGTCTGTGTGATGATTTACTTCCTCAGACACCGAGCAGCACCTGAAACTCGCCAGAGGTGAAGTAGAAACGTCATAAATTTTCATGAACATCATAACAAAGTCGTTTGGTCACGCCTTTAAAAGATTATGCGGGATGGAAATGGACGTTATTTGGAGTGCAGAAGTGTCCTCAAAGTCCTAGGTCTTTGGTGAAGAGATGTCTGTCTGTTTGCCATGTCTGAAACACAGGATGAGACCTGACACATTTGGCAGCTCCCTGTGTCAGTGATTTATTTACAGACATGACACTTTCTTTACTCCAGTCCTCACTACCTAAAGAGAACTACTTTTTGACCATTATTATTTTCAATGTGTTTCTAAAACAAACAAACAAAAAAAAGTATATTTTGCACACTATCTTAAATATTGTTTTTCTCAATTACCTTCTGAATAAACAAAGTAATATTCATACTAAAATGTACTCACATTTTGATTAAATTATCCTTTTTTCAGTATATATATTTTTCTTGACTCGTCCACTGTTTTGATTTTTTGAATGTCTTTCTAAAAAATGTAATTAAATGTAATTAAAAAATAAAAATAAATAAAAAACAGTTTTTTAAATATTTATTTTTTCTTGATTTATTTTTTCTGTATCTAAACCTTTTCATAGTTTTTTTTTAGAATAACTCACTGACAAATCGCTCACAATATGACCAAGAATACGTATTAAGAAAGTAAATAGGATAAGTTTTGATTTCATAATGATTTTAATCATACCCTTCTTCTAACATGTCTTTTTCCAGATTTCAGGAGGACTGTCATGACAGGACGTTGTGTTAATGTTAGGAGTAAAAACACACCCCTCGATGTCAGTGGATCTGAGCCGGTGACAGCATCATCAGAATGCTAGTCTGTCACAACCGGATGCTTTGGCTCAGGCCCGTAGCTTTGTGGACCCCAGCGGGCCACAGGCTGCCAGACCCTGATCAGAGGAACTTTCACGCCTGTCTGGTTTCCATCAGTTTCATATTTCTCAACATAATCTCTCACTCTGCCATATTCAGTCTCTCATAGCATGCTCATCTCTTACTTTATACTATTCTATACTATACTATTCTCTCTCTCTCTCTCTCTCTCTCTCTCTCTCTCTCTCTCTCTCTCTAACACTTTTAAGTTTTGGAAATCCTGCTGTCAAAAAGAGTGTGCTTTGCAAGTGAAAAGGTCACTTTTCCCCGCTTCTTCCCCAGAGCCACCAGCACTACATGCGCTTTTGCCCTTATATCACGTTAATCTCTTGCTACTCCAAGATTGACGCGTCTGACAATCTGACCCTTGGATTTTTGCAACCTTGTGACCTCTCCTCACTGGCAGTATGCTGGAGGTCAATAAGGGGCTGTTTACACATGGCCACTTCATGCGTTTTCTGAGATCGGATACCTATCTGATTTATCAAAATGATTCCAATTACTGTCACATAAATGTGTTTTTGCAAAACGTATAAAAATCCGATCTTCAATTCACGTGCCATATGCAGATTTAAAGGGGGGGTTGACTGCTTTTTTTCTTTGCATGATTGTATTTATGGGGTGCAATATAACATGTATTAGTGGTTTTTCTTTTTTTAAAAGTCTTATTTTTCATAAACTTCACCTTTATTGTCAGCCACGCTCTCCTCTGTCCCCTGAACGAGTTCACTTCCTGAGTCTATGAAAACACTCCCTCAGAAACACGTAGTGGGCTCAGATTGGTTAGTTTTGGCCGGTGTGTTGTGATTGGCTAAACTGTCGCTCACGTTGTCCGGATGGTTTAACGCCCATTACCTTTACGGGCGAAATGTGCATGTCATGAGCTCCGGTCCAGATGTAAATATGCGTCGAACTGCAGTATCAGTTTCAGGCATAATCAGACCGAGAAAGCCACGATGAAGTCAAGCAGAACCTCACCACATTCTACTGCTCTTACTAAACGTTTCTGAATGATAATTTGCTGCATTTTTTAACTTTATACACGTTTATTTTACACAATAGCATCTGACTGGCAACAATAGCAACTGACTGGCTACTAATATTATACTCAAACAGCGTTGGCATGTTTAAGTTCTTGATCAAATCGAAAATAACGTCATAAAGCATATATACATGAAAAATATGTTTAAAACATCAGTACTTATACAAAATTCTGGTCCATAATGTTTGTACGCGTTTTTCGTAGACACAAAATAGCATCGGCTAACTAATAGTGGCTATAAAGCCAGCGCTGGCATTTGAAAAAAAAAAAACCCACAAGGCTACGTCTGGAATTATACATGCAAATACATTTAAAATGATGAAGTCTTAGCCTACTTAAAGATTGTGGCCCAACACTGCTGCCTCTTGTTTTAAAGTTGGAACTGCTTCATGTTTTAGTAACAGTTTCTTGTTGAATCCGGTGTTGAACTCGTGGAGATTCTGGAAGCTGTCTTCTGTAAAATGCGCAGCACAGAGAGCTAGATTACAATCATCATTTTCAGGAACATAATCAAACATAAATTGTATCCATTGTTGAGGAAGTATCCATGGGAAGCCCGAAACACAGAAGACCTGACAGCTGCGTGAACAACACACTCGACGAGTCGACGTGCCTCATGCCATTTTCTGCATATTCTGAGGGAGGGGTTGATGCAAATGTGTGGGTTAGTGACGTACCATAACCCAGCTGTAGTCCCAATCGAGTCGTTTTTGTAGGCAATATACTTCCTGATTTTTAAAAGACGATATCTCTGCTTACACTGAACTTTCATCGCTGCAACTTTGCAGATACTGTTCATGCACCAACAGCAACATTACACACTATTTAAAATGAAAAAAGTGAAATCGCAGTCAACCCCCCCTTTAATGGTGTGCACGTCATCACAGAAAGCAACAATTATGAGCTGCATTTTTTTTTGACATCAGCTAATTTCAAAATTAAAGACGGCAATAAGAGAGAGTGGCAACAGCCCTTGTAAGATAATTTTGTTTCTTTAATTTTAATGAAGATGACTGTGTGTTAAGCGTCTGCGACTTAATGAATAGATGCTCAGCTGCTCATCTGCTCTGATGCGTGTTGCAGTAGCGTCGTCATATCCGACTATAACAAAACATATAGCCTATAACACGCTCTCGCACGTTTATTTTTTAGCATTTTTGGGAGGAGGAAAGTTTACATATGTGGTTTCAACAACCAGATGCATTTACACTTGTCCGGTTTCGTCTGGAATGTGGCCCACCTCTGATCTGGTTTGAGCGATTGAATTCAAATCCGTCTCGAATGCGTTTCGGAGAGCATTTACACCTAGTCTTTTCATGATCGGATAGCTATCTGTTCACAGAAAACGCATGAAGTGGCCAGGTGTAAAAAGCCTCTAAGTGGTGAGAAAAATCTGACCAAGATGAACTAGCTTGTCGAACTGACCCATCATGTTGTGACCACAGCATCTATTACAAGGTCTGCATGCCTTTTTCCTTTAACCTTGATCAGCACCAGCTCATCTCTGTCTCCTGCCTCCATCCTCCATTGGCATCTGTTTTCTAAGACAGCATACTAACTGAATTGGAACCTCAGAATTAACTGATTTAGAAAGCTCTAGCCTAAATAGGCGATTGGAGACTGCACTTACAATGGATTCCCATTGATGTTAGCATGTTGCTTAGCTGATGATGTGACATTGTAATGTGATGTTTTGTCACTTTTTAATTGAATTATTTTAATTAGTTTTCAACGTTCAATACTTTGAATAAACTTTTTTTTCAATTAACTAATTAAATAAATAGCATTCAAATACATTCAAATAATGGGTTAACCCCAACATCATCATAGCACACAGAAATATTGGTTAAAATAGGTTAAATTTCACTTTTTAATTAACTTTTTATTTACATATTTTTATATATAATTTTTATGTTATTTAGTTTACTATTTAGTTAACTATTTTGAATGATTTTTTTTCTTCTAAATTAATAAATAACATGCAGAATATATATTTTTAAATAGTCATACTTTAGTGTTTTATCCCTACCATTTCTGTATTTTCTCACTTAACATTTTGGGTTATTTTTCCCCCAACATGTGTGTATATATATATATATATATATATATATATATATATATATATATATATATATATATATAAATAAATAGTATGCACAAATATTTGTTAGAAAAATATATTTTTATTTTATTTTGTCTTTTGTAATTTGTACTTTGTCTTTTCAATACACTTTTCTGCATTTTTTTTCTTGTATTGTCCATTATATTGAATGATTTTTTTTTCTTTCAATGCATTCTAGGATTGCGTTCACTACAAAAGATACAAGTGATGCTGAATTTGGCAAAAAGACAATACCTTTATGACTTAAAGAAAAAATAGTTCATTTTAAATTTAATAACCCTTTATTTATCCAAATACAACTCCTTTTTTTGGAAACGTGTAACGTGTCGCACAATATGTGTGCAAACGCTGAGAAATGGAAAGTCTCATTAATAATAGTACATTTCCACCTAGTCAGACTAATGATTTTAAATTGTTAACCGCCCTCTGGTCATAGTTCAGCAGATTTCACAATATTTTAAAATCAGTCGTCCCGTATGAAAGCCAGAGTTAACAAATGACATTTGAATCAGCCGCTGTGATCGAGCACCATAATGGATTAAATAGCCCTGACATTTCAACACATGCACCACATTTTGCCTCTCATCTGTCACTGTTACACCACATGACCTCTGTGCTTTTAATCTCTCTCTCTCTCGGCTGTAATGTCCAGCTCATTTGTATGCTGTCCTAGTCTGAGTATCTTGCTGGTGGCTGGAGCCAAAGTTGTGGCATCAGATTGATTTGAATAGATATTAGAGTGAATCTCACAAAACTGTCCACACCTCTCGGTCATATTGCATAAGAAATATTGCTCAGAGACATTATTACATAACAATTAATCATTACCTCCATCCGTCCATCTGTCCTTCCTGTAGACCGGAGAGTGTTTGGCAATCTTTCACAAAACAATCATTAGTTTTGCAATTACTGTTTTTGCACTGAAATTACTTATTTAAAAAAGAGTAAACATAGCCGTCATTTATTTTCTGCAAAAAAAAAAAAAAAATATTCATTTTTGTCATACAATAAAACATTTTAAACCTCCGTCACGAAAATAATGGCACAATGCCAAAACTCTTAATCTCAAGCTATTACTTTATGCAAACTACATTCACCTAAAGGATTATTAGGAACATCTGCTCAATTTCTCATTAATGCAATTATCTAACCAACCAATCACATGGCAGTTGCTTCAATGCATTTAGGGGTGTGGTCCTGGTCAAGACAATCTCCTGAACTCCAAATTGAATGTCAGAATGGGAAAGAAAGGTGATGTAAGCAATTTTAAGCATGGCATGGTTTTTGGCGCCAGGCGGCCGGTATTGTAAGTATTTCACAATCTGCTCAGTTACTGGGATTTTCACGCAAAACCATTTCAAGGGTTTACAGAGAGTGGTGAAAAGGGAAAAACATCCAGTACGCGGCAGTCCTGTGGGAGAAAATGCCTTGTTGATGCTAGAGGTCAGAGGAGAATAGGCTGACTGATTCAAGCTGATAGAAGAGCAACTTTGTCTGAAATAACCACTCGTTACAACCGAGGTATGCAGCAAAGCATTTGTGAAGCCACAACACGCAAAACCTTGAGGCGGATGGGCTACAACAGCAGAAGACCCTACCGGGTACCACTCGTCTCCTCTACAAATAGGAAAAAGAGGCTAAAATTTGCAAGAGATCACCAAAATTGGACAGTTGAAGACTGAGATGAGTCACTATTTCTGTTCAGACATTCAGATGGCAGTGTCAGAATTTGGTGTTAACAGAATGAGAACATGGATCCATCATGCCTTGTTACCACTGTGCAGGGTGGTGGTGGTGGTGTAATGGTGTGGGGGATGTTTTCTTGGCACACTTTAGCCCCCTTAGTGCCAATTGGGCATCGTTTAAATGCCATGGCCTACCTGAGCATTGTTTCTGACCATGTCCATCCCTTGCCACCATGTACCCACCCTCTGATGGCTACTTCCAGCAGGATAATGCACCATGTCACAAAGGTTGAATTATTTGAAACTGGTTTCTTGAACATGACAATGAGTTCACTGTACTAAAATGGCCCCCACAGTCACCAGATCTCAACCCAATAGAGCATCTTTGGGATGTGGTGGAACGGAAGCTTCGTGGGCTGAATGTGCACCCCCCAAATCTCCATCAACTGGAAGATGCTATCCTATCAATATGGGCCAACATTTCTAAAGAATGCTTTCAGCACCTTGTTGAATCAATGCCACGTAGAATTAAGGCAGTCCTGAAGGCAAAAACGGGTCAAACACAGTATGGTGTTCCAAACAATCCTTTAGGTGAGTATTGGGGTGCACACTGCAAAATTACTTGTTTTTGTGAGATTCATATTTCATACTGAATACTGTATATAGAATATATAGCTTTTTAAACTGTAAGTATCACACTTAGTGCTGGATCTTTGGGTCACAAACTGGATCTGTGGGTCTGTGGTGAGTGTCATGCAGATGGTGAAGGTAAAATCTACCATCAACCTTCATCTGTGTTGCCTTGATAAAAGAGGGAGAGTAATGCCCCCCCCCCCTCTCTCTCTCTCTCTCTCGCTCTCTCTCTTTCTCTCTCTCTCTCTCTCTCTCTCTCTCTCTCTCTCTCTCTCTCTCTCTCTCTCTCTCTCTCTCTCTCTCTCATCTCAGTACAGAGAGAGGCAGGGAAGCAGCAAGGAAAGAGGAACGGACAGGCAAGACCAGATCTGGAAGAATACCTTTGCAATAGCAGATCTGAAAGTTTGAACTCCAGCTGAATACAAATGAGGATGGCCTGTGTTAAGGTAGGCACAGTTAGAGAAACTCACACACACTTCACCTCAGGGTCCTGATCACCATGTTGGGGTTTAGTTTTCAATATACAAGTGATTATTACACAGCCGCAAATAAATGGACATGAAATATTGATTGGATTTTAAGAGTGTGCATACGAGAGACTTGAACCTTGAACAGCTGTGTTGGAAATCATTTTCCTGGACGATGCTCAATTATACTAGCCTGGTTAACGTCAGACCACGTATCATTGAGAATGAAACGTGGTCTGGAAACCAAATGTTCATTTTCTTGTATTTGAGGCATGGTTTACGAATGCCCGGAGCCGTATTATTGGGTGCTATGAATGTCTATCAAATGCACCTGTACGTAGCTTATAGCCAATCGGGTCAATGATGGCAGATGACGTATGTAGAGCGACAGAAAATTAAACGAGGAAGAAGACGATGGGTCAGAGATTTAGGAGAATTAACATAAAACTTAATAGCCGAGTCCCAAATAGACGCCTGTCTCTTTTACACGCCTGGTGTGACTGCAGGTTTGGGTAAATAAAAGATGGTCTCAAATAGAGGCCGGGTCTGTTTTTTAGTTTCGGGTTGTTCATCTTCAAAAACCGTCAGATCGTCTGCGCGGCAAGGCAGCATGAGGAAACCCAGGCTACAATTATACAGTTTAGCATGCAAAAATATTTTGGAAAGAAAATGATTTTTAATAAATATTCAGGTCCAAAATATCTGTATGTGGCTCTGAGCATCTTATTTGGTAATCAATAACTTTTATTTATGTCTTATATGCTGCAACACATTCTCACCCCAAGGCGTCACCTTTGACCATGCTTCAATATTTGACGTTTTAGGCGCCCTTTAGCGTCACTTACATGACGCGATCCCGCGGCGTCATCTAACTGACGCTAAAGGAAAGCGTCAGTTGAAGGACGCGGTTAGGTTTAGGTGTGGGGTGGGGGTAGGACACGCAATCCTAGGGCGTCATCTTACTGACGCTAAAGGGCGCCTAAAGCGTCAAACATTGAAGCATGGTCAAAATGCTCCCGAAGCGTCAGTTAGGTGACGCCTTGGGGGTGAGAATGGGCTGTATATACGTCTAACTTTTAACTGCGCTTACAAGTTTTGGTATGATTCTCTCAGTCATTGAGTTTTGCAAGCGTGAGGGCTGGTCCACCTGCTTGATGTAGCCAATCAAATGAGCTTCTCACTGACTCTCGTCTTACTCTTATCTGATTGGTTCAATAAACACACCAGTCACCATCCAAAAGTGTAAGCTCGGGAAAATGGAAGTCAGAATATATACAGATCAAATTTATTTTGCTTTAATACCCTGCGCATGTGATTCTTCATGGCATCATCATATTATCTTCATAATAGTTCACCCCAAAATGAAAATGTAGTCATCATTTTCTCACCCTCAAGTTGTTCCAAACCTGTATGAGGTTCTTTCTTCCGTTGAACACAAAATAATGTTATGCGAACAGTTGATGGTAACCATTGACTTCCATAGAAGTTAAACAAATACTAATGTCAATGTCAATGGTTGCCGTCAACTACCTGGTTACCAACATTTTTTTTAAAATATAATCTATTGTGTATAACAGAAGAATAAACTCATACAGGTTTGGAACAACATGAGAGTGAGTAAATAATGACTAAACTAACCCTTTGAATGTTTACATGTAAACATCTTTATTTTATATAAGCCAGACATGTTTAAAATAAGAGCTACTTGCAAGTTTACACTGATGCATGTTGTTTGAAACATGAATTAAAGCAGGCTATTTTGTAGCTGATTAAATATGATTTTTCAAAGATGAATACATTTTATTTGATGAATGAAAATAAATGTAGAACTGATATAGCTGACACAAAACTCTCGTGAAAACAAAACAGTACACTATTTTTTTTTTGTAGACTAATTGAGACATACGGTGCTGACGCTATAATGAGGGTTCTTATGACTGCAATCAAAACATCCACATGAAATTGGATTTTAGTGCTGAAATGATTTTAATTAGGGAAATCAAGCTGTCCATAATTACAGGATCAACAGAGGTCCCTCTCCTCTGTGTCAGAAAGCCACATGATGCATCAGGACTTCATTAGCAGAAATATTACAGTTGCTAAACACAAAGAAAACAGTAAAACTCTGCTATTTATGTTCCCTCAAAAAAACTTTTTAATAACCCCTCACAAGCTCACATTCTTAGCCAAAAACACCCCAACACCCGTCCTCAGCTCCAGCTAGCCGAACTTTCACTGTTTTAACACTGTCATTCGGGTTTTGAAGGTTATTTCTGTCTATGCTTGCATGTATAATTGTATTATTGTGCTGTGCAAAAACAACTCAGCATTATACGAATGTAGTTTATACTACATTTATTTTTAGGCTAATTACATTTTTACAATTAGCCTACATCATGTTGTTGTTTGCTATATTATTATTTTTGTCGTTGTTTATAATGTTGTAATCATTAAATGGTTGTAACTGTTGTAACAGAAAAAGATTATGCTGTCTTCTCGTGCTATTTTAAATATCGTAAATAGTTTCCTTTCCTAGTTGAAATTTGGACATGAACGCCCTCTCAAGTCAGATTTAACCTTCTTATACTGTCTACACTGGGAAGTGGGAACCTCGGGGTACGAAACATCATGAGGACTTGACTCACCAAGTTTGATACACAAGTTACCCCCTTACGAAAATTAACCATGTTTTTTTTTTGTAGTAACTATGGTTTTTTTTGTAGTAACCATGGTTTAACTATGTTTTTTGTAGTAAAACCATAGTAACTACAAAATGAACCATAGTTTAACTATGGTTTTTGTAGTAAAACCATATTAACTACAAAATGAACCATAGTATATGG
Source organism: Cyprinella venusta (assembly GCA_038021265.1). Taxonomy (NCBI): domain Eukaryota; kingdom Metazoa; phylum Chordata; class Actinopteri; order Cypriniformes; family Leuciscidae; genus Cyprinella; species Cyprinella venusta. The sequence continues at coordinate 15,625,514 of CM075871.1, forward strand.
TTTGTGCAGTAAAACCATAGTAACTACAATCAAACCATGGTTTTTACTACAATAACCTTGGTTTAACCATGGTTTTTGTAGTTAAACCATAGTAACTATAAAATGAACCTTGGTTTTTGTAGTAAAACCACTGCAACCATAAAATGAACCATGGTTTTTGTAGTAAAACCATGAAAATGTTTTTTTATACAGTAACGATGATATATAATATAGTTTTGTATAAGAAAACCATGCATGCTCTTAATAGAATAATCTTAATGTCATAAATAATTGTATTATTATAGTTATATATAATATAATATATATATATATATATATATATATAGTTATATATACAATTATTATAGTTATTATATATATATATATATATAGTGCATGTGTGTATATAATAATAATAATTATTATTATAATTATAATTATATATATATATATATATATATATATATCAACTATTATAATAAGATTATTTATCTTAGAGTTGGGCGTGCCATAAATTTGAAATTCTAGGATGGTAATTCAGAGATTAATAAGATTTTCCCCAAAATAGGCAAGAATAAACGGGTGATTGTATACTTTAGGGTACACTGCATGTCCACTAATGTTAAATATACTTATACAATCAAATTTCTTCAAACAAATTGCATTTTATGTGTAAACTTGCTTCATGAAATAACATCACACAGAGTCACAGACAATATGTGCAATGTATCCTTCATTTTGCTTAAAATGTGTCAATATGGCCCTAAATGTACAGTTTTGTCCATGTCCGATTTCAATGTGAGAAAGTTTAGGGTCCAAAAATATTCATTAAAATCATTAAAATAAATCAATTATTTTTGCAATCTTAACTTATTATTACAAAAGTCTTAATATAAAGGAAAATAATGGTTTTAAATATAAGTTATTTATTTAAATACTTAAAATATATTAATACATGGCCTCCTCCTGTTCTTTCCGACTTCAAATTACTTGAATGTAAAGCCTTGAAATGTTATCCTTTTTAAGGGCCTTTGTATTATTTTGTAATTAAAGAAATGGAGTTGGAGTTGATTTCAATACCCCTATGTATATAGTTTTCTGATATATATCTTGTTGTATTTATTTTATTTTATTTAATTGTGTTTTATTTTGTTGTATTAATTTTTTGTATTATTATTATTGATTTGTATTTAATTATTGTATGTTTTGTTATTGAATAAAGCTTTAAAAAAATTTTACTTGAAAATTTACTTGCAACGAGCACGTAATCTCGACTTCACAAGTTGAAAGTAGGGATATCCGATTGCAGAGCACATGAAAGCTGGCAGCTCTCAACTTGCGCATGCCCGTTAGGCCTGCCTACTCTCGCGAGATGCGTTTCTATAACGACAGACGTACACAGTTTCCACAAGAGGCATTTCGGGAGGACGATGTGTTTAGGTGAGTGCTTTAAAAACCTGCGAAATTTTGATTAAGTATCTTAAATGGCTAATAAGCAGGACACTATAAAACGGGAAGGTACTGTTGTAATATGGGGTACATGTATTCTTTGACGTGTCTTTGAGTTCCATGATTACTTACTTACAGTATGTAAAAAGTTCACAAACTGGCTCTAATAACATGGTTAACAGACAGATAACATGCTACATTTTAGTGGCAATTTATGTCAAACATGGTTGTTTAGCCTGTTATTCTTTTCAGTACAATGGAGTAACGTAGCTACTATTTAAATACCTTTTTTAAATAAATAAATATACTATCACCGCACCATGGTACCAAAGGTTTTTTTTTTAAATAAATATATATATATATATATATATATATATATATATATATATATATATATATATATATATATATATATATATATATATATATATATATATATAAAGTTTTTTAAAGGTTTGCTTCTGTTCATTTCATTGGCCTTTTGTTTAGGTTAATTCAGTGAAATTTGTCCTATACTGTGCTGTTTGTTTCTCACTCAGAACTCTTTTTTCCTCAGAACACTTCAGTGGAAATTACAGCCTGTGTAAACCTTACAGTCTGATCAGAGAGCACCATGAATTTAAACAACTTTGTGGTACTTCCCAGCAAGCCCAAGTCAATGAAGTTAAATGTCAGGTTTGAACAGTCGGCTCCCTTGAGTTTCTTTTCACGCTTCAGATTTTTCACATTATTATCACATAACACGTCGCTTTTGCAAATGGCGGCACTCCAAATATTTAGAGTAGTCAGTTCAAAATAAAATGATTTTGTGTGTTCAGTTGAATGATTGTCTAAAGCAGACTGACACAAATAAAACAAGTCAGGGTCACAATTGGTTTGTATGTAAACATGTTGTATATCCAATTGTATATTTCTGTATGTGTATGTTTTTCCTAGGAATCTCCGGGAATTGCGTACGGAAACGGTGCAGCTGCATCAACATGCCAAGGAGATGGAGAGCAGACTGGAGGAGCTCAAACAGCGTATGAATCAGGAGAAAGAGGAGAGGGAGTGAGTAAAATAGGGAGGGGAGGGACAGCTTGTTGAATTAATGAATGAGTGAGTAGATGAATAAATTAACGAGCCAAACAATGACTGTGACAGAGAGCGCTGAGATAAAAGAGAAAATGTAAACAATAAAACGGTGATGAATAAAATGAAAAACATAGGAAGAGACTGCAAGTGAAAGAGAGAATGAGAGATTATGAGGGTAGGTGTGGAGACAAAGACAGAGGAATTCAAACGAATAATTCACCCATAATTAATATTCTCTTCATGTTTTTTTTTCCACCCTTGTATGCCAAAACTTGTATGCCGCTGTTTTTCTACCTTGCATTTTTTTCGTTTTTTCTTCAGTTTTTTTCCTCATTCAGTGACAGTTTACAGTGACCATGGCTGTCAAACTCCGAATTATAAAAAAGAAAAAACAAAATCTCTATAGTCCATATGACATAAGTCTTTTGAAGCAATACATTTACATTTACTGTGTGCACTTGGCAGGCACTTTTATCCAACTTACCTTGCATAGACCTACATTTTTTTAAACAGTTGATGCTTTCCCTGGAAATTTTGAAAGCATCATACTCTACTTTTCGAACTTTGTGTGATGAACAAATAGTTTTAAAGGCCCCGTTCTTCGTGATCCCATGTTTCAAACTTTAGTTAGTGTGTTATGTTGTTGTTAGAGTATCAATAATATCTGTAAAATTATAAAGCTTAAAGTTCAATGCCAAGCGAGATATTTTATTTAACAGAAGTAGCCTACATCGAACGGCCGTTTGGACTACATCCCTCTACTTCCTTCTTTAATGACGTCAGTAGAACTTTTTCTGAAGTAAAACTGACGCTTCATCTTTTGTGTGATGTACAGTAAACTTTATTCAACTCATCAGTATATGTTTGATCATCATTCGGACCTGGTCCGAAACAGCAGACTTATAAGCTAATAATAAATAATATATACATACAAGCAGATGACAAATACATTGTAATAACCGCAATTAAACTACTGAACTATACCTGTTCCATCTCTATACAGCTCTGACTCTGTATTATTGTCCGACTTGAAATGAACACCATTACTGAGAGTTTCTGATATTATCATCGTTCTGTGAGATAAAATTGTCTTGAGAGACTGAGCGAGAGCTCATGAAGCTCCGCCCTCTGTGCCGGCAGCTTATTTGCATTTAAAGGGCTCACACTAAAACAGCACGTTTTTCTGAGCCCCAAAAAATTACGATTTAAACATGCTGTAAAAAATAATCTGTTGGGTATTTTGAGCTGAAACTTCGCATACACAATCTGGAGACATCAGAGACTTCTTTTACATCTTGTGAAAAGGGGCATAATACGGGACCTTTAAAAACATTTTACTACTAAAAATTTGAAATCCTCCTCAGTTACCAGGTTTGGCATCAATCACATTTGATCAAGAGACATGACACATCAGAACCCAACATGATGTGCCAAATTCCACCATTTTTGATTGGAAAGCTGCAAAGGAGTAGGAGAGAAATTAACATCTTAAATTTGGGTCTTTTACACAGCTATCTTGTGATATCAGAAGACTTGAAATATAGGGCAGGAGTCGTATGTGCTATTATGTTTTTTTTTTAATAGAGTTTGACTTTTCTGGTCTCTATGAACCACACATGGATATCAAGTTGACGTAGCTGGATTTACTTATCTAAATAAATCAAGAAAAAAATACATATGTAATTAAAAAATTAAGATGATATTTATTAAACACTTTTTATTCTTATTGCACTTTTTATTCTTATTTGTCTGAGAACCGCTGCTTTATTATAATGTATTTGATTCAGAATATTTCTCTAATATAAGGGAAATTGTTCTAAAACACTGCATTCACATAGCAATTAAATGTGGCCCAAATCTGATTGTCTTCCCTCGCATAAGACGCAGAAATAAAGTACATGCATATCAGTATTTTTTGCAATGTGACTTAGTAAATATACGTTAATCTAACTTGACATTTGTCATAAAATGTCAGTCCATTAAACCCAGTGCATACAGTAAATGCTTTCTCAAGGGTATGGGTCACCTACTAAGTGCAGTGCCTTGAAGAAACACTCTGACATACAGTATACTTGTCATAAGGTTGTCAAAGACATCCTAAAGTTCTCAGAGAAGACATTGCATTTTTTTGTTCCAATTGTACATCCATACACTCCTGTTGTGTCTATGTATGTGTGAGCAACATTTAAAAATTTGTGTAAACGACTGGCTAACTTTTGATACCTTTGAAACAGTACGGTATGCGAGTATATGTAGCCAAGATAGAGAAGAAGTGGAAATGGAGTGACAGAGATGACATTAGCTTTAAAATCTGATCGGCACATGGATTATGCAGCTCCTGGCCTGCTCTGCAGGCAATCTCGGGTGACGGTTTGACTTCTTAGCGAACTGGTTTGATGGAATCAGCATAGCCATCGAGTGGAAGGAAATTGAGTCATCTCGGCTCCAGCAGCTCTGCTCTCGCTGCACATCCATGCTTGTCTTCCCATTTCTTCCAAACAAATTAAGATTAAGTAGGACCCTATGCCAAAACGAGGAAGGCAGGAAATTAGTTTTCTGTCAAAATAAAAGAATAGGAAAAAAAATAACATCAGTAGTTATTAATTTGATGTCTCTCTCTCTCTTTCTCTTCTCAGCCCGGCCCCTTTCCTACAGCTCTTCATTAATAACACTAAAATGTGACCTGTTGAGGTTCACCTCATGAATTTATAGTGGCGGCCGTTTTAGGTGTACGTATCAGCTCATAACTCAACAGGGGAGGGAAACACTACAGTAATGGGGTAGATGCAGTGAATACATCATTTTCCCATTATATACTACCAAACAAACGCAAACATACACAGGAAGTCGGTCAAGAAGAATGATGTTGAGGTAGCGTGAGGAATGAATTTCAGGATGAATTATTTTGAGATAGCGTGAAGAATTAATATTATCTGTAATTTAACATATTTGTGCCTGGGAAGCGGATATATCAGCGAGGCGGAAAGCCGAACGGAGATAATTGCATGAAGCTATACCCGCATGTTCATCACAGACATGGGCGGCGGTGCCAACTGCGCCTGTATCAATAACACAAGGCAGCACTTTCCTGAAAATCAGATGAAGGAATGCAGCATGAGTGCAGTTATAGACTAGATGTCTGTGAGATCTGGGCTGCGTACCGGAACTGTCATATTAAGGAATGTAAGCGGTACCATATCTAAATTACGGCTAGCACCATACGGATGTTTTAAAATAAAACTGTTGTAGATTAGCTCTTATCGGCAGCCATTAATCAAAGCAGAACTTCTGTTGCGGGTGCCATGCTGGGAATGGTTGATGTTATCTTCCTCCAGCTCAACCTGCTCGCTGTTTATTGCAGTGAAGGCAGAGGACTAAAGGGCTACAGGTGAATTCATAAGAGTAGATGAGAGGTGATAGGCACTGGCCTTGTGCTTGGTGTAAGCTGTGCTTTCAAAGTGAGCCTTTTTTAATACTTTGTCTGTCTAGTCATCGGTATACACTATCATTTAGAAGTTTAGGCTATGTTTACACGGAAACGATTCTGAAGAGAAAACGCAAAAGTGGCGTTGCGGCATCTTTTTTTATTCTGCGTTTAGACGAGCGTTTTGTGTGGGAATTCCGCGTGCAAACGGTGATGCAAAAGTGTGTGAAATTCAATGTAGTATGCACTTCAGGCGGCTAGAAGTGCATACTACAGCAACACCAAGTGAACGCGCCTGCGTACAAACTTCACTGTCAAGCAGACATTTGCGTTTTTACCGTTTACACGGGAACGCGACGGTGGAGCGTTTTTAAGATTTCCACTCTGGAGGGTGGTTTCACTTTTTTGCGTTTTTAAGCCTCAAAAACGCCGTCGCCGTGTAAATGAAAGGCACATCCGATAAAATATTTTTACGTTTTCACCCGCGAGCGTTCTCGTGTAAACGGGGCCTTAGGGGCCACTACACGTTTTTAATTTCCATAACAGATGGGGGCAGTATACCTCCAGAAAGTGAGTTGTGCCGCGGCCGCGCACACTCTCACGTCTTCAAACAACGCAAGCACTGTTTTGCTCTCTCTTTCTCACGCATATTATTCAAATCATTTGACACGAAAGTAAAAGGTTGGAACACCGCAGTTTCACGTGGAGCATTTGGAGATTTTTAGAGATCAGAGACTCAATGAACAACATCTCAACACTAAATGATGAAGACCGTCTCATAGACGCCTGTCTCAAAAACAAGCTGGTGCATTTCGACAATATGGGAAAATAAAAGCCTGGGCCATTATTTGAAGTTTACGGTATTCGTTTTGTTCATATTACACTTTTATTGTTAGTTTGAATTAATTTGACAGACAGCATTCGCTGATGTTGATCAAGCTAGCGCCATTCAGAGCTGCCAACTCTCACGAATTCACCTTGAGACACACGCAATTGACACTTAGCAAGCAGGTTAGTTAAGCTCTCAGATTCTGTCAATTTTATTACGCAATTCAAACAATAAATACTGTTTTGGCGCTTGTACATGTTACACCACAGATCCCTAGCGCACGTGAACCGATCATCTCTACTAGCTAATGGAAAAAGAACATGAACACTGTTGAAAGATACAGTATGCTACAACTTACCAAAATGTATTCCTCATGCATAATGTCGACCAATCATTTTTTTGAACTCTTCCCTGAGCTGAAATGTAGTAGTGGGCTGTATTTCCACACGACTGACATCAGGTTCAAGTACACATACAAGCCGCGCGAGTTACTCGTCTATTGCAGTTTGGCTGGTGGTTATGTTGCCCGCCCGCATACCGCCTCCCATGGCCAAAACTGGTATTACGACACCTGCCGGGCCCGGGGCTAGTAATTTAGCATGCTAATGTAGTTTTTTTAATTACATCATTGCACTTATTTCTTCTCATTCTTTTGATGCATGTAGCTCATTTTTTGGATATTTTTACCTCAATTATTCCATATGGCACCTTTAAATTGACCAAAAATTACATTTATAATTTTACAAAGGTTTCTATTTCAATTAAAGGCTGTTCTTATGAACTTTGTATTTATCAAAAAATCTAGAAAAAATGCGAAATGTGGAAAAAATATGAAGCAGCACTACTGTTTTCAACATTGGTAATAAGAAGAAATGCTTCTTGAGCAGCAAATCAGCATATTAGAATGATTCATGAAGGATCATGTGACACTGAAGACTGGAGAGATTTAAGCTTTGCCTTCACAAGGATAAATTACATTTTAGTTTGATTTAACACAAGGTTAAATGTGCAGTAGTTTAACCTCTCACCTGTCCCACTACCACCTCACAATGTACTCGAGTAGCAGAGGAGTTGGTTGTCTGTGACCCTGACAGGAGATAAGTGTTTGTCTTGTTGGTTGGCACTCAGTGTGTGCGCCTGATGGTAATCCGCCAGTTGTTAGCACAACTGCCACGTTGCTTGTGTGTTACCCTATAATGCTGACAGGCAGGCTTGAGCGCGGTTAATCCCCATCCCAAACGCCCGTCTCCATCAGACTGATAAAGGCCAGCACATAAACAGCCCTTAATGAGAGTGGACAGCACGCAGAGGAAGTGTCCTCTCTCCCTGCTGGCCTCGTCCAAAGTCTCTGACTTTCTCAGTCTTTAATAAAATGAGATGGATTTAAGTGTAGCTGCTGCGCTGTGTATTTATAGCATGATCTATTCATGACTTTTCCTATTGCTCAAATTAGGGTTAGGTTTTTAAGATGTTCCCAAAGGGACCACCTCTATAGTTCGTGTGCTGTAAATCACTTTGACAAATTAGTAAATTAATGATTCGTAAAAACTCAAACACAAGTGTCTACCCTACTTCCGCTGAACACATTGAGCTCAAGCATTTCTCTGGTAAAGTCACATGACCTTTCACCGAGTACACATTCCTCTGGGATTTTGATATTTAAACAGTCTCTTTTTTTTTCTGAATTTTTCAGGCAGCCATCCAAACAGTTTCAAGACCTTGAAGTGGCACCAGCATGAGAGAAAGATCCATTTCAAGAGCACAGTTTCCACTTTACTTGAAAAATTATATTGTACAAGCAGACACACATAGCATACATTTCCATCCTTTGAACACACTCAGGCTTGCGGCTCAATGCCAACATGACAGCCCACCCTAAACAAACGGCCTCCCCCGCAATCACGCCGTGAATTATTTAGACTGTTGATTTGATGTGGCAACCAAAACAACAAATCAGAAAACAAATGAAGTCGACCTCCATCTGTGTATCTGTGTGAATTATGTAGGGCAAAAGCTTTAATGCACTGTTTGTGTTTGTTTTTCATAATTTGATATGTTACAGGTCAGCAAGTGTGCTTGTTTTTTCTTTCTTTTTTATTTATAAATTGACATTCCAAAGAAAATATGGTGATTGTCTGTGTGAAAGTCACCCCCACAATGCTAGAATGGTGTGGATAGTTACCGTTGCTAAGGTGTACAGAGTGGTCGCTAGGGCGTTGAACGAGAAAGCTGTCCTTTAAGCTCCTGTTTTATCTTCTGTCAAGCAAAATTTGTAAGTTTGATTTGCTGTCCGTAGCACATGTTGATGAGTTACAAACCTTCTGTGATATTTCCATGCAGGAAAATGGGAGCTTCTCGCTGGCATTCTGCACAGGCTCTTGCCCCTGTGTTTCAAAGAGTCAAGACGAACAAGGAGAACGCACCTCGCAGAGTAAGTCTTTTCTCATCGGACATCATCTTTCATGCTAACACACAAATAAACTCTGTCAGCCTGTCCATCTCTTTAAGATATCCAGTCTCAATCAGGCCGACTTCACCTTCATTCATGCCAGAAATGGTCCAAATCCTTGAACGCGCTTTCTAGAATTAACTGCTTGAACGATTCACCGGTGGATTTGGTGATAATGTGGTGTTTGAAATATGTTGTTTCGGGCAGCTCTCTCCAGGCAAGATGAAGATTAGAGTGCTGAAGGATGAGTCTGTGCCAGGTGGGTGGACTGGAATCTGAAATGTGTTTTGAACTCCTTTTTTTTCTCAAATAGATCACATGGACACTAGTATAGTAAAGTTTTAGCCTTATACTCCCTTCTGTTTCTGTGCGAGAACTCATTTCAGAATGGTACGTGTCAAAATTGTCTTTAACTTTGTTCCAAAGTCTAGTTAGCCAACTATTTCATCACATAAAGCTTGTTCCAAACAATAGACAGCATATTAAGGCATCAATGCACTGTATCTATCACAGAGATTGGACTTCATTTCTAAAAACAAGACAGAAAGAAAGAAAGAAAGAAAGATAACAATATTGATCTTTTTGCCAAGTGAAAAAAGTAATGCAAAGGAAATGTCGGTTATACATATACTTGTGTGCAAAGTTTTGATAAAAATGGCTCCAAATTGACTATTTTAGCCAAAAGTTTTGTATTGTTAGAGTACTGACGTGTTCTGAATTTTGTGTGTGTGTGTGTGTTTGTAGCAGTTCAGAAGCAGGTAATGGCGGAACCAGCCAGCAAGGCACATAGTGCTAACGGGAAGCTTAAACTGAGGGGAAAAGTCTGTGGACAGTGTGAAGTTCAACTGGCCGGACTGGTGAGTTTTCATCCATTCTGTTATGTGAACCATTTTTAATCCCAAGCTATTCAACCCTTTCATTCATCATGCATCATGTCTCAGAAGTCTCTTTTTCCTCACCAAGGTTACATTTATTTAATCATTATATATATATATATATATATATATATATATATATATATATATATATATATATATATATATTAGGGCTGTCAAACGATTAATCGCGATTAATCGCATCCAAAATAAAAGTTTGTGTTTACATAATATATGTGGGTGCACTGTGTATAATTATTTTCTATATATAAATACACTTGCATGCTTGTATATATTTAAGAAATATTTTCATGTATATACTGTTTATAGATTTATATAAAATTTATATAATATATAAATATAAATATTTTATATATAAATATTTTTTTTTCTTAAATATCCATGCATGTGTGTGTATTTATATATATAGAAAATAATTATACACAGTGCACCCACATATATTATGTAAACACAAACTTTTATTTTGGATGCGATTAATCGCGATTAATCATTTGACAGCCCAAATATATATATATATATGTTTATATCTATTTATTTTAACTTTAATTTATTTATGGTAAAGCTGGATTTTCAGCAGCTATCACTCCAGTTTTCAGCGTCACAATCTTTTAGAAATTATTCTTATTTGCTGATTTGCTTGATGTTTAGGTTCATGAAGAGTCATCTTTAAAAGACATTCAATAGCATTGTTCTGTTTGAGTCACTCTGCAGCAAGATATCCTTGAGCATCAGTTTGTCTATGAAACGAACATTATGTATTTCTGAAAGTACATTCATACAGGGAGTTCATGAGGAGTTCAATGCCACTTCAGTTACTATTATTATTTTTTTTTTTCCCACTATTATTATTGTCTATTATTGTGGTATCATCAATTTGACCCCTAGTCAGACATATTGGTCAAACAGTCTTCTCGACCATAATAAGCTAAAGCTTGGACCAGACTTTGATAGTCGTGGCTCTGCAAGACTAAACTGCATGACACAAAGGTTTGTTCACACTCTCTACTCTGAGCCATGACTGGCAGCAGTAGATTGAACTGCTCCCAAATACAGTGCTGCAAATATATTCCTACTCATCCAACATGACTTCTTTGCAAGGAAGACATGAACTGCAGATTCTATAGTCCCAAAACTCTCTTAAAAATCAGTTTGGGGAGAATGCCACTGCTGTCCTGCACTGTGCTGCTGTAATTTATTTCAGCGGTGTTGTGCTGAAATGAGACCTTTTTTATGTGGCCATTAAAAGAGCTGGTAATGGGCACAGCTGTAGATTCACAGAGCAACACTGTATTTACCCTTTTCTTTATACACTGTGTGTGTGAGTGTGTGTGCGCTTGTGTGGCCGTATTAAAGGGGACCCAGTCACCCCTGGGAGATTTGGGACATTCATGCACTCCTTGACTGTGTGCGAAGGGGACTTGAGTGCTTTGAGACAGGTAGTCTCTAGGGGACATGTACCTGTGGATTTAGCACACAGGCATTTGGCTGTCAAAAGACAGCAACTGTGTTATAAAGAATGTTCAGGGTGTGTGTGTGTTTCAATATGTGTATTTATGGATGTGTATGTGTGTTAAGCCAAAGCTGCCTAAGGGTTTCCTCCATGCTCGCTCACACAACTCTAGAGGAACACAGGAACTAAAGTTGAGCTGAAAGCTGTTGTTTTGTTCAGAATGAAATGTGCTATTTACTGCCAACTGCAAAGTAACAGAGACAATTTATATAGAGACATGCCACTTCCTCAATCTCCTCAATACAACTATATAGGGAAAACCCCTTAACGGCAAAGATGGCGGTTGTATGCACATGCCCCGCCCCTCCCGCTGGAAAGCCAATAGTATGCTTTTAATAGAAACATGTTTTGGGGCAAAGTCATCAAACCTTTTCAGCGATTTTTATCATATTTTACTGCTGTTTCTATTCAAGCAGTTTTTATGTGCCAGTGACCAGTGAAAGTGCAGTTCTGACAGCTCTGCCCTTTCATTTAGATAGGAGCCTGGTCTTGTGAAAAAAGTGATTTTTTTTAAAATAGTTTTAGTTAATAACAGGAAATTTCATGCTGCATACTTGTTGTTTAATGTTTAATTTTGTGCTAATTGATTAACTGGGAGGCTTCAAAGTAATTTATTACACTCTCAGAAAAAAAGGTACAAAAGCTGTCACTGAGGCTGTATCTTTTCAAAGGGTAAACTTTTGTCCATTTTAGGTGCTAATATGTACATTTCTGGTGCTAATTTGTATATTTCAGGCGCTAATATGTACATTTTAGGTGCTGATATGTACATTTCAGGTGCTAATATGTAAATTTCAGGTGCTAGTATGTACATTTAGGTGCTAATAAGTACATTTCAGGTGCTAGTATGTACATTTTAGGTGCTAATATGAACATTTTAGGTGCTAATATGTACATTTCAGGTGCTAGTATGTACTTTTTAGGTGCTAATAAGTACATTTCAGGTGCTGGTATGTACATTTTAGGTGCTAATATGTACCATTAAGGCAATATGCAGCCTTTAGGTAGAAAAGTGTACCTTTTGAAAAGGTACAGCTTCAATGACAGCTTTTGTACCTTTTTTTTCTGAGTGTATGCTGGTTAACACTGCATTGTGGGATAGTATTTTGCACAAGGTGTTCTGCATATACTTCACATTTTTACATAATATATCATAGGTATGTCATAGGTAAAACATGTAATGCATACAGAATATTAAGACGCCTACGTTGTACAGTGCTCATACACTACAGAAATATTATTCCAAACATATCCGGAGTCTGTCCCAAAAAATTCTAACTCTTCCAAGCATTATGCATCTCTTCAGCTGAAGTGCTGCATCATCATACAGAGAGGGCATGTGGATGTTCAGAGTGAATTAATCAAGACGGCATTGCTGGGAAGATTCATTTACAAGTGGCTCTTCAACTGTGGATTTGATCGACCTTCTTTTAAATTCATGTGCCGATATGCCGTCTGTCTCTTTACCCGTCTGTCCATCAAAAGGATTCTCTTATCGCCCTCCACACTCATTTACAATCGGTAACAAAATAATGAGCTCCCTTAAGATATGTGCAACTCCCTTCTTTCCATTTTAATATTTATCGTGTTGAGCAAAAAGTGTGAGATATTTAAATATATATTGCTGATAATAAAGTTTTGGGGTTAAATATACCTTGCAGTACACATCCTGGGTTTATTTAACTGTTTTTGATCTGTTTCAGATGTGTTCTGAATGCGGAGAAGATTATTGTGTGGGCTGCTTCGTCAGATTCCACCAGAAGGGGGCACTAAAGCGCCATCGCATGGTTCCCATACAGGTGAGGAGGTGTTCTGGCAACCTTCATCCTTCCCACGCAAACACACACACCTACACACGCCCGCAGCAGCGCCAGGCACAAACACCGTCACCGAGCAGATTCCATCTTCCTCCTCCATTCCGTTTCCCAAAAAACGCAGAACGCTGATCACCATTAGTGGACAATCTGCTCACTGTAACCCAACTCTGATTACACACACCTGTTCCCGGGTTAGAGAGCAGCCACACAAACACACACAGCATGAAGGCCAGCTGATGTGTGTTCACACACACTCGCTCTCATCAGCTGGAGTTTGTTTTAGAGACTTGAGCGGCCCCGTGGTGAGGTGTTTGATTGAAGCTTTTATCAGGCGGTCAATACATCCATCATCGCACCGGATCGGACCAGCCCTGCCAGAGGAGGGGGTGCTGTAGGTACCATTGCAGTCCTGTTAGCAAAAGACGCACAAACCTCACTTTTTCTTCAGTTTCTGCAGTCACATTCCCTGCTGAAGAAACAACACAGTTTCAAAGATATTAATTTTAACTCTAGTATGTGTTTTTATTAACAACAACAAAAAATAGATAAATTAGATTGACTGGACTGCCTTCTTTGGGACAAAAATGTTTGAATCTAGAAAGTTGTAATATGCCTTACCGACATACATATTGTTGATTTATGAACGAGGGTGTTACGCGGCGGTAGACAAGATAAGATCCAAATGCAGCTTTATTGAGAATCGTCAAACAGGCACGGATCAGGCAACAGCAAAACAGGGTTATCAGAGAATCAGCGCAGAGAGTAGTCAGGTCACAGGCAAGAGTTCGGGGCAGGCAGCAATAAACAAAGTCCAGTAACAGTCCAAGGTCAGGCCAGGCAGAGATCGATCACAGAATCCAAAACAGTCCAAAGTACAAAACCAGAAAACCAGGAACAGGGAAAATAACGCTCAGAAATTACAGCCGGGGCAATGTAATACTTCGCAAAGAGTTCATGTGAGGGTGTGGTTTATATAGGAAGTCCGATGAGGTTCAGGTGTGTGCGTAATCAGTCCAGCGAGGTGTATGATGGGAAACAGAGTTCTTATAATAAATGAACAGTTCTGATGTGGAGTGCCCTCTGGTGGTTTCCTCGGGCACTCCACCTGGTGATCGTCACATAGCCCCACCCCAAAGAGCGGCTTCCAGACGCTCAACATAAGAAAAACAAAACTGTCCAGGTGGGCGGTGGAGCGGAGGCGGATCTGGGGGTGGGGTGGAGGGCCAGGTCCATGGATCAGAGGAGGAGCAGGCGACCAGAGCGTATCAGGCGACCAGAGCGGAGCAGGCTGTGCAGGGGACCTGGGCGGAGCAGGCTGTGCAGACGACCAGGGCGGAGTTGGCTGTGCAGGCGAAGGCCAGGGCGGAGCTGGACGAGGTGAAGGCCAGGGCGGAGCTGGACGAGGTGAAGGCCAGGGCGGAGCTGTCGGACCCTCGGGCGTCCAAGGCGGAGCAGACTGTGGGCATGGCCAGGGCAGAGCTGTCGGACCCTCGGGCGTCCAAGGCGGAGCAGACTGTGGGCATGGCCAGGGCAGAGCTGTCGGACCCTCGGGCGTCCAAGGCGGAGCAGACTGTGGGCATGGCCAGGGCAGAGCTGTGGAACCCACAAGCGTCCACGGCGGTAAAGACCTCTCAGGCGACCACGGCGGTGAAGAGCTCTCAGGCGGCCACAGCGGTGAAGACCTCTCAGGCGGCCACGGCGGTGAAGAGCTCTCAGATAGCCACGGCAGTGAAGACCTCTCAGGCGGCCACGGTGGTGAAGACCTCTCAGGCGGCCACGGCGGTGAAGAGCTCTCAGATAGCCACGGCAGTGAAGACCTCTCAGGCGGCCACGGTGGTGAAGACTTCTCAGAAGACCTTTCAGGAGACCACGGCAGTGAAGACTTCTCAGAAGACCACAGTGGTGACGACCCCTCAGCTGGCCACGGCGGTGCAGACCCCTCAGACGGCCACGGCGGTGAAGTCCCCTTGGGTGACCATGGCGGTGAATACCCTTTAGGAGACCACGGCGGTGGAGGATGAGACGAAGGCCATGTCTGCAACGCCTTCATGGCCCTCACAGAGTGCCTACTGCCCCCCCCCAAAAAATACTTGGGAAAATCCCCAGGGATCTGAAGGGCACAGCTAGAACAGAGCTTGAAGGGTACTGGTGAGGCGAGGCGCAGAGGCGGGGCCGGCAGGGCGAGGCGCTGAAGCGAGGCCGGTAGAGCGAGGCGCAGAGGCGGGGCCGGTAGAGCGAGGCGCAGAGGCGGGGCCGGCAGAGCGAGGCGCTGAAGCGAGGCCGGTAGAGCGAGGCGCAGAGGCGGGGCTGGCAGGGCGAGGCGCTGAGGCGAGGCCGGTAGAGCGAGGCGCAGAGGCGGGGCCGGTAGAGCGAGGCGCTGAGGCAGGACGAGGAGTCCTGGTACGCTCACCGGAGCCTGGCGAGCCGAACGATTCCTCCTTCTCCTTCTGCGGCGGCGTATCACAGGGTTAGACACACTCACTGGGCTAGACGATTCACTCATTGGACTTGATGATTCACTCACAGGATTCAATGGTTCATTCACTGGACTCAATGGTTCACTCAGACTCAATGATTCACTCAATGGACTCGACGATTCACTCACAGGATTCAATGGTTCATTCACTGGACTCAGTGGCTCACTCAGACTCAATGATTCACTTACTTGACGCAATGGTTCACTCACTGGACTCAGTGACTCACTCACAGGGCTGACGTGAATCGTGTGCTCGGCTGAACTGACGTGAACCTTGGGCTCGTTAAAGTTCATGTGGAGCGCGGGCTCGGCAGGGCTGACGGTGAGCGCGGGCTCGGCAGGGCTGACGGTGAGCGCAGGCTCGGCAGGGCTGACGGTGAGATCACGGAGGTCCTCCACCACTTCCACCGTAAACGATGATCCGCTTAACAGAAGGGCCTGGTCGATATATTGTTCTAAAGTCCAGTGAGGATCATGCAAGGGCATGAATGAACTGAGCGGCTCAGAAAGTCCTCCCCGAAAGAATATCATCAGGCATTCCGTGCTCATTGAGGTAAGATGTGCTATATCAATAAACTCCATTACATACTCCTCAATTGTCCGATCTCCCTGACGGAGACACATAATCCGTGCACCAGGGTTCCCGCTGGTCATTGCTGCTGGATCTGAAGCGGCGAAGTATTCTGTTACGCGGCGGTAGACAAGATAAGATCCAAATGCAGCTTTATTGAGAATCGTCAAACAGGCACGGATCAGGCAACAGCAAAACAGGGTTATCAGAGAATCAGCGCAGAGAGTAGTCAGGTCACAGGCAAGAGTTCGGGGCAGGCAGCAATAAACAAAGTCCAGTAACAGTCCAAGGTCAGGCCAGGCAGAGATCGATCACAGAATCCAAAACAGTCCAAAGTACAAAACCAGAAAACCAGGAACAGGGAAAATAACGCTCAGAAATTACAGCCGGGGCAATGTAATACTTCGCAAAGAGTTCATGTGAGGGTGTGGTTTATATAGGAAGTCCGATGAGGTTCAGGTGTGTGCGTAATCAGTCCAGCGAGGTGTATGATGGGAAACAGAGTTCTTATAATAAATGAACAGTTCTGATGTGGAGTGCCCTCTGGTGGTTTCCTCGGGCACTCCACCTGGTGATCGTCACAGAGGGCGGAATAATTATAATTTATTTGTTGAATTTTTTGTTAGATTTCTTTGAATTGCAATTTAGAAAATTCCCCTTTCTGTCACTCCAGTTCAAACCCCAATTCAACTTCCTCTGTGGCCAATTCAATTCAAATTCACGATTCGTTAGTGTGAATTGGCCTGTGACCCTTCAGAGGATAAGTGGTTTTGAGTGGTTTTGAATGGATGGTTGAATTTAAAGCTGGTGGTCGAGCAAGGATGTCTCTCTGGAAAAGTTAGATAAGTGTTTAACTAAAAATTTTTCTCAAGAAAATACAAGTAGCATTTGCATGTTGTGGAAGCCACTCAATCTTAGTTTCATTTTCATGGACTTTTAGTCATTTTCAGTCACATGTGTTCCTTTGTTCAGTTTTCCGGCCACTTAGCAGTTGTCACAGTGATTCATTTGATCTGCGCAGGTGTTTTTCTCCCTCATTTACATTGTATATAGGTTGCAATCTTTTCAGTCCTCAGTTGTCTGGTATTGTTTGTGTTTAGACCTTCTGTTACTCTGCCTTCTCGCATTTGACTTCAAACCTTTTGTTTGTAGAGACCTGTTTGAACCTTTTTCATTATCTTCATCTTAACCAAACCGTGTCAGATGTGCGAAAGTCATCACCATGATACTAAGGTGTTTGAGTGGTTGCCAGGAAATTGCTATGCAGTTGCTAAGGTGGTTAACGTGGTTGTAGTGTGTTGCTATAGGGTTTTATTCGGTGAGTTAAAGACATCTGAGGTTGCTAGGGTGTTCTATGCCTAAAAATCTATTCGATTGTTCCCCACTTTGCACTTTGCAGTCTGGATGAATCTACAATAGTTTTACCACATCATTTGAGGTTTCGTCCAGGACGGGTTACTACTTTTTAATACTGGATTTCAAAATAGCAATAGATGCTTGCCTTAGTAAACACTACTAATAAATAGCATTTAATAATACTTTCTATTTTTCTTCATTTCTCTTTGTGTGGATGTAAAAATAACTGTGCTCATTAAATTATCTTTAAGCTTGATGTGATTTTAACATAATAGTATCACTCTGAACAACAGTTACTTTAATATAATAGTATCACTCTAAACAACAGTTACTTAATTGGTAATGAATTGAAGGTTGACACTAATTATGCTAATTTCTGTATACAAAACTATGTATAACTAATTAGTACATTTCTTCCAAGAAAAGAAAACCATCAAACACTATACTGTTCAAAAGTTTGGAATCAATAAGATTTGTTTTAAATCTTTTTATAAGCAGTTTCTTATGCTCACCAATGCTGCATTTATTTGATAAAAAAATACAGTAAAATTTTGAAATATTATTACAGTATGAAATAGAAATAATGAATCATAAAATACACATATTTTGTTACATTAGAAATGTCATACATTATAAAACATTAAACATTAACATTATAAATTGATTAATTCTGAATTAAAAGTTTTCTTGCTAAAATATATAATTGTTTTGAATGTTGTATCAGGGTTTCCACAAAAATATTAAGCTGCAAAAACTGTTTTCAACATTGAGAATAATAATAATAAAAAAATCTTGAACACTAAATTAGTGTTCATATTAGAATAACATCTGAAGGATCGTGTGATACTGAAGACTGTAATGATGCTAAAAATTCAGCATTTCAATTCAGCATTTCCATCACAGGAATGAATTACATTTTAAAATATATTCAGATAGAAAACAGTTATTTTAAACTGTATTAATATTTCATAATATGAATTTTACTGTATTTTTGGTCAAATTAATGTTGCCTTGGTGAGCATAAGATACTTCTTTCAAAAACATTTAAAAAATCTAACCGACCTCAAACCATTTGAACTATACTGTATACTTTCTCAAACCAAGAAGTCGAATAAACATTAGTAGGTTTCTGATTGTTAGCTGTGCATTTATATAGAAATATCCATTAATCCTTCAAGGTGCAGTTTAACTTGAACCACTATGTTGAGTTTACTGGGAAAAATCATCTCAGCCTCCATTTCAAGTTAAGCACTAACAGGGGATATATAAAACATATACCTCACAATGAACACATGACCAAAAGCACTCCACATATATATGTATAGACATCATTAAGCATGTGTCAGTGTTGTTTGGAGCATGTGAGTTGCTTCAATTTTTGCATACAGCAGGTATGCTGGCAATGTGTGGTGATTGGCTCTTCCTAGAAGAGGATGACATTGAGTGACCCACATAAGCCCACATAGATGTTTACATCCAGCCATGCAGCATTAGGCAGCACATGTGAACCGCCAACCTTCATTCTTCCCTGCTTGAAGCTCACTCTGCACTGCCGCATGCTATAAGACGTTAAGGCTGCAGTTCGTAGCTTTTTTGGGGGATAAAAATGATCCAAAATACATATTTGAGAAAATACATAACCAAGCCAGTATTCAAAAGTATCTGGTTGCCTTAGCTCGATTCAAAGCAGCAAGATTGTAGTAATGTTTTTAATTCCAGTGGTACTGGTGCATTTTCACGGGAGATTCGAGCATGTCTTTGCGTCATTACGTCACATCTGTACACATAAAGAAGGAGTCTCGGCTAGTAGGTTATATTGCGTGTGAGGATGTTGGAGGTGGCGAATTATAGCCTTTTCTCACAGCACTTGATATAATTAAAACTGTGGTGTGACGTCTATGGATCTGACAGGAATTGTGCAACACACGGTCTCTGAGTCGAACATGTATGGGCGAATCATTCCAGTTGCCATTTTACAACATTGGAAGTTTTCAAAACAATTTTCCCGACGTACACCGACGAGGTGAAGTGAAAAACTCATTATAATATGCAAAACTGTTATCCACTCACACCAGTGGGTGTTTACTTCCAAGTCTTCACTGCGAAACGCCCATAAAAACGTCTCGGTTACGTATGTAACCCTCGTTCCCTGAGTACAGGGAACGGAGACGCGTCGTCTTCGTCAGGGAATCCCCGACGTCATGTCGGAGTTCCCAGAACGAAAGGGAACCATGCGTTTGTTGAGGTCTCAAAGCTAGGGTAGGAAATAGCTTATTAGTTATTCATTTTGATGTTTTTGAATGCAAAAACCAAGTGAACGTCATAAGTTCACCTCAGAAAACAATATAATAAAATTTAAAAATCCAGTTCATGACCCCTTTAAAGTAGTTACACAAACACAAGCAAACAAGTTCAGATGGAGTAGAAACTGAAGAACCCATAGGTTCTATTCATAAACCAAGTGAGTTGCCTGTTATGTAGATTTACATTATCCAAAGCGACTTACATTTCATTGAAGGCTTACATTTTATTAGTTCATGCTTTCCCTTTGAATCCAACCCATGACCTTGGTGATGCTCTACTGTTTGAGTTACAGGGATATACAGTGCTGTCAAAGAAGGTTGACTGAGCAAAGGAGAGAGAAAATCAGAGAAAGAGAGAGCAGTCACAACTTTGTGATCTCTTGGCATGAAACCGAGAATTGTATTTAACTACACATCGGCTCTAATGCAGCTTTATGCATCCTAATCCTGTTTAATTTGCTTCCATAGGGAGAAAATGCAAACAAATATTAATGTTTTCATCCTCGGGTTTTTTTCTTTGCCATCTTGGTTCGTCTTCATCTGTCTTTGACATAGGCGTTTCCCCATCTGCTTTTGGTTCATTCTCTTTTATCTCTGTTTTCAAGTTCCACGCACTTCTTCCCCTATTAATAGTTTCTTATTACTTGTTATTGTCTGCAAACGTAAACTATCGATATGGAGAGATAGTCTAATTAATTTGCTAATGTTTACTCAAGTGCTTAATATAAATGTATTCACAAGACAGTCAAGGTCTTATCTGATGTGGTAAGAGAAAGCATTATTTAGCAGCCCTGATCACCATAATGGCCACTAACAATGTTATCTTAAGGACATGGAGTCATAAAGAAGAATTAGTCGACTGGCTAGCGGTTATTGGTTTAATTACGTGATTTAGTCAAGCTTTTTTTTCTGTGCTGTTATTCATTTGCACATTTTACAGAGATATTTGATAATGTTTGCAATAATCAGTGCTTATAAAAACTGCTAATACCTGGTGTGAATGTGATAAACTTCCAACCAAGATACCTGTAGGTGTTAGGTTTTCTGGTTGAAAGCTTGAAAGCATGAATATCAATGTGAATTTCTTTTTGGAACCCATTTTACTTCTGTACTATGACTTATTTCAAGACTTCCATTGTAAGTGCATTATCGATAGCATGATTGTTGGTTGTTTCTTCTAAGTGATGATTTACATTGGAACTGACAGCATGCCACAGTCTATAAAGCTTGTTTTAAACGCAGGATATCCATTTAATGATTTGGATGAATGCTTTACCTATAGAGAGTGTGCACTCATTCGGTTGCACCAGTACATTAGCCGAGTCATTAACAGGATGCATTTGTGCACTTTGAATTAAAGGTGTATTTGAAATCTATGTTTCATCCTCCAGGCAGAGCTCCAGACCCCCGTCAGCACTCGGGATGTGTTGGGTCGCCTCCAGCAGCAGGTGAGTCAATTTGAGGAGAGTCAAATTGAACGAGGTGCATCCACTGATGAAAGAGAAGACACAGAGGAAAGATCAACTTCTAGGAGCCTTCGGCCCATGTCTGATAACCAAATACACCACACACAAGTGAGTCACTGATTGTTTTGGATGGTAGATCAAATTTAAACACAACTATAAATGTAGCTTCTTTTGGCCAAATATGGTTAAAAATGAATAATGGTTTAAATAGGTCTTCATAAAGTGCATTGTAACTCTGGGTTGCACGACTACTGATTTCTGCTAGTCCAATTCTTGTCAAAGCAATACTCGAGTTACTCGACTACTCCTGGTTCATGCTTCTGTAAATGAAAAGACATGAAATAGTCCTTATCAATAAATGTTTATTAATTCATAGCCTGGTGCAACAATTCCACAAGTAAACTCACAAAACATTATAATTACAACATTTTAATTTTCATGTAAAAGAGTAAATCCAAATAAAAAGAGGTTCTTGCCTTTCATTACTGACACAATGTCCGCTTTTAGGGGCCATTCACATATCGCTTCTTTTGCGCGCTCAAGTTTGTTATTTCAAATGTAGGTACGCAGCAAGTACACTTATAGTGTCGCTATAAGTGTCGCTTTTAATCATAGGGGAGTCGCAAATACGATGGCGTATTGTTGTGTTTAATGTAGAAATGAGTTATTCTAAAAATGTACATACATTTCTTTCATACTTTAGACTATATACAGTGAAATTCATTTATAAGTATTATTTTATATATATATATATATATATATATATACAATTCAGAACGTAAAAAAGAAGCAGGAATGAACTATATACATATCCTACATTGGATATTAACATCCAATAGTGTAAATCGCGGCAGCAGCTTCAGGTTGGTAGTCCAAGGCATTGTTGTCTATCTGTACTTCCGGGGTTCTTCCCACTGGAGCCTCTCTTTTGATTTCAAAATGGAGGCTGTGTGAAATCAGCGTATACCTCGGCGAGATGAAAACGTCTCATCTTCTCAGAATGCCGCAAGCGTGCCGTGTCATGAGACAAAAACCAACTGATAACCTTGCATTTCTGTAATAACATTGAAAGCTCGGCGAAAACCGCGATACAGAACTCACGATTCGAATCGCAACATTCTCATTGCGTACCATGTTTTTGTCACGGTTGATACTGCGACACATCTGATGGGTGGTGTCTATTGGTGACGTTGGCCATTTTTAATTCATTTATGGTGAATGGACTAACGTTACTCGACTAGTCTGTGCAAGCCCTAATTGTAACCAATACATCTTTTCATGTTTGTCGTGTGTTTTAATTCACCATACTTTCTAAAAGTATAATGAATTAGAACTGTGGTTACAATTATTGGTAACACTTTACAATAAGGTTCATTAGTTAACATTAGTTAACTACCTTAGTTAACATGAACTAAGAATGAACAATACTTCTGCATCATTTATTTATATTAGATAATATTCATGTAAACATTGACTAATACATTATTAAAATCAGAGGTTGTATTTGTTAACATTTATAACATTTATATGTAAAGCTAACATGAACAAACAATGAACAGCTGTATTTTTAATAACTAACATTAAAAAATATTAATAAATACTGTAACAAATGTATTGTTCACTGTTAGTCCATGTTAGTTAATGAACCTTATTGTAAAGTGTTACCCAACTATTCATTAAAGCTTTATTGATACGTTTGTGTTGGGTGGAAGGAAGTGGACGTTTGAATAAGAACCTGCTCTCAACTTTCTGTACAGTGAAGAAACTTGGCCATGTTCTCCATTTAATTTAGCTTCCTTCTTTCACTCTCTCTGTCACTCTCATTGTGTTCTCTGTCTCGCCTCAGGTGTTGTTTGTGAATGACGGTGTTGACCTGGAGGATGAGGAGGCTGGTGAGGAAGAGGACAGCTCTCTGCTGAGAGGACGCTTTGATGAAGAAAAGTCAGCCAGGTCCTTCCAGGAGGCTCTGAAAGAGTGGAGAGAGAAAGGGCAGAGACCAGGTAACGCTCGCACACACACTCGCACACACCTAAGTCTGCGCAGAAAAGCTACAGTGAAACCACAGTAATATGGTGACATGCTGTCAGTCTTGTGTGAGCTGCCACGTATATTCTGTGGCAGGCTGTCAGAACACACACAAACAGTCTCTCATAAAGCATACTCATATGTGGCATTGACTGAAATAACGCACGCAACGAGTGTGACAGGGCCACTGATTGGTTGCCAGGTAACTACATACAGTTTATTCATGACAAACATGTGCTCTGTGACGGTGTGTGTGTGCTTCCAGATGCTGTGTAGGGTTCGCAGAATTGCTTGATTTGACAAGGATATGATGCAATGAGTTTGAGAAATTATCAGCAGAAACTTGAATGACGATGCCAGGTCACAGGAATGTAGTATGTTAGCAATATTAGTCAAGAACCATTGGTTGGAGAGAAGGTTTTTGTAGCTAAATGAAGGCAGACGTGAAGTTTCCACGCACTTGACTCCTGTGATGTTTTCAGCTCTGTATGAATTCAAATATTAGCATATATATATACTGCTTACTGCCTGCTATGGTTTAAGAATATATAAATTGGTGCCCTTCGTACACTAATAAATGGCACAACCTAACCACTTTGCATATTTACCAATGCAAAAAAAAAAACAACAACTTGCATTTAATTACTTGCAAAATAAACTTTTTTGTTCAAAACTATTCAAAACTATTGATTCTATTTTATATATATATATATATATATATATACAGTGGGGAGAACAGTCATTTGATAATTTGATACACTGCCGATTTTGCAAGTTTTCCCACTTACAAAGCATGTAGAAGTCTGCAATTTTTATCTTAGGTACTCTTCAACTGTGAGTGACGGAATCTAAAACAAAAATCCAGAAAATCAAATTGTATGATTTTTAAGTAATTAATTTACATTTAATGCATGACATAAGTATTTGATCACCTACCAACCAATAAGAATTCCAGCTCTCACAGACGCCCCCCTGTTCTCCACTCATTACCTGTATTAACTGCACCTGTTTGAACCCGTTACCTGTATAAAAGACACCTGTCCACCCACTCAATCAAACAGACTCCAACCTCTCCACAATGGCCAAGACCCGAGAGCTTTGTAAGGACATCAGATAAAATTGTAGACCTGCACAATGCTGGGATGGGCTACTGGACAATAAGCAAGCAGCTTGGTGAGAAGGCAACAACAGTTGGCGCAATCATTAGAAAATGGAAGAAATGCAAGATGATGGTCAGTCTCCCTCGGTCTGGGGCTCCATGCAAGATCTCACCTTGTGGCAGTGTTGTAGTCGAGACCAGCTCACTCGAGTCCGAGTCAAGACCGAGACCATAGAGGGTCGAGTCTGAGTCGAGACCGAGACCAAAGAGAGTCGAGTCCGAGTCGAGACCGAGTCCAAAGACAGTCGAGTCCAAGTCGAGATCGAGACCAGAGAGGTTAGATAACCTAAGGTTGGGTCTCAAACCAGACTCAAAGGTATCTTCAAGAATATGTAAAATATTTGGTGGTAACAATAAAATTGGCACCATACTCAAACAGTAAACCAAATATACCATGGAGTCATGTACACTGTAATGGTAAAAAGGCCACATAGTGGTGTAAAGGTAATTTTATTATATGACTTACAATTTTTACAATCACTAATTGCTCTTTCACAACATTACTGCACACAAATTCTGTGTGGCTCTTATATGCAAACTGAATTAGGGATGATAAGGCAGACATTTTGGCTCAATCCCAATTCACCCCTTGGCCCTACCCCTTAGCCCTACCCCTCCGTTTTGCGCGTTCACGTCTAGGGGTAGGGTGTCTCGATTCTTCTTGAGATCGAGGGGTAGGGCGAAGGGGTAGGGCTACATAGCCCTCGAAACGGAGATTTTTCAGAGGCACACTCCAAACGGAGTGACAATTTAGCGCCAGATGATTCCACCACGCACTTTATTTACTCCTATAATAACACTATAGTCGTTTAAATTAAGAAATGGTATAATAAATTACCTTTCCGATCAGAAAAGACATACATTTTGAGGAAGGGATGTTATAATCATCATGTTTATTCAAGTTAAGAGCAGCTGCGCTGATTATCAGTTGTTGTCATGGAGAAATCCTGTACATCGCCGACGACTGATGACGCATTGGGTTCATGAAGGGTCGTTCCATTTCGTAGGTAAATATTCCAACCCCTTGGCCCTTGTCACTCCGTTTTAAGGGCCAAGGCTACACTCGAAAACAAGGGGTAGGGCTAAGGGGTAGGGCCAAGGGGTGAATTGGGATTCAGCCTTTCAATACACAGTTGAGCTAGAGGCTCCACATCACATCTGACCTGGCTCCTACTGCTTTTGCCTGCCACGAACGTTATAGTCTGAAGTCATGCGCAGTTGTGCACAAGAAAGTCAGCAATCATTGGACGTTTCAATCAAACAGCAATTTAAAGAAATATTAACATAAAGTAATAATCATGATATATTTTGAATGGGACTTGAGTGGACTCGGGAATAAGTCCGAGTCCCCACTCCCAATATGTTCGAGTACGAGTCAATTCCGAGTCAAAATGCACACGAGTCCATGACAAGACCGAGTCCATTAAAATATGGACTCGAGACCGAGTCCGAGTCTCGAGTGCACAACACTGTCTTGTGGGGCATCACTGATCATGAGGAAGGTGAGAGATCAGCCCAGAACTACATGGCAGTACCTGGTCAATGACCTGAAGAGAGCTGGGGCCATAGTTTTAAAGAATAAATCTCCTGTCAGCAAATGGGTTCACCGGGTTACGGGGGCTCTTTCCCTTCATTTAAGACTCCATCTCGTAGTTTTTTTTTCAAAATTGTTTTTATTTTACCATTAGTAACACACTACGCCATCATGTATTAAAATCCTGCAGCGAACTCTCAAGGTCCCCCTGCTCAAGCCAGCGCATGTCCAGGCCCATCTGAAGTTTGCCAATGACCATGGAAATGGAATGAGAGAAGGTCATGTGTTCTGATGAGACAAAAATAGAGCATTTTGGTCTAAACTCCACTCACCGTGTTTGGAGGAAGAAGGATGAATACAACCCCAAGAACACCATCCCAACCGTGAAGCATGGAGGTGGATACATCATTCTTTGGGGATGCTTTTCTGCAAAGGGGACAGGACGACTGCACCGTAGTATTGGGGGGAGGATGAATGGGGCCATGTATCGTGAGATCTTGGCCAACAACCTCCTTCCCTCAGTAAGAGCATTGAAGATGGGTCGTGGCTGGGTCTTCCAGCATGACAAAGACCCGAAACACACAGTCAGGGCAACTAAGGAGTGGCTCCGTAAGTAGCATCTCAAGATCCTAGAGTGGCCTAGCCAGTCTCCCGACCGGAGACTACAGGAACTACAGGAAATGTATGAACTCTGTAATTTCAAACAAAGGTTTCTGTACCAAATATTAAGGTCTGCTTTTCTGAGGTATCAAATATGGTGACCATGACAACAAAATACTGATGGAAACTTAGAACAAAGGACAACAGAAACTAATGAATACAAATGAAAAGTCAGTGAAACTAAAACTGAACATAACTGTGACCGATACATGATGAGATGGCTTTAATGTACTGTAATACGTATGTGTGATATTACACTAATGTGTCTCTGCAGCATCTGTTAATTGAATGTGCCCCTAACAAATATTTTATAAACTGAATTGGACAACTGTTCTTACACTCCATTAAACTTATTAGTCAGATCATACTGCAGCAAACTAAAGTTACTCCTTATCTTGTTTCAGACTCTTTGCGCTTATTCTTCTCTCTCACTTTTCTTTTCTTTTCTGTACTTGGCTAGAAGGAATCTCACCCACTGCATTGCTGCTTGGCTTGTGCTCACAGTGATAATGACTGCTGTGTTAAGGGGGTTTCAAATGCACTGAAGTCTAACCCGCCTTTATATCCTCACAATACAGCAAAAGAACTCTCAAAACAAAGACTGAATTATGTCAATAGTACTTCTTGAATTCTGCACCAGACCGCTTTTTTTTTCTCATTTAGTCTCATGTGTCTGTGTTTAATATAAATTCTTTAGTGGTTTGCTTTAAGCTCTGGATGGTAGTATGTAATCGGGTTATGTGTACTGCGTTATTATCTTGTATGCACACAGTTCAGACTCAAGATCTGATTGGTGTCTTTTTCCTTCTAGTGTCTGTGATGGAAACACAAACAGAGAAAGGATCCCATCAGTCAATTCATGTAGAGTTCAAGGAGGACACTCTGAGCTACATGGAGAAACTCCTCCTGAAAAAACACCGCAGGTTAGCACCTGACACTTCACACTTTATAACCAAACAGACACAAATTGAATAAGAGCATTACAAGCTTCATTTACCTTCCCAGGCCCCAATTAAGGTCCATTTAAGATCAGTTAATGACTTATGGCTGCTAATTACACAACCTCGTCTTTAAGTTGTTCCACCACAGAGTCGCTGGATTTTAGTGAGCTAATCGGCCCCAAAGCAGTTTCGTGGTATTGTTTAACTTTGTAAAATGATCCTTAAATAGACCATCACTGTTCCAAAACCTGCACACTGTTTACATGACCACTGTTTCAAATACCTTCTAAGACAGTTTATTTTGTGATTCTAAGGCAGAATGCATAATCCCAGAATGCATTCCGACTAGCTCAATTAAATAATAATTCAAAATGAGCGAAGTGAGAGAGAAATGTAATTTAAGTGTAATTGAAACATATTTAAATAAAGCAGAAATAAAATATAAATATTAGATGAAATGCATACACTTAGAAAAAGGTACCTTAATTGAAGTACTAAAACGAACTAAAACTGAAATAAAAATAAATGAAGCTAAATTGAAATATTAAAAAAATAATAATAAAATGACAAAACGCATCAAAATGTACCAAAATTGAAATGAAAAGTGAATATATGAAAATAAAAAGCCCATTCCAAATATTAAGACATTAAAAGATTGCAAATAATACTAAAATAAAACTGTGTAGAACGTTCCAGATCAGGCATTTACACAAGATTCCGTTTCAGTTGGGTTCTTTTGAAGTCTACTACCTATGTAGGCAGCACACTAAGTTTTGAAACAGAGCTAATAAACAGTTGTCCCCCCCCCCCCAAAAGATTGCGATGTTCCCCAAATGAGAAAGCCTGACAAAAAGCATGCAAAACACTCAAATACAGTATCTGTAAACCTAAGCGTTTTGAACCGCATCTCGAGTGTTATGGTATCTGTGGCAGCGGTGGTATTTAGGTCGGCTATTCAGGAAGGGTCTAATTGTGAATCCATTAAATTGCCTTCTTTTGAGGCCTCGTGTGTGAAGAATCACAGAGCAGGAAGCTGGATTTTTCAAGCGAGTGTGTGTGTGTGTTCGGATTCTGTGGGAGGAGGGCAGACGTGTGGCCCAGGGCTGCAGCACACACTCTGGAGGAATGGAGTGTGTGATAGGGGAGTCTAATCCCTTCATACGCTCACAAACAAACAAACACGCACACACACACAATGAGGAAAGCAGGTTGTGCTGCTGAGGCAGCAAGAGTTGGCTTCAGGAAAGGAAACAAGAGCACAGAGAGAGAGAGAGAGAGAGAGAGAGAGAGAGAGAGAGAGAGAGAGAGAGAGAGAGAGAGAGAGAGAGAGAGAGAGAGAGAGAGAGAGAGAGAGAGAGAGAGAGAGAGAGAGAGAGAGAGAGAGAGAGAGAGAGAGAGAGAGAGAGAGAGAGAGAGAGAGAGAGAGAGAGAGAGAGAGAGAGAGAGAGAGAGAGAGAGAGAGAGAGAGAGACTTGTTTGGGAAGACAGAGGGCTGATGGCTTTTTCGCTAATGCATTTGTTTGGTAAATCACCGATAAAAGGAAAGAAAAGGTTTAAAGGACTAAACCTTTACTAACAGGAAGTCTGGGTCATCAACTTCCTTCAGCTGGTTTAATTTGTTATCGGGTTTAAATGATGTCTCTTTTCTTGTATGCATACACTGTTTGGATGCGCTGTTGCATTCACATTTAACTTTCATAATGCGATGTGGTAGGAGTACAAAGTGTATAAATATATACTGTGTATATATATATATATATATATATATAAGCACGCTACAGACTAACAGCAGCAAGTTCATTGACTGCTAAAGCAACAGCAACCAGTCAGCTGTGCTATTTAGATAACGATGTAATCGCTTGAAAAATTAAGTCAAGGCCTGCACCATCCAGAGTTTCATGACATTTGTATTAAACTTTGTATTATATGGCGAAAACAGTTTTCAACATTGGAAATAATAAGAAATGCAATTTCTGGACAATTGGTGTAATTACTGCTGAAAGTTCAGCTTTGCCATCACAGAAATAAATTACTAAAAAATATTAAATTACAAAACGTTTTTTTTTTAAATTGTTATAATATTTCACAATATTATTTGTATAATATTATTTTTTATATTAATTTGAATGTTATTATTAATAATAAATATTTTTTACATATTATAATATTATTTTTAATATATTTTCAATATTATTTTTATAATATAATATTTTCACAATATTTGACTGAATTTTTGATGTAATAAAAGCAGCCTTGGTGAGCATAAGAGACATTTAAAAATCTCATCGACCCCCAACTTTTGAATGGTAGTGTGCTATACAGTATATTGTTTAACAGTGGTTTCAATCCTAAAAACAATGTGTTCATGTTAAATTTATAGTAATTTTACTGTTATCATAGTTATTATGCAAATTATTAGTAGTATATGCTAGAAGTTCAGACCTAATAACCTATCAAAATGTAATTCATTTCAAGGATGTTTATTTAAACTGGAATCAAGAAAATGTTAAGACAATTATTTAATACATTTCATATTCATAAATCATAGTATGTCATAAGTTAGTCTATTGAAGGGTGTTTAGTGTCAATAAATTACTAACAAACTCTATTTGGAGAAGATGATCCAAAACTGGCCTAATTTTACAGACTGTATAACACTGGCAAGGTGACTACCTGAGCGCCTCCCAACTAGCTGTTTTTTTCAGAATGTGTAGTTATGTAGTTTCAAAAACTAATGTAGGGCATCAGGAATGGATTTGATCATGGAAGTTGAAAAGAAGTGAAACATGTCAGGCTATTGCATTATTGGGTATTGGAATATTTTTCCCTATTGGCAACTTTTTTTTTTCAGAGCTGCGTAAGCTATTAATAAAGTGCTGTGCTGCGCTGAAATGTTGTTTATTTATAGTTGCACCGTTGAGGAAACGGAGACTGATTAATTATCTTAAAATTTCTGAGTGTGATTTACTGGGAACAGCATTATTTTCTCTCCCTCAGAGGACAAATCGAAGAGTTTCAGCCCCGGTCTGTCGTCCAATTCCAGCCAGAGCCACCCACACCTTCACCTGCAGAGACGGATGAACTGAGCCGACAACTGACAGGTGTGACCTGTTTCATCACACACACACACACACACACACACACACACACACACACACACACACACACAGACACACACATTTTTTTTTCTTTTTTCTGGCAAGCACTTAATAGTGATTAATTATGCAATTGTGTTAGTTTGAAAACTAAATATGCAATTTGTCGGTGGAAACATGTATCATATCTGGTTTGGACGAAGAGTGATGAGGGTTACTGGTCATGCACATGCCTGCAGGTTCGATTCACAAAGACCCATATAACTGCACTCTCTCCAAAAAGTTGGAGAAATGAGAGTCAGTGCGGAGGGCAGCTCTCTTCTCACAGCCAGCAGCTCGGATCCATCACTGTGTCCCTGAAGGGTAATCACACAGCTCTTATTACACTGGAGGGAGGGCGATCATCTGACAGAGCTCTCCGACAGCTGATTGAGAGAAGTTTCTAGGTGCTGCTGGGAGGCCAGTTGATCACAGCTGTCAAAGATCTGACCACCTTCAGCTTTTCCCAAACAGCCCCCGTGATGAGCGCCGTCTCTCTTCATCTGCACCAGCCCGAGCCTGAGGCATCTTTTCTAAAGCCCACATCCCTGATGCTCACGCCCCAAAACACTTTTCAGTCACTTTTCACTTTTTCAAATGCAAAGGCATTATTATGCGCATTCGTCTGATTTGTGTTTGAATAGCTGGTCACCTGTTTAGTCTGCTGACAGCTTGTCTTGACGCACCCTACATTTAAAGACATAAAATGACATTTGCAAAGCATTTCACTTCTCTAATGTGACATTTTTATGACTGCAGCATAATATGCAGTTTATAATATATGGCAAGAATTTTGAGAAGATCATTAAGGAATTGGTTTTTAATATTGTTCCCCCTCTTGCTGCCTTGTTTTACACAAGCAGAAAAAAAATATTTTCAAAAGTGGACAGTTGATTATACGTTTAAAATTAGTATGATTTAATGAGTCTGTTATGCTTACCAAGGCTGCATTTATTTGTATTTATACAGTTTTATTTACAGTATTAGAATCCATTTTTTTTGACAGTAAAAAGAGTAATATTGTGAAAATATTATTACATTTTAAAGCTACAATATGTAACTCTTTTAGTTAATTCTTAGCTAAAAACACTTAGCTCTTTCAAAAATATGTGTGCTCATTAATGTATATTTACTTAGTTTAAAGTATTCTCGTCAGTGTATAATATGCCATTGAAAATACATACGGATAAGGGATTCTACTGTCGGTCACCATGTTGACCCTCCATCTTGAAAGTACATTAGCCAAAGAGGGACATACCCGTTAATTCAAGCTTCGCCTTTCGCGTTTACGTTTGAGTTAACACTCATGGACGAGGTCGAACTGGAAGCCATGTTAATCTTGGACTACATTGGCCACCGTAGGAGTTTAAACGAAATCGGAATTGAGAGGAACAGAAACTAATATAGCTGCAAGCAGCCATTACCGGGGCCAAGCGCAAGAAGCGGCAACATATGCCAAAATGGCAAGGAGTGGCATAACAACTGCAGCAAGGAGCAATTAAGGGCATTTTGAGAAAACTTTGGGCAAATGGCTAAAAAAATCACATAAACATTGACTTATAAGATGATTTAATGGCTTATCACTTTCGAACAATAGGTGGCGCAGTTATGAAATAGATGTGATGTGGTGAGAGTGAGGTGACAATGACACATGCAAAGTTTGGTGTCAAAATGTGAAGGCATTGCAGAGATAAAGCCTAAATAGTCATTTTGGCAGCATGCCTCAAATTTGATGCTGTGGTATACAAAAACGGTTTTGTCTATCGTCACGCAATCCATAACTTTTAGTCGGCACGGTCTGGAGATGATACGATTCAATTTTCGTGATAATCGGACACACGGTCTAGGAGGAGTTCGAAAAAGAAGGTTTTTCAAAGAAATAAAGATGACGGACAGGAAGTTTGGCTGATTATGGAAAACCTGATATCTATGTTTTCGGCATAACCCAAGGAATCTATTAAGATCAGTTTCATTGCAATAGGCACATTTATTCAAAAGATATTAGCATTTTCAGAAATTAATTATAACATTTGACCAACAGGTGGCGCTGTCTCAAAATCTTTTAAGTACCTTCGGGTCATGCTGCTTATGGCACACACTGAGTTTCGTAATATTACACCAATGCATTTGTTTAATATAGCATTTAAATCACAAAACTGTATTGAAGTCAATGGGAATTTCACGTTTTGTTCTATTATAGCGCCACCAAGAGGCTCAGTCCCACAATTTTTTTCATGTGTCCTCAGAGTGAGCCCATACATATGTCTGTCAATTTTGGTGAAAATATCTCAATTCGCGTCCGAGTTATAAACATTTATATGACAGAACACATAAAAAATGACCGACACATGAATTTGTTTGAATTTTACTACCCCTTACTATCAATATTTTCGCATTTGGGCATTAGTGTATAGTTAACGAGCTATGATTCCGTGTTTCTGGCGGTGGTTTCGTCTCGATCGGAAGAGCGGTTTCGAAGATATCGCCAAGTGTTTTTTTCGCGCTAAATCGCTACGCTACACCAACCGTAAGACGAAATCCAACATGTTTGGTATCGTTGGACTCGGCAACGATTCAGGACCTCAAAAAGATGACTCCCGTGAAAATAAGTGTACCACACCCAAAGTTATAAGCGTTTGAAAAAAAAAGTTCACCACTAGGTGGCGCTGTTTCGAAACTTCTCAGGCTTCTTTAGGGCATCGTACTGATGAACCATACCGAGTTTCGTAACAATTTGTTCATGCGTTCAAAAAATACAGCATTTTAGCACATAATTCAAAATGGCCGACAGCCAAAATGGCCGATCTGGATAAATTTGATATCAGTCGACTCGGCATGACTCCCTGAATCTAACGAGACCAAGTTTTTGATTTTTGGACACACCGTTCAGAAGTTATGGGCAAAAATAGCCATTTTTCATATCTCCGGACCACTAGGTGGCGCTGCGCCGAAACGCTGCATGTAGCCTCAGGTCATGCTTGTGACGACACGTACCAAGTTTGGTCTGAATACGATGAAGCGTTGCGGAGATAGAGCCTTACGTCTGTTTTCGCAAGCGCTACGTAAAATTAGTTTGTGCGTTTATCGAAAACGGCTAATCGAATCAACTTGAATTCCATAACTTTTTGTCAGCACTGCCTGGAGATGATCCGGTGCAATTTTGGTGAAAATCGGACAAACGGCCTAGGACGAGTTCGCAAAAGTAGGTTTTTTGGACAATTCAAAATGGCGGCCATTTTTAATGACGCAAAATTACGTCATAGGGTGCGATCAAATCGGCATGAGCTCAGGAACAAGAGGAAAAAAGAATTTCGTTGATAGGCCTTACGGTTCAAAAGTTATTAGCATAATAAAAGTGAAACTTTGGACAGTTGGTGGCGCTAAAGGGAATGAGTTAGAGACACCAAAATTGGTGTATTTAATGGTGGGACTGTCCTCTATCAGAATGTCAAACCAAAACAACTTTCCCGCAAAGCGGTCTATGGGCTGCCATAGACGCCCAGTCGGAAGAAGAATAATAATAATAAATATAGCTGCAAGCAGCCATTACCGGGGCCAAGCGCAAGAAGCGGCAACATATGCCAAAATGGCAAGGAGTGGCAGACCAACTGCAGCAAGGAGCAATTAAGGGCATTTTGAGAGAACTTTGGGCAAATGGCTAAGAAAATCACATAAACATTAACTTATAAGATGATTTAATGGGTTATCACTTTCGAACAATAGGTGCCGCAGTTACGAAATAGATGTGATGTGGTCAGAGTGAGGTGACAATGACACATGCAAAGTTTGGTGTCAAAATGTGAAGGCATTGCAGAGATAAAGCCTAAATAGTAATTTTGGCAGCATGCCTAAACTTTGATGCTGTGGTATACGAAAACGGTTTTGTCTATCATCATGCAATTCATAACTTTTAGTCGGCACGGTCTGGAGATGATACGATTCAATTTTCGTGAAAATCGGACAAACGGTCTAGGAGGAGTTCGAAAAAGAAGTTTTTTCAAAGAAATAAAGATGGTGGACAGGAAGTTTGGCTGATTATGGCAAACCTGATATCTATGTTTTCGGCATAACCCAAGGAATCTATTAAGATCAGTTTCATTGCAATATGCAAATTTGTTCAAAAGTTATTAGCGTTCTCAGAAATTAATTATAACTTTTGACCAACAGGTGGCGCTGTCTCAAAATCTTTTCAGTACCTTCAGGGCATGCTGATTATGGCACACACTTAGTTTCGTAATGTTAGACCAAAGCATTTGTTTAGTATAGCATTGTATTTCACAAAACTGTATTGAAGTCAATGGGAATTTCACGTTTTGTTCTATTATAGCGCCACCAAGAGGCTCAGTCTTACAATTTTTTTTTATGTGTCCTCAGAGTGACCCCATACATATGTGTGTCAATTTTGGTGCAAATATCTCAATTCGCTTCCGAGTTATAAACATTTATTTGAAGAAACACGTAAAAAATGACTGACACATGACTTTGTTTGAATTTTACTACCCCTTACTATCAATATTTTCTCATTTGGGCATTAGCGTTTAGTTAACAAGCTATGATTCCGTGTTTCTGGCGGTGGTTTCGTCTCGATCGGAACAGCGGTTTCGAAGATATCGCCAAGTGTTTTTTTCGCGCTAAATCGCTACGCTACACCAACCGTAAGACGAAACCCAACATATTTGGTATCGTTGAACTCGGCAACGATTCAGGACCTCAAAAAGATGACTCCCGTGAAAATAAGTGTACCACACCCAAAGTTATAAGCGTTTGAAAAAAAAAGTTCACCACTAGGTGGCGCTGTTTCGAAACTTCTCAGGCTCCTTTAAGGCATCGTACTGATGAACCATACCGAGTTTCGTAACAATTCGTTCATGCATTCAAAAAATACAGCATTTTAGCACATAATTCAAAATGGCCGACAGTCAAAATGGCCGATCTGGATAAATTTGATATCAGTCGACTCGGCATGATGCCCTGAATCTAACGAGACCAAGTTTATGATTTTTGGACAAACCGTTCAGAAGCTACGAGCAAAAATAGCCATTTTTCATATCTCCGGACCACTAGGTGGCGCTGCGCCGATACGCTGCATGTAGCCTTAGGTCATGCTTGTGACAACACATACCAAGTTTGGTCTGAATACGATGAAGCGTTGCGGAGATACAGCCTTACGTCTGTTTTCGCAAGCACTACGTAAAATTAGTTTGTGCGTTTATCGAAAACGGCTAATCGAATCAACTTGAATTCCATAACTTTTTGTCAACACTGCCTGGAGATGATCCGGTGCAATTTTGGTGAAAATCGGACAAACGGCCTAGGACGAGTTTGCAAAAGTAGGTTTTTTGGACAATTCAAAATGGCGGCCATTTTTAATGACGCAAAATGACGTCATAGGGTGCAATCAAATCGGCATGAGCTCAGGAACAAGAGGAAAAAAGAATTTCGTTGATAGGCCTTACGGTTCAAAAGTTATTAGCATAATAAAAGTGAAACTTTGGACAGTTGGTGGCGCTAGAGGGAATGAGTTAGAGACACCAAAATTGGTGTATTTAATGGTGGGACTGTCCTCTATCAGAATGTCAAACCAAAACAACTTTCCCGCAAACCGGTCTATGGGCTGCCATAGACGCCCAGTCGGAAGAAGAATAATAATAATAATAATAATAATAATAATAAGAACCGGAACAGATACAATAGGTGCCTCCGCACCTTCGGTGCTTGGCCCCTAAATATAGCTGCAAGCAGCCATTACCGGGGCCAAGCGCAAGAAGCGGCAACATATGCCAAAATGGCAAGGAGTGGCAGAACAACTGCAGCAAGGAGCAATTAGGG
Source organism: Cyprinella venusta (assembly GCA_038021265.1). Lineage (NCBI taxonomy): Eukaryota > Metazoa > Chordata > Actinopteri > Cypriniformes > Leuciscidae > Cyprinella > Cyprinella venusta. The sequence continues at coordinate 15,662,395 of CM075871.1, forward strand.
GCATTTTGAGAAAACTTTGGGCAAATGGCTAAAAAAAATTACATAAAACTTGACTTATAAGATGATTTAATGGCTTATCACTTTCGAACAATAGGTGGCGCAGTCACGAAATAGATGTGATGTGATGAGAGTGAGGTGACAATGACACATGCAAAGTTTGGTGTCAAAATCTGAAGGCATTGCAGAGATAAAGCCTAAATAGTCATTTTGGCTGCATGCCTCAACTTTGATGCTGTGGTATACAAAAACGGTTTTCTCTATCGTCACGCAATCCATAACTTTTAGTCGGCACGGTCTGGAGATGATACGATTCAATTTTCGTGATAATCGGACACACGGTCTAGGAGGAGTTCGAAAAAGAAGGTTTTTCAAAGAAATAAAGATGGCGGACAGGAAGTTTGGCTGATTATGGAAAACCTGATATCTATGTTTTCGGCATAACCCAAGGAATCTATTAAGATCAGTTTCATTGCAATAGGCAAATTTATTCAAAAGATATTAGCATTTTCAGAAATTAATTATAACATTTGACCAACAGGTGGCGCTGTCTCAAAATCTTTTGAGTACCTCCGGGGCATGCTGCTTATGGCACAAACTGAGTTTCGTAATATTACACCAATGCATTTGTTTAATATAGCATTTAAATCACAAAACTGTATTGAAGTCAATGGGAATTTCACGTTTTGTTCTATTATAGCGCCACCAAGAGGCTCAGTCCCACAATTTTTTTCATGTGTCCTCAGAGTGAGCCCATACATATGTCTGTCAATTTTGGTGAAAATATCTCAATTCGCTTCCGAGTTATAAACATTTATATGAAAGAACACATAAAAAATGACCGACACATGTCTTTGTTTGAATTTTACTACCCCTTACTATCAATATTTTCGCATTTGGGCATTAGCGTATAGTTAACAAGCTATGATTCCGTGTTTCTGGCGGTGGTTTCGTCTCGATCGGAACAGCGGTTTCGAAGATATCGCCAAGTGTTTTTTTCGCGCTAAATCGCTACGCTACACCAACCGTAAGACGAAACCCAACATATTTGGTATCGTTGGACTCGACAACGATTCAGGACCTCAAAAAGATGACTCCCGTGAAAATAAGTGTATCACACCCAAAGTTATAAGCGTTTGAAAAAAAAAGTTCACCACTAGGTGGCGCTGTTTCGAAACTTCTCAGGCTCCTTTAGGGCATCGTACTGATGAACCATACCGAGTTTCGTAACAATTCGTTCATGCGTTCAAAAAATACAGCATTTTAGCACATAATTCAAAATGGCCGACAGCCAAAATGGTCGATCTGGGAAAATTGGATATCAGTCGACTCGGCATGACGCCCTGAATCTAACGAGACCAAGTTTATGATTTTTGGACAAACCGTTCAGAAGTTACGAGCAAAAATAGCCATTTTTCATATCTCCGGACCACTAGGTGGCGCTGCGCCGAAACGCTGCATGTAGCCTCAGGTCATGCTCGTGACAACACGTACCAAGTTTGGTCTGAATAGGATGAAGCGTTGCGGAGATACAGCCTTACGTCTGTTTTCGCAAGCGCTACGTAAAATTAGTTTGTGCGTTTATCGAAAACGGCTAATCGAATCAACTTGAATTCCATAACTTTTTGTCAACACTGCCTGGAGATGATCCGGTGCGATTTTGGTGAAAATCGGACAAACGGCCTAGGACGAGTTCGCAAAAGTAGGTTTTTTGGACAATTCAAAATGGCGGCCATTTTTTATGACGCAAAATGACGTCATAGGGTGCGATCAAATCGGCATGAGCTCAGGAACAAGAGGAAAAAAGAATTTCGTTGATAGGCCTTACGGTTCAAACGTTATTAGCATAATAAAAGTGAAACTTTGGACAGTTGGTGGCGCTAGAGGGAATGAGTAAGAGACACCAAAATTGGTGTATTTAATGGTGGGACTGTCCTCTATCAGAATGTCAAACCAAAACAACTTTCCCGCAAAGCGGTCTATGGGCTGCCATAGACGCCCAGTCGGAAGAAGAAGAATAATAATAAATATAGCTGCAAGCAGCCATTACCGGGGCCAAGCGCAAGAAGCGGCAACATATGCCAAAATGGCCAGGAGTGGCAGAACAACTGCAGCAAGGAGCAATTAAGGGCATTTTGAGAAAACTTTGGGCAAATGGCTAAAAAAATCACAAACATTGACTTATAAGATGATTTAATGGCTTATCACTTTCGAACAATAGGTGGCGCAGTTACGAAATAGATGTGATGGGGTGAGAGTGAGGTGACAATGACACATGCAAAGTTTGGTGTCAAAATCTGAAGGCATTGCAGAGATAAAGCCTAAATAGACATTTTGGCTGCATGCCTCAACTTTGATGCTGTGGTATACAAAAACGGTTTTGTCTATCGTCACGCAATCCATAACTTTTAGTTGACACGGTCTGGAGATGATACGATTCAATTTTCGTGATAATCGGACACACGGTCTAGGAGGAGTTCGAAAAAGAAGGTTTTTCAAAGAAATAAAGATGGCGGACAGGAAGTTTGGCTGATTATGGAAAACCTGATATCTATGTTTTCGGCATAACCCAAGGAATCTATTAAGATCAGTTTCATTGCAATAGGCAAATTTATTCAAAAGATATTAGCATTTTCAGAAATTAATTATAACATTTGACCAACAGGTGGCGCTGTCTCAAAATCTTTTGAGTACCTTCGGGGCATGCTGCTTATGGCACAAACTGAGTTTCGTAATATTACACCAATGCATTTGTTTAATATAGCATTTAAATCACAAAACTGTATTGAAGTCAATGGGAATTTCACGTTTTGTTCTATTATAGCGCCACCAAGAGGCTCAGTCCCACAATTTTTTTCATGTGTCCTCAGAGTGAGCCCATACATATGTCTGTCAATTTTGGTGAAAATATCTCAATTCGCTTCCGAGTTATAAACATTTATATGAAAGAACACATAAAAAATGACCGACACATGTCTTTGTTTGAATTTTACTACCCCTTACTATCAATATTTTCGCATTTGGGCATTAGCATATAGTTAACGAGCTATGATTCCGTGTTTCTGGCGGTGGTTTCGTCTCGATCGGAACAGCGGTTTCGAAGATATCGCCAAGTGTTTTTTTCGCGCTAAATCGCTACGCTACACCAACCGTAAGACGAAACCTAACATATTTGGTATCGTTGGACTCGGCAACGATTCAGGACCTCAAAAAGATGACTCCCTTGAAAATAAGTGTACCTCACCCAAAGTTTTAAGCGTTTGAAAAAAAAAGTTCACCACTAGGTGGCGCTGTTTCGAAACTTCTCAGGCTCCTTCAGGGCATCGTACTGATGAACCATACCGAGTTTCGTAACAATTCGTTCATGCGTTCAAAAAATACAGCATTTTAGCACATAATTCAAAATGGCCGACAGCCAAAATGGCCGATCTGGATAAATTTGATATCTGTCGAATCGGCATGACGCCCTGAATCTAACGAGACCAAGTTTATGATTTTTGGACAAACCGTTCAGAAGTTACGAGCAAAAATAGCCATTTTTCATATCTCCGGACCACTAGGTGGCGCTGCGCTGAAACGCTGCATGTAGCCTCAGGTCATGCTTGTGACGACACGTACCAAGTTTGGTCTGAATATGATGAAGCGTTGCGGAGATACAGCCTTACGTCTGTTTTTGCAAGCGCTACGTAAAATTAGTTTGTGCGTTTATCGAAAACGGCTAATCGAATCAACTTGAATTCCATAACTTTTTGTCAGCACTGCCTGGAGATGATCCGGTGCAATTTTGGTGAAAATCGGACAAACGGCCTAGGACGAGTTCGCAAAAGTAGTTTTTTTGGACAATTCAAAATGGCGGCCATTTTTAATGACGCAAAATGACGTCATAGGGTGCGATCAAATCGGCATGAGCTCACGAACAAGAGGAAAAAAGAATTTTGTTGATAGGCCTCACGGTTCAAAAGTTATTAGCATAATAAAAGTGAAACTTTGGACAGTTGGTGGCGCTAGAGGGAATGAGTTAGAGACACCAAAATTGGTGTATTTAATGGTGGGACTGTCCTCTATCAGAATGTCAAACCAAAACAACTTTCCCGCAAAGCGGTCTATGGGCTGCCATAGACGCCCAGTCGGAAGAAGAATAATAATAATAAATATAGCTGCAAGCAGCCATTACCGGGGCCAAGCGCAAGAAGCGGCAACATATGCCAAAATGGTAAGGAGTGGCAGACCAACTGCAGCAAGGAGCAATTAAGGGCATTTTGAGAGAACTTTGGGCAAATGGCTAAGAAAATCACATAAACATTAACTTATAAGATGATTTAATGGGTTATCACTTTCGAACAATAGGTGCCGCAGTTACGAAATAGATGTGATGTGGTCAGAGTGAGGTGACAATGACACATGCAAAGTTTGGTGTCAAAATGTGAAGGCATTGCAGAGATAAAGCCTAAATAGTAATTTTGGCAGCATGCCTAAACTTTGATGCTGTGGTATACGAAAACGGTTTTGTCTATCATCATGCAATTCATAACTTTTAGTCGGCACGGTCTGGAGATGATACGATTCAATTTTCGTGAAAATCGGACAAACGGTCTAGGAGGAGTTCGAAAAAGAAGGTTTTTCAAAGAAATAAAGACGGCGGACAGGAAGTTTGGCTGATTATGGCAAACCTGATATCTATGTTTTCGGCATAACCCAAGGAATCTATTAAGATCAGTTTCATTGCAATAGGCAAATTTGTTCAAAAGTTATTAGCGTTCTCAGAAATTAATTATAACTTTTGACCAACAGGTGGCGCTGTCTCAAAATCTTTTCAGTACCTTCAGGGCATGCTGCTTATGGCACACACTTAGTTTCGTAATGTTAGACCAAAGCATTTGTTTAGTATAGCATTGTATTTCACAAAACTGTATTGAAGTCAATGGGAATTTTACGTTTTGTTCTATTATAGCGCCACCAAGAGGCTCAGTCTTACAATTTTTTTTATGTGTCCTCAGAGTGACCCCATACATATGTGTGTCAATTTTGGTGCAAATATCTCAATTCGCTTCCAAGTTATAAACATTTATTTGAAGAAACACGTAAAAAATGACTGACACATGACTTTGTTTGAATTTTACTACCCCTTACTATCAATATTTTCGCATTTGGGCATTAGCGTTTAGTTAACAAGCTATGATTCCGTGTTTCTGGCGGTGGTTTCGTCTCGATCGGAACAGCGGTTTCGAAGATATCGCCAAGTGTTTTTTTCGCGCTAAATCGCTACGCTACACCAACTGTAAGACGAAACCTAACATATTTGGTATCGTTGGACTCGGCAACGATTCAGGACCTCAAAAAGATGAGTCCCGTGAAAATAAGTGTATCACACCCAAAGTTATAAGCGTTTGAAAAAAAAAGTTCACCACTAGGTGGCGCTGTTTCGAAACTTCTCAGGCTCCTTTAGGGCATCGTACTGATGAACCATACCGAGTTTCGTAACAATTTGTTCATGCGTTCAAAAAATACAGCATTTTAGCACATAATTCAAAATGGCCGACAGCCAAAATGGTCGATCTGGGAAAATTGGATATCAGTCGACTCGGCATGACGCCCTGAATCTAACGAGACCAAGTTTATGATTTTTGGACAAACCGTTCAGAAGTTACGAGCAAAAATAGCCATTTTTCATATCTCCGGACCACTAGGTGGCGCTGCGCCGAAACGCTGCATGTAGCCTCAGGTCATGCTTGTGACGACACGTACCAAGTTTGGTCTGAATACGATGAAGCGTTGCGGAGATACAGCCTTACGTCTGTTTTCGCAAGCGCTACGTAAAATTAGTTTGTGCGTTTATCGAAAACGGCTAAGCGAATCAACTTGAATTCCATAACTTTTTGTCAGCACTGCCTGGAGATGATCTGGTGCGATTTTGATGAAAATCGGACAAACGGCCTAGGACGAGTTCGCAAAAGTAGGTTTTTTGGACAATTCAAAATGGCGGCCATTTTTTATGACGCAAAATGACGTCATAGGGTGCGATCAAATCGGTATGAGCTCAGGAACAAGAGGAAAAAAGAATTTAGTTGATAGGCCTTACGGTTCAAACGTTATTAGCATAATAAAAGTGAAACTTTGGACAGTTGGTGGCGCTAGAGGGAATGAGTTAGAGACACCAAAATTGGTGTATTTAATGGTGGGACTGTCCTCTATCAGAATGTCAAACCAAAACAACTTTCCCGCAAAGCGGTCTATGGGCTGCCATAGACGCCCAGTCGGAAGAAGAATAATAATAATAAATATAGCTGCAAGCAGCCATTACCGGGGCCAAGCGCAAGAAGCGGCAACATATGCCAAAATGGCAAGGAGTGGCAGACCAACTGCAGCAAGGAGCAATTAAGGGCATTTTGAGAAAACTTTGGGCAAATTGCTAAAAAAATTACATAAAAATTGACTTATAAGATGATTTAATGGCTTATCACTTTCGAACAATAGGTGGCGCAGTTACGAAATAGATGTGATGTGGTGAGAGTGAGGTGACAATGACACATGCAAAGTTTGGTGTCAAAATGTGAAGGCATTGCAGAGATAGAGCCTAAATAGTCATTTTGGCAGCATGCCTCAACTTTGATGCTGTGGTATACAAAAACGGTTTTGTCTATCGTCACGCAATCCATAACTTTTAGTCGGCACGGTCTGGAGATGATACGATTCAATTTTCGTGATAATCGGACACACGGTCTAGGAGGAGTTCGAAAAAGAAGGTTTTTCAAAGAAATAAAGATGACGGACAGGAAGTTTGGCTGATTATGGAAAACCTGATATCTATGTTTTCAGCATAACCCAAGGAATCTATTAAGATCAGTTTCATTGCAATAGGCAAATTTATTCAAAAGATATTAGCATTTTCAGAAATTAATTATAACATTTGACCAACAGGTGGCGCTGTCTCAAAATCTTTTTAGTACCTTCGGGGCATGCTGCTTATCTCACAAACTGAGTTTCGTAATATTACACCAATGCATTTGTTTAATATAGCATTTAAATCACAAAACTGTATTGAAGTCAATGGGAATTTCACGTTTTGTTCTATTATAGCGCCACCAAGAGGCTCAGTCCCACAATTTTTTTCATGTGTCCTCAGAGTGAGCCCATACATATGTCTGTCAATTTTGGTGAAAATATCTCAATTCGCTTCCGAGTTATAAACATTTATATGAAAGAACACATAAAAAATGACCGACACATGACTTTGTTTGAATTTTACTACCCCTTACTATCAATATTTTCGCATTTGGGCATTAGCGTATAGTTAACAAGCTATGATTCCGTGTTTCTGGCGGTGGTTTCGTCTCGATCAGAACAGCGGTTTCGAAGATATCGCCAAGTGTTTTTTTCGCGCTAAATCGCTACGCTACACCAACCGTAAGACGAAACCCAACATATTTGGTATCGTTGGACTCGACAACGATTCAGGACCTCAAAAAGATGACTCCCGTGAAAATAAGTGTATCACACCCAAAGTTATAAGCGTTTGAAAAAAAAAGTTCACCACTAGGTGGCGCTGTTTCGAAACTTCTCAGGCTCCTTTAGGGCATCGTACTGATGAACCATACCAAGTTTCGTAACAATTCGTTCATGCGTTCAAAAAATACAGCATTTTAGCACATAATTCAAAATGGCCGACAGCCAAAATGGCCGATCTGGGAAAATTGGATATCAGTCGACTCGGCATGACGCCCTGAATCTAACGAGACCAAGTTTATGATTTTTGGACAAACCGTTCAGAAGTTACGAGCAAAAATAGCCATTTTTCATATCTCCGGACCACTAGGTGGCGCTGCGCTGAAACGCTGCATGTAGCCTCAGGTCATGCTTGTGACGACACGTACCAAGTTTGGTCTGAATACGATGAAGCGTTGCGGAGATACAGCCTTACGTCTGTTTTTGCAAGCGCTACGTAAAATTAGTTTGTGCGTTTATCAAAAACGGCTAATCGAATCAACTTGAATTCCATAACTTTTTGTCAGCACTGCCTGGAGATGATCCGGTGCAATTTTGGTGAAAATCGGACAAACGGCCTAGGACGAGTTCGCAAAAGTAGGTTTTTTGGACAATTCAAAATGGCGGCCATTTTTAATGACGCAAAATGACGTCATAGGGTGCAATCAAATCGGCATGAGCTCAGGAACAAGAGGAAAAAAGAATTTCGTTGATAGGCCTTACGGTTCAAACGTTATTAGCATAATAAAAGTGAAACTTTGGACAGTTGGTGGCGCTAGAGGGAATGAGTTAGAGACACCAAAATTGGTGTATTTAATGGTGGGACTGTCCTCTATCAGAATGTCAAACCAAAACAACTTTCCCGCAAAGCGGTCTATGGGCTGCCATAGACGCCCAGTCGGAAGAAGAATAATAATAATAAATATAGCTGCAAGCAGCCATTACCGGGGCCAAGCGCAAGAAGCGGCAACATATGCCAAAATGGCAAGGAGTGGCAGAACAACTGCAGCAAGGAGCAATTAAGGGCATTTTGAGAAAACTTTGGGCAAATTGCTAAAAAAATTACATAAAAATTGACTTATAAGATGATTTAATGGCTTATCACTTTCGAACAATAGGTGGCGCAGTTACGAAATAGATGTGATGTGGTGAGAGTGAGGTGACAATGACACATGCAAAGTTTGGTGTCAAAATGTGAAGGCATTGCAGAGATAGAGCCTAAATAGTCATTTTGGCAGCATGCCTCAACTTTGATGCTGTGGTATACAAAAACGGTTTTGTCTATCGTCACGCAATCCATAACTTTTAGTCGGCACGGTCTGGAGATGATACGATTCAATTTTCGTGATAATCGGACACACGGTCTAGGAGGAGTTCGAAAAAGAAGGTTTTTCAAAGAAATAAAGATGACGGACAGGAAGTTTGGCTGATTATGGAAAACCTGATATCTATGTTTTCGGCATAACCCAAGGAATCTATTAAGATCAGTTTCATTGCAATAGGCAAATTTATTCAAAAGATATTAGCATTTTCAGAAATTAATTATAACATTTGACCAACAGGTGGCGCTGTCTCAAAATCTTTTTAGTACCTTCGGGGCATGCTGCTTATCTCACAAACTGAGTTTCGTAATATTACACCAATGCATTTGTTTAATATAGCATTTAAATCACAAAACTGTATTGAAGTCAATGGGAATTTCACGTTTTGTTCTATTATAGCGCCACCAAGAGGCTCAGTCCCACAATTTTTTTCATGTGTCCTCAGAGTGAGCCCATACATATGTCTGTCAATTTTGGTGAAAATATCTCAATTCGCTTCCGAGTTATAAACATTTATATGAAAGAACACATAAAAAATGACCGACACATGACTTTGTTTGAATTTTACTACCCCTTACTATCAATATTTTCGCATTTGGGCATTAGTGTATAGTTAACAAGCTATGATTCCGTGTTTCTGGCGGTGGTTTCGTCTCGATCAGAACAGCGGTTTCGAAGATATCGCCAAGTGTTTTTTTCGCGCTAAATCGCTACGCTACACCAACCGTAAGACGAAACCCAACATATTTGGTATCGTTGGACTCGACAACGATTCAGGACCTCAAAAAGATGACTCCCGTGAAAATAAGTGTATCACACCCAAAGTTATAAGCGTTTGAAAAAAAAAGTTCACCACTAGGTGGCGCTGTTTCGAAACTTCTCAGGCTCCTTTAGGGCATCGTACTGATGAACCATACCGAGTTTCGTAACAATTCGTTCATGCGTTCAAAAAATACAGCATTTTAGCACATAATTCAAAATGGCCGACAGCCAAAATGGTCGATCTGGGAAAATTGGATATCAGTCGACTCGGCATGACGCCCTGAATCTAACGAGACCAAGTTTATGATTTTTGGACAAACCGTTCAGAAGTTACGAGCAAAAATAGCCATTTTTCATATCTCCGGACCACTAGGTGGCGCTGCGCCGAAACGCTGCATGTAGCCTCAGGTCATGCTCGTGACGACACGTACCAAGTTTGGTCTGAATACGATGAAGCGTTGCGGAGATACAGCCTTACGTCTGTTTTTGCAAGCGCTACGTAAAATTAGTTTGTGCGTTTATCGAAAACGGCTAATCGAATCAACTTGAATTCCATAACTTTTTGTCAGCACTGCCTGGAGATGATCCGGTGCGATTTTGATGAAAATCGGACAAACGGCCTAGGACGAGTTCGCAAAAGTAGGTTTTTTGGACAATTCAAAATGGCGGCCATTTTTTATGACGCAAAATGACGTCATAGGGTGCGATCAAATCGGCATGAGCTCAGGAACAAGAGGAAAAAAGAATTTCGTTGATAGGCCTTACGGTTCAAACGTTATTAGCATAATAAAAGTGAAACTTTGGACAGTTGGTGGCGCTAGAGGGAATGAGTAAGAGACACCAAAATTGGTGTATTTAATGGTGGGACTGTCCTCTATCAGAATGTCAAACCAAAACAACTTTCCCGCAAAGCGGTCTATGGGCTGCCATAGACGCCCAGTCGGAAGAAGAATAATAATAATAATAATAATAATAATAATAAGAACCGGAACAGATACAATAGGTGCCTCGCACCTTCGGTGCTTGGCCCCTAATAATAATAATAAGAACCGGAACAGATACAATAGGTGCCTCCGCACCTTCGGTGCTTGGCCCCTAATAATAAGAACCGGAACAGATACAATAGGTGCCTTTGCACCTTCGGTGCTTGGCCCCTAATAATAAGAACCGGAACAGATACAATAGGTGCCTCGCACCTTCGGTGCTTGGCCCCTAATAATAATAAGAACCGGAACAGATACAATAGGTGCCTCCGCACCTTCGGTGCTTGGCCCCTAAATATTCACTGGATGGTCATATACCTTTTCACCTCTAGATGGGGGTAAAAATCACACAGTGTAGCTTTAAAATATATATATATATATTTAAATGTCATCTCACTGATTCCGAACCTTTGAATAGTAGTGTATTTTGAAGAAATATTATTAAAACAATTACTTTTTCTTCTTTTCGTACAGATTGAGTATTTATTCAGAAAAGATGTAGTGAGAAGTTTCACAGGGTATAGAAATAATACTCAAAAAGACTCCTAAAAATGTTTCTGCAGTAATAGTAAATATTGATAGATATTCTGATATGAAATGCCTATTTTACTCCAATCAAGTCCTGCCCTTCTCCCCCATTGAAAACTGGTCATGTGTTCTTAGCTGATTATCTGTCACTCTGTATTATGAATAAATACACACATTTACAACAATAATTGAATTATTTGAACATAAATCTGTTTTACTGCTTCTGATTTGCAGCGGAGCGGATGGAGTTGCACAAATACTTGAACTCTCTCTTCGCAATTGGTCTCGCTGAGGATGCTAAAGTGGACAGCCCTGCAGAATCCTGTTTGAGCATTGTAGAGTTAGATGAGGTAATTATGAGCCCCAACACCCCAGTCTTTGTAAATGGACTGCTAGACGATGACAAACGAATGACTCCTCATGGCTGTTTCCATACACTTCACTCTGTATTTTTTTGTTGTTGCTTTATTTTTTCCAGTTGGATGGAGACTCTGTAACATTCAAGTCCTTTGAAGTCAAGCAGGAAAATAAGAGCAAAATGTAAGAAACAAAAATCAAGGTGAAAAACTGTGACTTTTTGAAAGGAAATGACAGAAAAGTTCACAGTAGGACTGCCATCTTTGTTGTTTTTTCTTAAATCAGTAATGTTGACATTTGTTTCAGCCACAACTAGATCTAAAATAAGGCTGCTAACTGTGGCAGTAAGTTTCAGACTAGTTAGATGCTATATGTCTGTTTTTCTTCCAAAAGTTTTGCGGCTGTTGAAAATGAAGATTTATCTGGAGGAGGAGACTGTTCTGTTTTGACTTCCACACCATCCTTTTCCACAATGACCAAAGGATCATTCTGGGAACGTAATTCTGAGATTAATATGAATTCTTCTCATGAGATGTGGCAATCATCACAAGAGACTGAAAAATTTATGACATCATTGCAAAGATCAGAAAGCTATTCTCCACTTCAAATGAGCCTTCAGAGATCACAGCACCTTTCGACTACCTCAGAACTATTTCTGTCGATTTCACGAAGAGGAGGCCAGAAAGTAAAAACGAGTGACTCTCCAAAACCAAGTCCACAGACAATGTTTTCTGCAGCACAACAGATCAAACCCTTAGAGCTACTGCCAACGTCACCTCCTTCACTTCCAAATACCAAATTCAATCAAACTCTTTCAAACTTTGAGGACTATATTTCCATTGTCAGCCCCTCTCCTCCTGGAGTACCATTTGCCAGGCCTTCTCAATGTTATTCTCCTGCATTTCTTCTCATCCCTAAACAAAGTCCAAAACCTCCAGACTCTCCTTCCCCAAGGCCTAAAGCTGTATCCTCTCCAGTCAACCCAATCCAATCTAGACCTGCTCATTCAACACCAGATTCTGAAACAAAATTAACTCAACTTTCTCCAGAAAGTGCCATCACTTCCCCAATTACTGCAATTCCTTCATTAAGGCAGTTAAATCGAGAATCATCACAGTTTTCTTTAGTTTCAGATAGTCTAGATAGTGGTACACCTACTAGGTGTGACCATGAGTCCTCTGCACCAGGGGTTGAATCCTCTCATACCCTGCCTTCCAAATGGTTAAAGAGCTCACGAAGGTCACCCAAAACTACAGTGCTCTCCCTACAGCTGAGCATGTCAGGTTAGTATAACTTCTACTGGTAGATTTTTACTAAAGTTGACATTGACATTGAAAATAGCAGTGTCTAATTGCAGTTTAGTTTTTCTTGTGCTTTAGCCACTGTTTATAATTATCCTGGAAATGTGATTGTATGCAATGAAGAATGTTTTCCTATGTAATTATTAGTGATTTAAATACTTTTAAAAACAATAAGCTTTTGAATCTGCACGCTCCAATGACTTTTACACAGAACGTGAAGGCCTTAAAGGTTTTATAAAATGCTGGCTGCAACAATATGATAAATGACACCACTGTATAATAAATAATTTGATAAATAATTTCAAATAATTAACTTCAGTAACTAGATCAAAAAAGTTAATCGAGAAAAACTTTGTTGCTAGCAAGTTGAAAAGTTTTAAAGTAGTTTTGAAAGCTTGAGTTTAGTTGCTAAGAATAAGGAGAGCGTGGCGTGAGGAGAGAGACATGAAACTAGCACGGCTTTGAAGGAAATCAGATAAGTTATTGTATAAAATGTTTTAAAGTTAAATCCATGATTGACCAAGCTGAATCAAATATTCAATAAACATTGAAAAATTCTTTATAAATGACAAGAACCTGATTTCCAGCATCCCTTGGGGTCCAGTACATCTGCATCAGAGAGTAGTGATTACCAGTGTAGACATCACCCTTCATTCACACAGCGGTTGTTTCTGCAGTATTTGCTGACTAGCAGAGTGATGGAAACTTCAAGCTGTGTTGGATAAACATTATTAATGCAGGAGGCAGGAGACGGGAAGCAGGGAAGAGAAACACACAAGCTCTGCTAGACCATGTCCAGGCGGCTCGCTGCGAGCATTAGATAAGGGCACATGTTTGCATCCTCACTGCCGGCCTCCTGCTGGAACGTCTCTTCTCTGTCTCCTCCCGTCCTCATGGTTTCTCCTCTCTCACTATTTGTCACTGATCAGATTCAGAAGAGGAAATGACAGGTGAAGATGATTGCCTGGTGCCCAGTGAGGAAGACTCATCTGATGAAGAACTGAAACAAATCATAGTTTCAGAAGAACAAAAGAATGTTTCCAATCCGTGTTCCACCACTACCCCTCCAACGGACCCTCATTTCTCTTTCCCAAGCCTCTCAAAGTCAGAGCACGGCAGCACAGAGCCAGTTCTGGTTACAGGATTTTCACAGGTGAACCTCAGTTACATTCAAAACTATTTAAAACAGTTAAAAGACTACAGTTCAAAAGGTTGTGGTTGGTAAGATATATGTAATTTTTGGTTGAATGAAGTCTCTTATGAAATCTCATGTAAATCTTTGCACGTTTGTCGGATTCTATCTATGCACGAATGTGAATTGGCCTTTAGAGAGAGAGTATGAGAACTATACAAATAATTCTGTTGTTCATATCGAATAGTTTTGCTGGAAACTATCGGATACCAAAGACTCAGTCAATTAGATATTACTCCTGTGGATTTTAATTGCAAGCTGTGTGAGAGATAATAGCAAGAAAAAGCACCGACTACTCTCATCATAGCCATTCAGATGATGAGGACGAGAGGAAACAGAGCCATCAAGTCTACTGCAAATGGACTATCAGAGTTTAATGGTGTAAAAAAAAGAGAGAGCAAAGAAAAATGTATTATAGTAAACACCTGAAATTAATTGTCTGATCAGAAAGTGTCTTTATCGCTGCTCTTTTGTCTGAAGACCAGAAAATTTGTTCTTAACTACCACCCGCTGATTCTTTTCTCCACTACCTAATTTTCCGTTTAAGGGACACTGACTGGGACTCAAAAACCAAAAAAATTTGTTTCTCATTTTCTTTCAGTTTTCAGTTTGTGTGTGTGTATATATATTGTATGTATATATATATACAGTATATATATATATATATATATACACACACAAACTGAAAACCTGAAAACCAACTATGCGCAAGTGTACCTAGGACAAAGGCTGTTTTATATGCAAAGGGTGGTCTCAACAAATATTGAATTGATTTATTTAAAGGAGCTATAAGTAAGACATTTATTTCTTGTCACTAGACATTAAGAAATCATGTTCATTTCAAATACTTATACTTATACTTATACTTAATACTTATATCACTGACAACAGTAGTCCAGCCAGGATATTGTCTTTTAAATAGTGTTGCAGCCCTCAACTGATGTTTAAGTTGTCATGTTGTGTTTTGGTCTGATGCTCCACCCTCCACCTATCTACCAATCACAAAGTCAGTAGTGTTGCAGCATTCGGGTTGCCAGCTCTGCTCTAGTTACCACAGCTGCAGCTATAAATGTGTGGGATAAAAAACATTTGTATCCTGCAGCCTATCTGGCAACCCTGAGTCAGGGGGGAGGGGATACACCGCTCTACAGTAATTTGAAAGTGATTGCAGTACCAGTTTTGGCCACAAGAAGTAAATTAATAAATTTGTTCCTGGTATTATTATTGAAAGCATCAATACTTTACAGCATTTTTACACAAGTGCCTAAAACATTTCATACTACTGCAGCTTTGGAGGTATGTTTCTTTTAAGTGTCTTGGAGATGTTGCCACAATTTCTTCATGCAATCTTCATGTAAGTCCCAGAAGGAGTAGGAAGTTTACATAGGGCGCTGGATGGGGTCAGTAGCTGTGGCGCTTTGATTAGCGATTCCTATTCATCGGTCAGCCGATGGGACTTAGCCTGAATCCCAATTCTCTGTCTTACCCCTTCCCCTTACCCCTTCCCCTTCGTCTTACCCCTAGCCCTTGTCCCTCGAAACCGAGTGTTAAGCGCTAGTGCAAACATACCCCTATGAAATGAGACGCCACTCGGTTACGTCATTTTTGCATCGTCCTTAACTGGCGTCTGTGTCACCCGGGGCAACAAGTGTTGATCACAAACTTCTCGAAACTTTCAAGATGCCGTCAAAATGTCCGGGATTGGGCTTTTCCTTTCCGTCTATATTCATTATGTTTACATGCACAAGGTGTTGTTTTAATCAAACAGAATTCATTCATTCAAATCGGTGAATCTAAATGTATTGTTGATCTAAAATTCCTGTGTTTTCGTCTCAATCGGGATCTGTTTGAAGCTGAATGCATCATCTGAGAAGCTGATCATGTACGTGTCTGTGTCAAATAATGTACACATAATGAATGGCGACTGTAGAAAGCAAAAGCTGAATCCCGGACATTTTGGGTGATCTTGAAATGTGGGACTGATTGTGCAAATCAGCAATGTAACGTTAGCATAGCCTAGCGTAGCAAAGTAGCGATTTTCAAAAACTTAAAAAAATATATTATGTACATAATTGTGTAGAGCACAAAACAAGACGGTCATATTTGTTTATCAATCATTTAAGCGAAAAAACTTGTGCATTTCTTACCCCTTGGTTTCAAGTAAGCTCGCGAAAATTCTTGGTCTTAAGGGGTATATACCCCTTCCCCTTACCCCTACCCCTAGATCAAAATGAGAATTGGGATAGCCCTTCCTCTCACGTGAACGCGCAAAACTAAGGGGAAGGGGTAAGGGGAAGGGGTAAGACAGAGAATTAGGATTCAGCCTTAGAGAGTGACTAAATGAAAGGGAACATCTCGGTTACGTATGTAACCCTCGTTTCCTGAAGTAGGGAATGGAGACGTCACGTCCCGTCGCCACATTTGCTTTGCCCCGCTGGGGCCCCCCCGTCTCGGCTCCTCAGTGAAAACCTAAAGAATGCATTGCACCTGCTGCTCATTATGTGTGCGTCACAGTGCAGCGCAGCTGATGCAATGGGCTCTATGCACAGCTGCACTACTTCCTGAACTTCAGCCAGCTCCTTGTTTCCTGTCTGCCATTATTGGACAATTTGATTACTTCAGGTGTGCTTGACCTCAGTAGTCACGGCAACAATAATCAGACACACCTGAATTAATCAATGTGTCCAATAATGACAGACAGGAAACAAGGAGCTGGCTGAAGTTCAGGAAGTAGTGCAGCTGTGCATAGACCCCATTATCACATACCAATGTGCATTGGCTTGTTTTAGGGGCTGTTCACACGACACCGTTTTCAACTAAAAACTTTTTATGCGTTTTGGCCATTCGTTTACACGACAATGGCATTTTGGTTGCCTGAAAACGCAAAATTTGGAAAACAGGTTTCAAAGTGCTTGTTTTTGAGAACGCCGAATCTCTGAAGACGATGATGTCATACACAGGCGTTTTATGTGTTCAGTCTATAGTGTTTCATCGCCATCTAATGGCCTGGCAGCAGAATACAGCGTTCTTAGTTGTTTTCATGGATCTGTGTAAATGGGTATTATTTTGACAGTGACGTCGTCTGTATGCAGAAACATTTATAGGAAAAACCTCTCCGTTTGTGTTGTTTAGCATATTGTTGTCGTGTAAACTTACCCTTAGTTACACTCAATGTAGATTGGCCTCTCTTTCAAGATTCCTATTTGTCGGTCATCCGACGTGATGTCTCCGTTACCTCCTTCAGGGAACAAGGATAACATACGTAACCTAACGTTATTAGGAATATAGCTGGTGAATTATGTATATATTGTATATTATGATGTTATGATGAACTAAATGGCTTTCTCCACTGACGTTCTATGCTTTTTGATAACGTAGTCAAGCAAAAGGCTTTTCATATTAATTACCATTATGTGTCCGACATTGTAAAGAGTGATACCATTGTGCAGCGTTTACTCCAAGTTGACTGAGTGGATCTCTGAGCTGGTGTGGTTGGAGGTGGGACTAAGGCCATGTCCACACGGACATGGGTATTTTTATAACCGTGACTTTTTTACGCGGTTCGGCCGTTTTTCCACATGTAAACGCAGTATCAGGACACTGAAACCGAACATTTTTGAAAACCCCTGCCAGGGTGAGTATTTTCTGAAACGCCGGTTGCAGTGTTGTCGTGTAGACAGCGAAGCCGGAGTTTTTGCACCGCTGACGGCTTCTGATTGGCTAACGTGGCTTTACGGTTAGGTTTATATCGCCACCTGTTGGTGTTGTATGCTCTTGACAGCGCTTGATGTCTTGTTTTTGCGTTTTCATGTGGACGGAGGCTTTTTTTAAACGCAGGAGGGAAAGTCTCCGGGTATGAAAATACCTGTGTCCGCGTGGACAGGGCCTAATTTGCATATTCATAGATCCACATATACTAAATAAAGCAAGGGTGTGGAGTTACATTCAAGCTATTTTAAGGCATTAAGATTTTTTTTTTCATAAGAAAAGATGTTTGAATATATCATTTTGTTAATCATATGAGTTTTAAGGGATACAATTATTGATAACGGGGATCATGCAGTGAATACCATTCAGATTTTTTTTTTTATGTATTTTAAGCCTCAGAAATATTAAATTAATTTTAATATAGAAATTGAAAAAATTTAAAGTATTCAAGTCATTTTCGGTATCAATTGCATTTTTATACATTGCTGAATACATTAACAGGTAAATAAGTAACACCATTGACCCATATATGAGTAATGACTTTCTGACTAGTTTTCTTCCTTCTATTCTGTATTCCAGCGACAGCAAATCCAGTCAGGGCAATACCAAGATCTTGAAGGTTTTTTCACGCTGGGGCTGTACCCTGGAACCCAACAGCACAGTCCAGCTCCAGCTCAAAACCATAGAGAAGAGCAAAACTACATGGACATTTCTCTCCGTATGTACAGAAACAAAACAAAAACTATGTTCTGGCAAAACAAAGCAAAATATTGCTGATGATTAGAATGCAAGATACAGCCCTTTTAAAATGTGAAATTTTATAAAGTCGGTCAATCAGCTTGGAGCTTCTCATTTTGCGGAAGCTCTTGACATTTTTGTGCGCAGTACACTTGAGACGGTTGGGTCAATATGCCTCTACTCTTTATAGCATTCTTGGAGACACAAAACATGGTCTTCCCTTCGATAAGGTTCAGTATAGTCAAGTTTTACTGTGCAAACAACACAAAATTCTGTATAAAGCCACAAAGAAGTGCTGAATTCACAGTAGATTGTCTCCTTTTACACAGGAGCACAAGAGTACACTGAATATGAATTTTCATAATGACAGCGCTCTCTCGAGTTAAGTAACATACCCCATGATCTGACCCAGACCAGTGATTAACAACTTCACACAGAAGTCTGAATCTTTATAATGGATCAGATGCAATCTTAAAAATATGTACTAATGCTCAAAAGTTTGGGGCCGGCACGGTGAGTCTCTTATGCTAACCAAGGCTTCATTTGAGCAAAAAATGCAACAAAAGCAGCAATTGCTGCTTTTAGTTAATATATAAACTTTTTTCTATTGACTTTTTTCTATTTTCCTCATGTGGGGTCAAAGTTGAATTTACTCATTAATTGAACACCTTTTTGCTGAATAAAATTATTTATTAAAATTATTTGAACAGTAGCGTAGACACTCCAAATCATGCTTCTAAAACAATACTTACTGCAAATCGAATACTAGGGGTCCTATCATACACCCGGCCTAGTGCAGCGCCAAGCACGACGCAAGTGTTGCTTGCTAATTTCAGTCCAGCGCAGTTTTCATTTTCACGTCCTGTGCCATGTTATTTAAATAGCAAATGCATTTGCACCTATTTATGGGCTGCTGGTCTCGAGGTGTGTGAATGCGGATTGTTGGCGTGTTGCTATTTTGAGGCAACTGAAATAGACTGTGCCATTGACCAAAAAAAAAAATCTGGTCTAAAGTCGATGCAATATTTATTTATTTTTTTTTTTTTTGTTATAGAGCGCGTTAGTAATGTGGGCCTATAGGCAGGTCCACACACTCTGCTTATTACACACAAAAGGGGATGTGCAGCAGCACACAAGCTAGCAAAATATTAAAAATTAAAGGATAACAATGTGTAAGATTATTATTGTGCACACACAGATATAGTGGAAAATTCCATCATGTAAATAGCAATCCGCCAAGGCGCGAGCGCAACTGGCTTTTAATAGGAATGGGAGATGAGACTCTGATTGGTTTATTTCATGCTAAGCCCAAAACACACCCATTACTCATTAACAGAATCGGGACAACCCTTTTAGACCATGCGCCGACCATTTTTCTCGTCGTTAAATTAGCAAAAGTGGATTTGGACACACCCTAAGTGCAATTGTGCCCTGCACTTTTAATACAATTAGATTGTTAAAATGGGGCCCTGGGTGTTAGTTAAAATCCTCCTGTAGTGAAAATCAAGTTTTTAATGTTGTTTATATGTCTATGTGGTGTTTTTAACATGTTTTATGACTAACCATGCACAAATTCATAAATCAACACCATTGCTGAATATTTTCTCTTTAAAATTGAAGTGATCTATAGACAGTCTAAAAAATGCGGTTTGAAATCGTTGTTTTTTCTGACTTTAAGTTGTAACCAATCACGTCATCGTGGCGGCGGGCTTTATCATATCATTAACTGCTGCGAAGTAGGTGAGTTTCAAAAGATGCAGCCAGGTTATTCCGGTATATTTTTCTTGTGATCTGAAAAAATCTGTTAAATTCAGCAATATGGCGAGTGTATGATGTATATTACGATGATATGATGAACTATGTGCCTTTCTCCACTGACGTTCTCAGTTGTTCAAAGCGTTTTTGATGATTGTTAGAAGGCGGCTGTCTGACTCTAAGAGGGCGAATGGGAACATTGTTTGTGTAACATTAGCAACACATTATTAGCTGTTTGATAATATAGTCAAGCAAAAAGGCGAATCATATTAATTATTGTTATGTGTCCGACGTTGTAAAGAGTGGTCCTATTGTGTAGCATGTATCGAAAGTTGGCCCAAGTGAATCTCTCAGCTGGCGTGAGTGAGTGGAGGTGGGGCTAATTAGCATATTAATAAAGGCTTTAAATTTAGCTGTTTAGGGAGAAATATTAGTGTTTACAGTCAGGCTAATGGCTTCGCCAAGGTAGCCCATTAACTCTGAGGAGCTAAAGGATAATTCCAGGAAATAATGAATGTATAAAAAAGAGGCATATTTTATACTCATCTTTTAGCTAGCAGCTCTCTTCAATGGCCAATCCATCTAAGTATGGAATAATTGGGTATTTAAATAACACTCTCTGCACAGAATGCACTGTTAAGAGAGATGGCTGTGGTTTGTATAAGTGCGGTCATATATTATTGTTGGAACCACGTAAGAGCCACATTCCAAATGTCTTATCTCAATTATTAGAAAACAGATGATGTATTCGTATTGGGTTGGCAAAAATGAAGCATATATTTGGTTCATTGAGCTTCAAGGTTAATGAAAGTCCCTGTCTCAGTTCCGTCTCTGTCATCTCTGTTTTCATTGGCTGATAAGTGTCATCATTTTCCAGCAAAGTCTTTTCCTTTTCTCATCTATTTTTTTTTTCTTCTCTGTCACAGTCGAGTTATTTTTATCGGCCTGTCTGTGCATCTGTAATCCCTGACGTCCACTGACAGGAGCACTGGCCAGTCAGTTGGAAAAAGGCTTAATTACAGTGGGCGTTTAAGATGGCAATAGAAGGCAAACATGTTTAACCTTCAAACAGTCACTGTCTACAGTCATGCTGTTGGGCGTGTGCTGGGCCATGTGGTTTTCCAGCTAAACTCAAGGTGGTAACCAATAGGTTAATGGTTAAAAGCTCACAAGGAGTGTCCTATTGTGTCCTTGAATCCCAAGTTAGATTAGTCCCTCTAAAAAGGAAGTGATACCAAAAACATCAAAAGCTTACAATGACTTCAGTCCATGCTTTTCGCTTTAGAACACATTTCTAAATAATTAGCAATTTACTTTTTTGAAGGATTTGGTTATATTTGATTACTACTAGAGGGTAGTAGGTTACCTTTACTTTTGAATCAATTATACATTGTACATTACTATCATTATTTATGAACCTTTGGGTGGTATGGAGAATAGTAGTTACTGATTTCACTATAGCTTATAGTGAACTACCTCATTCAACTGAGCACTATTTCTACTAATTCGAAAATCAGAGATTAGTTAATAGCAGTTAGTAGTTAATAGTAGTAGACCTAAATAGCCTCCAAGTATTTCTTTTTATCTTCTTCGGATCCAAAGTTCCAAGAAAATGAGGCAGAGTATTTTCAATCAGCTAGTATTATGAAAGTTAAGTATGTAGTATTAGATTAAATATTATGCATAATATTTGCTAACAGTTGATTTCGATAGTCCACAATCTACTTTGCAACTATATTCAACTACCAATCATTAGAGTAGTAGATCCTATAATTTACTTTGTAACTGCTTGTCAACTTATTCTACTAACCCTAACTTAAAGGAGTAGTTCACTTTTAAATAAAAACTTTTGCTGATAATTTACTCACCCCCATGTCATCCAAGATATCCATGACATTCTTTCTTCAGTCGAAAAGAAATTAAAGTTTTTGATGAAAACATTCCAGGATTTTTCTCCATATAATGCACTTTACTGGTAACCAAATGGTTCAAGGTCCAAAAAACAGTTTCAGTGCAAACTGAAAATTGTTCAAAGGGCTTTAAATGATTCCAAGCGATGAATAAGGGTCTTATCAAGCGAATCGATTGCTCATTTAAAAAAAAAAATAACAAAGTTTAAGTTTTACAAGCTCAAATGGTTGCCTTGCTCTGTTCTGTGATGCGCCTTCGTGACTCTCCTGTTTGAACTCTTTCATCAAAATGCACAAATCAGGTCATTCATTTAGTTCATTGAATGAACCAAATGACACGAAAAAAGATTCGCTCATTTTGATAAACGAGTTTGAACAGGGGAGTCATGAACGCGCATCACAGAACAGAGCAAGGCGACCATTTGAGCTTATAAAACTTAAACTATGTTTTTTTTTTAAATGAGTGATTGTTTCACTTGATTCTTTCGCCTATTCATCGTCTGGAATCATGTAAAGCCCTTTGAACAGTTTGCACTGAATCTGTCTTTTGGACCTTGAACCGTTTGGTTACCAGTAAAGTGCATTATATGGAGAAAAATCCTGGAATATGTTCATCAAAAACTTTAATTTCTTTTCAACTGAAGAAAGAATGTCATGGATATCTTGGATGACATGGGGGTGAGTAAATTATCAGCAAACGTTTTTACTCACTTTTACTCAGAGTTAGTTGACATGTAGTTGCAAAGTTCTTAACAGTTGTGTCTAAAATAGACTATCGTAAATAAAGTGTAACCTAATATTTGCCTTAAGCTTAGTTGGTGACGAAGAGAAGTGAATGCAGAGGTGTGTGTGAGAGAGAGTTTTACAAAAGAAGGGCCAACTTATATTTGCTGGCACAAAAATCCTTTCCATCTTTTTGTGTTAATGTGGTACTCTTTGCCTTCTGATGTTGAAGGTTACTCATTAAGTGTGAACATTTAGAGTTGTAATGCAGAGTAACACATTGGCCTTCTAGTAAACTTCTGTTCTGATCGTTGTTCACCCTGCAGTACATGATGAATGTTGTCTTGCTGTTTGTTTTCGTGTATAATTTTCTTGGTACTGTAGTTGCAGGGCAGGGGTTCTGGAGATCCAGCAGCAGTCTCCAGCATCACGCAGATGAGGGGCTAGTCACTGCGCTGGTGAACGGTGGACCCATCAGTAGCACGCCTCGTGGATTCACACCATGCCATGGCAGAGTGTCATCACAGAGGCTGTGCTTCTCAGGTAAATAGTCTTCATTACTTGAACAACAATAGACGTGTGTAGAGATTTAATTTGATGTGACTGAAAAGGGGGCTGCAAAGAACAACTTTATTCTGTGACTTCATATTTTTTGGGAAACCATGATACATTTTTTCAGTTTTTTTGATGAATAGAACATTCAAAAGAACAGCATTAATTTGAAATAGAAATCTTAAGAAAAAAAAAAAAAATATATATATATATATATATATATATATATATATATATATATATATTCTGTCTCGTTTGATCAATTTAATTCATCCTTGCTAAATTAATTTCTTTAAAAATAAATAAGTAAAAATTACTTACTTCTGACCCCAAAGTTTGAAGAAGCAGAATTCCAAATGAGATTTCAGTGCAAGATTTTCAATGAATTTCTTATAATGCAATGCACAAACTACTTTTATGATGCTTTTTCATCCTGTTTTAAGTTTGAAAGCCCCTGGTCATTGTCTGCTTCTATTGAATGGAAAAGAACATTTCTTTTTTGTGTGCTCCTAACTCAAACTGGTTTGGAATACATGACGAAAAGACAGATTTTTTACTGTATTTGGCAAAATGTCTCTTCAAGGGAAGGTATCAATCACATTAATCGCCTCCTAAGGTCTATTTAGCACATCTAGGCCCTTGTCATACACTAGGAAACAGTCTGAGTACAACAAAACCTTCAGCTCTACTCTTTCTTTTTCTTCTGTGTGCAGACTTAGTCCAGATTATAAAATGTTGAGCCTGTCTGATGTTATATCTTTGCTGTGACTAAACGATTATTTACAGAGAGTGTCTTCCAACCCTTCGGACACGGCGTTATGGCCAACGGGACATCAATGACATGGCTGTAGAATAGTCGCGCTAACCCTCAGCAATGGCATGATTTATTGGCTCCCGCCCGTAATTAAAGCCGAGCCGATTCCTGAGCTTTCTGTGCCTGCACACACGGCTGAGGTTTCATAAAGAGATTACCGTGGGTTGCCGCATACGGGAGTGCAGGGAATGCGTCCAACGGTGCTCTCCCCAATCTCTCAGCTCAGCTCAGATCAGCTCAGCTAGCTAGCTCAGTTTATCAGTCTTGCTTTCTCTACCTCTCGACAAATCTTCCTCTCTGCCTCTCAGCTCATCACTCGCAGGTCTGCAGAGGAGGGAAAAATAATCTGTTTAACAGCATGACAGCTGTGATTTCAGCTGGTGCAAATCAAAGCGTCAGATATCCGTCCATGCTCTCTTGTCTGCCTTTCTCTTTCTCTCTCTCCCGTTCATTCTCTTTTTGTCTCGTATACTTGTGTCAGGTTAGACACGCTAGAATGAGCCTTGTGCATCGGGGGACACTCTCAAAGCCGTTGGCTCCCGAGTCCAAATCGTGGGAAGCGATATCAGCTAATACACGATCACCCCTGTAACACTATGTCACCTGGGCATTTTAGTTGTGAACTACTGTTTTTTAAATAAATCTTTTTAGGTGAATGAATAATTCTTGTTCACTTCTACACTACCATTCAAATGTTTGGGATCAGTAACATTCTTAAATAAAAATACTTTTATTCAGCAAGAACGCATTAAATTGATCAAAAGTGACAGCAAAGATATTAAGACCTGCCCAAACGGTCCAACGACAGTTTCCGGTTTACTGCATGTAACTGTATTTTCATCGTAGCAAAGTAAAAGGGGTGGTGATGGCGCAGTGGATAAGACACATGCCTTTGGTGTGAGAGACCCTGGTTCGAATCCACTGAGAGACACCAATGTGTCCCTGAGCAAGACACTCTGACATACTGTATATACTCTGACAGGTCAGTGACCTCTGACATATATAGCAATTGTAAGTTGCTTTGGATAAAAGCATCAGCTAAATGAATAAATGTAAAATGTAAATGTAAATTTAATTCCATTTAAACTTTTATCTGACTCCATTGTCCATTTCGTCTGCATCCAATGCACATGGCACCCTTTAGCATCAATATGAGACGCAGATATATATGGGCCAGAAGGCGCCTCCTAGTGGTCTAACCCTAACCCTACCCCAGAACAAAACCTACCCATAACCGAACAAAGCTCTGTGCGTGTTATATTAACACTAAAGGGTGCCATGTGCGTTGGATTTAGACGAAATTTCAAAAGCGACACTATGACTCCCTAGGATGAGAACGGGTTGCTAAATTTATGTATAACCCCCCATGGATATGTATACTCTTCAATTAAAGTAACGTTCACTTCAATCAGAGGTCATGGCCATTAGCCTAACTACAGATATAAGCCGACCAATATTACTTCTCTGATAGTAGCTTTGGTTTGATCATGCCATGGTTTCCCACGTACACTTAACTAGAGTAACATTACATTAAACAGAAGTAAGGCTCAATCCCAATTCACCCCTTGGCCCTACCCCTTGTTTTCGAGTGTACCCCTTGGCCCTTAAAACGGAGTTACAAGGGCCAAGGGGTTGAAATATTCCCCTACGAAATGGAACAACCCTTCATGAACCCGATACGTCATCAGTCGTCGGCGATGGCTCTGCCGTTACAGAGTTTTTACAGGATTTCTCCATGACAACAACTGACAATCAGCGCAGCTGCTCTTAACTTTGAATAAACATGATGATTATAACATCCCTTCCTCGAAATGTATGTCTTTTCTGATCGGAAAGGTAATTTATTATACCATTTCTTAATTTAAACGACTATAGTGTTATTATAAGAGTAAATAAAGTGCGTGGTGGAATCATCTGGCGCTAAATTTAAATGTTTAACCGGTCCCACTTTATATTAAGTGGCTTTAAGTACTATGTACTTGGATTGAACAATAAGTACAATGTATTATTGTATGGATGTTGTATTGTAAAACACTTTTGCTGCTATTGAGGTGTGATACGGGTAAGGTTAGGGACAGGTGTGGTGGTATCGGTCGGTTTAAGGGTAGGTTAAGGTGTGAGGGGAGGGTCAACTGTGTAATTACAAATGTAATTACATAAATTAATTATAGCTGTAATTACATGATGGAATTTTAAAATGTAAGTACAATGTAAAAACATGTATGTACACAATAAGTCCATTGTACCAAATTATTAATTTCAATGTAAGTACATAGTACTTAAAGCCACTTAATATAAAGTGGGACCGTTTAACCATTTGCGATCCATCTCGCCGGTGATTTACGATGCAT
This sequence comes from Cyprinella venusta, assembly GCA_038021265.1. NCBI lineage: Eukaryota > Metazoa > Chordata > Actinopteri > Cypriniformes > Leuciscidae > Cyprinella > Cyprinella venusta. Next base: position 15,688,870 of record CM075871.1, read on the forward strand.
TCCGTGAACTTTTCTCTTAGCCCTCCGTTTGGAGTGTGCCTCTGAAAAATCTCAGTTTCGAGGGCTATGTAGCCCTACCCCTTCGCCCTACCCCTCGATCTCAACAAGAATCGGGACACCCTACCCCTAGACGTGAACACGCAAAACGGATGGGTAGGGCTAATTGGGATTGAGCCTAAGATTCACCCTATTTAGGTTGGTCGAGCAACATTTTGCTGTCCTAAACGGAAATTCCCCTTTTGTCTTTACATCCAAAGTACATTTGAATTAGCGCCAAATATTAGCTGGTACTCTAAATTTGAAATTGGTGTGCCCTATTCTCCACTCAAAACTGGACATATGAAAATATTTGTTTAGTCCTTTACTAATCTGACGCAGCTTTGCAGTAACAATGGATACAACGCAATCTACTAAAGTTAATAATTTCAGAGTAAGTCAGAATAAATCCAAATGTAACAATTTATTATTAGTCAGGTAAATGTATCATGCCAATTACATAATCAATTAGAAGATAATCAATATAATAACATCAAATGCTCTGAGAGATATAAGCTACCTGACATGAGAAAAATCCATGATGCTTAGTGTCTTGAGGACATCCAGCTTCACTGGCTGATCTAAGCTAAATCGCCCCAAGCCTCTTGAGACATTTCTTTATATACTCAGACGAAGAAAGAAACCTAAACGTATACTAAATCAAGTGTAGCATCAGTTCTGGCAGGTCACGTTAGTCAAGCTCGCATCAGCTGACTCTCAGCTGATCCACCTCTACTTATAGGAATACAATGCCTATCAATGTATACATATATAAGCTTTGAAGATAATGGTCCTGACAGAACAATGGGAATTTGCATTAATCACTGTCTCCAGAGTTTACACCTTTTGAGGGAAGTAGAGCTGTGTGTCGTCTGCATAGCTGTGTTAAGCAATTTGGTTCTTTCTCAGTATTTGGCTCATTGGGAGCCTACACAGTACATGTTGAATAGGAGTGGCGCAAGAATTGAGCCTTGAGGGACTCCGCATGTCATGGATGTCCACTCAGACTTATGGTCTCATATACTCGCATTATAACCTCTTCCTTCTAAGTATGACCTGAACCATTTTAGGACTATCAAAGAAAACTCCATCCAGTTTTCCAACTTGTCAAGAGAAGTATGTCGCGATCGACAGTGTCAAACGCAGCACTGAGGTCGAGTAGTACCAGTACTGATCATGTGCCTGTATCAGTATTTAAGTGAATATCGTTTATTATCTTTATGAGCGCTGTCTCTGTGCTGTAACTGAGTAAAATGAGAATAAGCTGTCAGATGCCATGTCCCTAATTTATAGCGAAACATCTAGCATTAATAAGATCTCCAATGGATTCATTAAAAGTAGTTATTACTCCACCACCAGCGTTACACTATTATCCAAAGTCATTGAATGTCAAATTTGTGGTTTCGGGAAACTAGATAGTTGATTTCTTCAATGATGCATCGTACTATGGTAGTTATGGGGCTAGTTATGTCATTGTACTGGAAACTCACCCCTGGTTGGGCCACAGACATGAATGATTCCTCAGATCAGAGGGTGTGTTTTCAGACATTTTCTTATTGTTTCTCTTAAATGTCATGCATTTGTATTCTCATCAATGTCTTATTATTCATTTTAGGCACCAAAAGCAGATGTTCTCCCATCTCTTTTCGGCCCCCGAGCATCGAGCCTCGTCGGCCTGGCTCATCAAACTGCCCACTGTCTCGTGTCGCTCAGGAGATCAGGGAGGTCCAGACTGTGGAGCACCTTGATCTCCAGGACTCTAATGAGGATGAGGATGATTGCCTGGCTCTGGCCTGCCTTGAAGAAGAGTTCAGAAATATGAGCACTACACCATTAGATCAGGGTGAGGAGACTTAGTGACTAAGACTTGTCTGGACTGCAGTTACTCAAATTAAGGATTAAAAAAGTGAGTGTAACACCATATAAATAAAGGACAAGAAGATATAAAAGTTAGATCTGTAGCTATACGTAGTTAGACTATAAAATGGCCTTTATAGCCATTATTTGGTGCAGATTATTAGAATAACACCTCCAGACATATTAGTTCAAATAGAAGATTTTTCTTTTTTGTGTGTTATATCGGAAACTGTCACTAATTGTTAAGGGCTTTCAAATGCTGCATTGTGCAAATATAAAATGTTTAAAAATGTCCGAATGAATTCTGAATCTTACTGCTGCTTGTTACTGAGTAAAAAACACATTTATTTCTGATTTGTACTCATATACTTATCAAATATCCTTTTCATATGAACAGCAGTAAAACATGGTACAATATGGTAACAATTTATAATGCCTATATCATTTTAAACATTATATACTCTAAATACAAAATAAAATACATTTTATAGTATATACTATTAGATTTGTTTTATGTTTTTAAAGCTCACCAATGTTTTAAAGCTTATGCTCACCAATTAAAAATACAGTAGAGTAATATTGTGAAATATTGCAGTGTTTTTTTTATTTGAATGTATTTTAAAGTGCCCCTATATTTTTTTTTTGAAAATTCCCTTTTATGCTGTGTGTAATATATCTGTTTGTGAATGTAAACGTTCTGCAAAGTTTTAACGTCGAAAGTGCACGACCCGTATGAGTCGGTTTTTTTTTTATTCGAATCCTACTGCCCGCGAACAACTTGGCCAGCCCACAACAGGTTGTTTTACTGACAACTGCTTCTCAAAACTCTGAGTTTTGAGAAGGATTCGCAAAACGCTTGCTCTAGAAAGATGGGTCAGTGCTTAGTTTATTTGGACTAGCTTGCTAATTGTCCTCATGTTATTACTGTGAGTGTCTTACTGAAATTCTTCTGCTAAGCAGCTGTGGGCCGCTATTACCTAAAATTGTGTCTATTAGGCCTCGTTTACACTGCATGGTTCAAGTGACCCAAATCCGATTTTTTCCTCTCATGTGGCACAGATCGGATATGACCGGTGAACACGTGTAAGCAGGAAAAACACGTATGGTTTCCGATTTTCTCAGATCGGATTCAGGCCTCATTCATATGTGGTAATAAATCGTATATGAATCAGATACGGGCATTTGCGTGTGCCATGTAAGCAGACAAATCGGATATTCCCAAGTAAACGCGAGTCATGCGTCATTAAAAACTGTGCGATTATAGGCGCGATCTGCGCGATTGAAGAAAGGATACACACAGTGGAGCAATGCGGAGGTTTCATGTCTTTTGAGTGTTTGGGGTGAAGAGTGCAGGCGAAAATGCAGGGTTGTTACAGAAATAAATCCGTTTTTGAAGACATTTCACGAGATATGAGGCATCGTTTTAAGTGCTCATGGCCAGAGCCTCTCTTTTTTTCTCCGCCGTACGAGACCAATGTTTTGATGACTTATTGAAATATTGTGGAAAGAAAACACTGGATAATTTTATTCGCATCCGCATCCATTGAATTTCGTGCCATTTTGCTTAATTTCCTGGTTTAGAACCTTCAGAACGTCTGCATTTGGTAGTTTCAGCAGGGTATAGTGTGAATGCAAAAATCGGATCACTTTTAAAAGATGATGTAAGCAGGTCATCAAAAAAATCGGATATGGTCAGAAAATCGGATTCGGGCATCAAGACCTGCAGTGTAAATGCAGCCTTAATGCAGAATGTAAGTCATTCTTACTACTTTGATTAGTTTTACAAACGTATGTTACATCAGTCATTCACATTAGTGCTCCACGAACAAATGCACCGTTATTTTTATAGTTCCTGCATGCATGTACACTGCAATAAATTAGAAATATAAACATCATTTTGTTGATGGACATACTCTTGTTAATGCTGATGGGTCGAATTACAGTTGAAAAATTTTATAATGGATCTCAAACTGAGTAGTCTATCAATGAGATATGTCCTGCTGAAGTCGTCCTTGCTGGATGGAGGTTCTGGTTGAATAACTAGTTCTTCCAATGTTTCATCTTCATCATCACACTCGCATTCTGATTGATATTGTAAAATTGGCGTCATTGTTACTGTCTTTACAGTTCAATCACTGAGCTTTAGGAAGTGTCCACACAGAGCTGATTACCAGTTATGGTAATGGCATGTAGCTTTCGACAGGGTCTGTATGGTTTAGACAAATGACAACAGACTGGGCCATCTGGCCAATCAGAGCAGAGTAGCTCTCAGAAAGGAGGGATTTAGAGAGATTGATTCATCCATCGATTTGTATGAGAATCATTGAAAAATGTGGTGATGTACACAAATTTAGCAGAGAATAGTAACAAGAAGAAATGTTTAATTTGGAAAGGGCCATTTTCCATTTGCTTTTGGCTGTTTGTAACTGTAGTAGTAACTGATTGTTACTACTGGTTGCCAAGGTAACAAAGTTAGACTTGTCTAACACTACAGACCGGTCTAAAATAGCTTTGTGAAACCGATCCCAGACAAGGGAAACCCTGTCTTAATGATAGGCTGAATAAAAATATCTAACTCCTATACTGTACACCGGTCTTGTAATCTACGTTGCCTCGACAATGCGAGATAAGAGTCATTCATAATCGGCTTTCTTCCCTTGAGAAGAAAGTCAACAGGCGCAAGGCTGAAACACCTGAAAGCGCACGTCTTTTTCTTTTGCTGTACACTTTGAGATATTTCTCAATGAACACAGCCAGCACCCTCAAGAGCTGACTATGCATGCCTCGCATCCAAACAGTATCACACACTGATCACGTGTGTCACCTCCCGAAGTTTAACGTGGGCAGGAAGACACATGCTTTCACCTGTGCTTATGGTAACAATTCAAGTTCCCACATGTTACGTCATGATGCAGCACCAATCAGGATTGGATTAGTTTCGTTAATACTTCAGACGTGCTACGCTGGGGGCATTCCCCAAAGTGTCATATAGACGCAGTGTGAGTTCCCCCGAAAGGCAACAGTTGTGCTGCTTCATTTTTGTGGAAACTATAATACATTTTTCTCAGGATTCTTTCATGAATATTAAGTTCAAACGAACAGCATTTATTTAAAATAAAATTATAATAGTAACATTATTAATTACTTTACTGTCACTTTTGATTCATTTTCTGCAAATATTGAATGTACATGCATCAGTAAGAATGTTTGTTAATAACTTTAATGAATGATTTATGAAAGGCCTTTTAATGTGTTACCAAGAACATTAATATGTTTAGATTTTCCCCAGCACACACTCATGTGCCTAAATTATGTGCACGTGCCCCACAAAACAGCACACACCATGCGCTGGGTACCTGCTACTGTGGCATCTCGCTCATTAGATCCCCTTATTAGAGTCAGCTCATTAGTGTTCAGTCTGTACACTCATTAAAAAACCCTCTCTAGCCCAGCACATGCGTTCAGCCTTGATTAATTTGCTTATTTCAGCATTCATTCACATCCCGTAGGTGAACAGACACACTTATACGCTTACACTAACACAACTGCTGAGACCCACCACAGAGGTGCACCACTCATGCACAAACATGAAAATCTAGCTAAATCTAGCCAGATTTCATCTTCTCTTCAAAGATTACTGATGATATTTTTATGGGGTTTTTTTTCTCATTCGCTTTTAAAAGAGATTTAGCAATTTAGTAATGACGTTCAGATGCCTTGAGTGGACATCTTTGTGTATTTTCAAAATGTTTTTTTATAACCATATTTCTTTTGGAAAGTTGTATTTTCTAAGTTGTTTCAGTTGTATGACTGGCAGCCAAATAAAAACATAAAATGAAATGGTAAAGCATAATGACATGCTCTACAATTGAGAAGTTTGGGGTCTGTAGGATTTTTAAATGTTTTTGAAAGACTTTTCTTCTGTTCACCAAGGCTGCATTTACTTAATCAAAAATACAGTGAAAACAGTAATATAATGAAATACTAATACAGTTTAAAACAAACATTTTTTATGTGAATGTTTTGAAATATAATTTTATTCCAGTGAAAAGGGCAAAGCTGGAAATCAATCAGAAATCACTCTAACATGCTGATTTGCTGATGTTGAAAATAGTTGCTCTGCCTAATGTTTGTGGAAACATATTTTTCTTTTAGAATTCTTTGATGAACAGAAAGTTAAAAAAAAGTGTTAAAGGGACACTTCACCCATTTGCATTGAGGTTTGTATCTTAAGAAACCCAGTCATGTTTTTGAATGGTCATGGTTTATTTTCTTATTTTCCCCTGAGATGGGAGAAATAAGTATTTAAGTGTCCCACTTCCTGCTTTTTATGACATAAAAATCATCATTTTGCATCATAAAAAGCAGGAAGTCACATTTCTTTGTATAAGAGTTGAGACTACAAACATTAGCTCATCATTATTCCAGGGGGTGGGACCAACTCACGCTACACTCTAAAAAATGTGTTGGATTTACTTAAAATATATATGCACCATTTTTGCATCATACTTTTTAAGTAATCCCAACTTGGAATAATTTTACTTAAAATTAACAAGAAAATCTTTGTTATATGTACTTAATTATTTGAGCTCACGCAACATTCTTTAAAAATATATGCATCACATTACATATATTTTTAAGTAAAGAATGTCACGTGAACTAAAATATTTAAGTTTATTTTATGTAAAATTATTCCAAGTTAAAAATTTACTTAATTAAATGATTACGGATTACTTAAAAAGTATGATGCAAAAATGGTGCATATATCTTTTAAGTAAATCCAACACAGTGCAGGCCATGTGAGATCAAAACAAATCTTAGTTCTGTTAACTTAACATTTTAGCTCATTTATATATAAAAATAAGACAATTAAATCAGTTGAACCAACCATTTTAACTTATTTTAGATCTTCAGCTTACATGTCTTAAAATAAATTAAACATGCAAATCACACACAATAAAGCAATTAATTTAAACAAAACAGAAGTTAATTAATGACTTTTGTCCAGAGGTTTTGAACGAATCTCAAACGTACGGGTGAAAGATATGACCCGAGAAGGGTTTGGGGACAGGAGAAGCATGACACAGGTAAACATTGGGGTTGCATTTAAAGCTTCTTGACAAGCTAAATCTACAGAGAGATGCCGTATCCGTATATTTTGTGAAACAATGATGTCATGTCATGAGCTGAGCTGGTTGTCGATTGACAGCGACAACAACTCCCATGAGCCCACGCTCTTTCCTGACGTCATCAAAGTACGTCTTTTGTTATTATGTGAAATGAGTGACCCCTGGTGGCCAAAAAAATTACATATTGTATGTTTAAAATGATATGCTCGATTTACTTAATTTTGATGCAATTACTGTAGTAGTTGACATGCCTTATGTTTTTTTTTTCATTTTATTTATGCATACATTTAAGTGCACCCAGTAACTTATATGTTTGTGTTACACACATTATATAGACCATTTCAAAAGATGTAAACAACACTGGCCCAGAAGCACTTCCTGTTTCAGTTTTTTAACACTACATAAAAGCTGGGATAAAATACAACCAATAGAACATTTAAAACTGAATCAAAAAGTTAAACAAACATCTTTAAGAAGTTTTCTTTACATTTGAAATAAAGAAAACAGTTACAAACTGAAACAGGAAGTGCTTCTGGGCCAGTGTTGTTTACATCTTTTGAAATGGTCTATATGTTAAGTAACCGTTGAAAAGTTATGAATACTTAATTTTTTATGTTTGATCCAATTACTTTTTGTAAGTAATGGTTGTTCGGCCAACGAATCGTTTTTTAGAGTGTATGTAAGAACGAGCCAAATATTGAGTCTGGTAATAAAGCAAAATAACTGAGAATAATTAGAAATAGTCCTCAGATGACATGTCTGTAATTACATAAAACAAATCTAGCGTTTGTTGGATCTCAAACAGTTTCATTAAAAGTAATTATTACTCCACCATGTGCGAAACCAATGTGGTTGAACAATACTTTGCAACAGTGGGTTTAGGGAAACAGTCGTGACTAGCTAGTTGATTTCTCCAACGATGCATCGTACTATGGTAGTGAAGCAGTGAACTACGTTGTTGTTCGGGAAACGCACCCTTGGGCGGACTGCTGGTGCCTGTGCTCTCGCTGTGCGCTACGGATACAGATAGAGTACATCTGCTGCAGAAAATTGTTTGCCAATGAGTTTGCCAATGTAACGGGGTTTGTTGTTGGAAGGAGGAGGCGGGAACCGACGAGCATTTAAACATTTCAATAGTAAAATAAACAAATACAAAACAAAAGTATAAGCCAGCAGCCCCTTACACACAACAGAAACAAAACACAACATAAAATCAGCCCTGTTCCTCTCTCAATCTGCACTGTCGTCACTCCTCCGTGAGAGGTGCAAGACCGGTGCGTCTCACAGGTGTCGTTTATTCTCACTCACGCCACTGGCCTCGCACCGCTCTCATGTCGCCCTCGTCCTGCTCGCCACAGCCAACCAACTACCAATTTTGTGTGAAATGAATTTCAAACTTGGGTGGTAGCTAACGTTAGCCTTGTAGACAGAAGAGTGATTACTTAGTGATGTGTGGCCTGTTCTGAATTAGTGGGAGTGGCTTGCAGAGCTGTGCAATGTGGTGCATTGTGGGAGTTGCTGTCTTGCATACAAATGCGCCCTAAAGTCTTTTCTCGATCAAGAGGGCACTAAATTCAAAATTTATTTTACATTTCGACTACATATATGACCCACTTTCAATAAAGATTAATATTGAAATGGGTGAACCGCTCCTTTAAACGTACAATATGTAATTTTTTTGGCCACCAGGGGTCACTCATTTCACATAATAACAAAAGACGTACTTTGATGACGTCGGGAAAGAGCGTGGGCTCATGGGAGTTGTTGTCGCTGTCAATCGACAACCAGCTCAGCTCATGACATGACATCATTGTTTCACAAAATATACGAATATGGCATCTCTCTGTAGATTTAGCTTGTCAAGAAGCTTTAAATGCAACACCAATGTTTACCTGTGTCATGCTTCTCCTGTCCCCAAACCCTTTTTGGGTCATATCTTTCACCTGTACGTTTGAGCTTTACTGAGCTGTAGCAGCAGAAGGTGCAGGCAAAGCGTAATCGTGGTTTAAAACCAGACGAATATAAATATTTATATTACGGTCCTTCAATGAATGAGCTATTTTAGAACATTTTTCGGGCACACCGGATTTTATAAGCACGTAAGATACTGCAGTCAAACGTTTGACTGGGTTTGCGTTGTGCATCCACTATGTGCTAAAGGCTAAAGAGAATGCAGTGAATGCCCGGCGCCGCAGGTGAGGCGTTTATTTAATAAGCATGAGCGCGCTAAAGCGGGCACGTACATTCGCAACCTGACTCATATGAGTATTCAATGAGCGCGGCTCGCAAACAGCAACAGTTGGCTGATTTGAATGAGACGACCGGTTACTGTGAATGGGGAGCGCTATATGCGCGATAAAACCGAAAAAGTACAGATTGTGGCTTTAAGTGTATGTATGTATGTTTAACAAGTGTATGTTAAAAGGCAATCTACAATAAAATACCCTAAAATGTTTTCTTGGTAGGAATCTATGAGCAAGATTTACCAAATACCTCCCCCTCTATTGCCAACATCATCCATGTTCTTAAATATCAAGATTGCTACAAGCGTTTTTTAAGCATTAGTTATAAACCATGACAGCTTGCTCTGAGCAATAAGATTTATTTGTGTGTTTGTTGCTGTAATGATGGTATAGATGGTACACATTGGTCCTCCAGCAGTGTTGCTTTACCTTTCCTGTTAACATTATGCTTGTAATGTAATATTAGCATGTCTAAAGGCTGTGGCATATTTTTGGAAAGTGTTTTGTATTTCCGCTATGGCTCAAGAATTGCCTGTAAAACGTCCTTATCTGTGAGCCTCGGTTGTGTATGTGTATTTGTGTACTTTTTTTTGCACGATTAGACGGACAAATCTCTGCTGGAGGCTGACTGCTGCTTTGCTTTTGTTGCGTAGTGTGCTGTACGGTGCTGTAACGGGATTATAAGGCCTACTGAACACAGAGTATTTATGTGTGTGTGTGTGTGTGTGTGTGTGTGTGCGTGTGTGTCTGTGTGTGTGTGAACTTGTCTACCTATCTAAGAGGGGACTTTGGTGTCGTTACACACTCACCAACAGGGGACCGCCGAGCCAAGTGGGGACATTTTTCAAGTCCCCTGTTGGTTATGCCTTAAAGAGTACCTATTATGGATTTTTAAAAATTGCCCTTCATAGTGTTTAACATAGATCTAAGTGAACGAAAACATCCTGCAAAGTTTTAAACATGAAAGTTCATCGTATACAAAGTTATTGTCTTTCAAAAGTAAGAGTCGACTCTGAGTCGCTGATATGAATCGTTCGAAGAACGATGCTTTTCCTTTGTCTAGTTGACGTCAACTTGACAAGTTATTTGAATAAGAAACACCCACTTATTGCGCTCGGAGACGCCGAAACCGGAGCTCCAGGGGTGGCGGGCAAATCTGAAACTGGCCCAGGACGGGCCACCCTGCCTGGGCTGGCCAGGGAGGTCTGAGAGCATGGAGGTTTGGACCCACCACACCTTTTTGGACTCTGTCGTTTTTCGAGATCTGGGCTTCGGAAAACAATCATGTCGACGAGATGCTGTGGTTTGAAGTGCGACGCAAAATCGAACTTTTTTCACCTGCCAAGTGAGGAGTATTTGAAGACTAAGTGGCTGCAGTTCATATATACAAGTACTGCTATACCACACAAGTATAGCCCAAACCTTGTTCTGTGTTCGCGTCATTTTGAAGATGATTGCTTCACAAACCTAAACGCTATAAAGTATGGATTCGCGAGCCGGCTCTATCCTAACGAGCTGAGGATCTGAGGTGTGTTAAATAAGTGAGACATACACAATAGAGCATCACAGTCCCGCCCACAGCCGGTGCCGGAAGTAAAAATTCAATGCAATTTCTCCATTGACATTTGAGATATAAGCCATAAAAACGTAACCATACATGGTAGAGTTAAAACCAGCTACGGCTGTACTAAGCGGTTGTATATGCTCATATAAACGTCAAAAGTCCATGGGGCACTAACCTTGTTTTAAGATAAATGCCTTTTATTCGCGATGTATTGGATATGTACTTCATTACCCACAATCCTGAACAATCCCACAATCCAACAGTGATGCATCTGATTGGTGGAAGTCGTGTCACGTGTCTGAAACCCCGCGAAGGTACGTGAAGACTGAAGATCGCGTAATGACGTAGGGCTAAGTTCATTGGTCGCACTTCTGAGACGCCCGCGCGCCATTGGATGTGCATTTGCCACAGCTTAGCCAATGAGCGAGTCAGATACTCAATGTTTTTGCATGTTGAGCTGCAAATGCGTTTGCTTCAGTAAATCGAGGAAAATGAGTTTCCCTGCACATTCACTATATAAAATTCACTGGAGGAAAAAGTTCACGTGCCTGTCGTCAGATTTGGAAGTCGCTCAAAAGGCTCTTTCACGGTGGTTTTCAGACGACTTCAGTGAGGCGTGGTGGTTTATGGGAGGAGTAGTTCCTTTGCTCGGAAATGAATATATGAACACAGGCTTATATCCTCGACTTTTTTTAGATTTTCTCTTCGTTTTTTCACTCGAAATAATGTATTGTATGCTTATGAGTTCAGCCGTAGCTGATTATCCTCAGACATGCTCTAATACTCTTTAGATATAGATTTTACAAAATGTCAATGGGAGAAATGAATGGGAAATCACTTCCGGCACCAGCGGTCTCTCGGGCTGTGGGCGGGACTGTGATGCTCTATATGCAGAGCAGTGGTCGCGAGGACTGGAGTTGAGAACCCATTTAAGGTAATAAGAGTTCCGTTTTTCTGCACAGAGAATACCAATCACAATTGACTAGGTCATCTGACCAATCACCGCAGATTAGCATCACGCAAGGCGGGTTTTGGAAAAGGACTCGCTAAAACGATTCATATGGGAGTCAGTGGGCAAATCAGGTAAAAATAAATGCATATTATAAGACAACAAAAGTGTTTTTTGTCATTGCATGCTTGTAAAACTGTTGTTGGGGACTCCCAGAACAATATTAAGAACATTTTAAATGCCATAACACTTTAAAACATGTTAAAATCAACTAAAAAACGCTCTGGTGAATTTTTTTTTAACTTTTGACCAAGTAGGAACTTACATGTGTGTGTGTGTGTGTGTGTTTAAGCCCATACTCAGCAGCGCTCCTGTAGGCTGGAGCAGGAACTGCAGTGGCCCACTAACACACGTGGTTCACACTTCTCTATTGTCTGAGTGGCTGGCTGTCCCAGAGCCTCTGAGACTGTAGAGCTGCTTAGTTAAGGTGCTTTCAGTAAATTTAATAACCCCACGCTATTTACTAAGGCTTAACTAATGAAAATACAATTATTAAAACACCAACAATATTAAAGAATTTATAGCTTTGTAGCTGTATTTATAAACTGATGATTATTGTTTTAAAAGCATAATATAATGTGTTTTAATGATCAATATATAATTTCTAAATGAAGTATAGCATTATTTAAACCAGTTATTTAGGAGTTGTCAGTGGTTTATAAGATCACTTAGAAAGTGAGTAAATGATTAATAAACTATTTCAATGTACATTCTTACATCTTATTATTCAGACATATTGTCATATTTGGTAACACTTTATTTGAAGGGGTGTGCATAAGACTGACATGACAGTCATAAACATGACATAACACCTGTCATGAACATGAGGGGTTAGGGTCTTTATGAATGTTTATGACTTTTGTCATTAAGTGTCATTCGGTAAATTATGACACTTCCAATGCAAAGTTGACATTGTTTAAAATGTCTTTGTTATGACAACTTGACATTAACCAAGACAAAAATGTCTTGATTATGACAACTTGACATTAACACAGACAGAAATGTGTTTGTTATGACAACTACATTAACCAAGAAATCATAACCTGTCACAAATATGACATAACAGGTCTAATTATCAAACTTAAAGAAGTTATTTAGCTTTGCGTTAACATTACATTACCCTGTCATATGTGGTACCATAACACCATAACTCTGTCATGAATATTTTACTTGTCCTCAAGTAAAGTGGAACACATTGTACTTGTTATAAAGATGTCATTAAGGGTTATTACACTGTCAAATGCTGTCAAACAACAGTGTCATTGATATTTCCCCTTACCTCAAGTAAAGTGGAACACATTGGACTAGTTATAAAGATGTCAGGTTTGACAGGTGTAGAGAATTGAGGCGAATCAAACACAACTTAAATTAATCTCTCAAGGGATTCATCCACATGTGATTCAGCGTTCCAGAATCAAGTTCTGGACACCACATTCCAAAGTCCCAAGACGGCTCGAAGCTGTCTGCTCGGGGGCCAACCTCCCCCCTCAGGGAAGGGATTTATTGCCCCATAGACCCAAGAGATGGGCACTAAACAGGAAAAACGTGTCAATATGTTAATGTTTTACCAAGACAAATCGTCTCAGAAATGGTGGAACAAGATGCCTGACCACCAAAAGCCTGACCACCTTTGACCTCCCTCAGCATCATCTCTGTTGAGCAGGGACACAGACATAACACAGGCTCCAAGAGGATGCCACAGAACAAAGGCACTCATTTGAACCCTTGACAAAGATGTTCCACAGAACATCCTTGTACTCTTCCCCCATGAGTTGACCTCACTGCTGAGATCTGAGATCTCACACATAAAATCACATAAACTCAATTCAGAACAATTTTCAATTAACTTCTACTCAAACATTCAATTCTGTTTGACACAGTTGTTTTTCTACAATACATTTGTTTATTATGCTTAGATCACATATTAATCATGTAATTGTTATTAGTTATTGTGATTGTTTATAACCCTAGAGTGTGAATGCAGCGTGTTTCATATCAAATGAACCGTATTCCCTTAATTCAAAAGATGGCTTTATTGAAATCTGTCTAAAAGGCTTTATTTTATGATTATAATATATAATCTTAAACTGTGTTCTCTTGTTTCTCTGCTAAATGCTGGAGACCAGGCAGCTCACAGACCATCCATAAATTATGATAGAAGATAGATCCACCTCCGAAGTGAAGCTAGAGTTTCATTGGCCAGAAGTTTCTAAGAGGTTGGACTGATTTTTAAGTTAAAGATCCGAACAAAGGAGCAAGACCTCAAGTTTTTGTTCTGTTACGTTCTGTTCATGCTCATGTTCTGATTTTCGTTCGTGTTCAGTTTGTAACTGTTAAGTTCGTGCCTCTCTCTAAAACAACCAAAGAGTGTTCTGTTCATGCTTATCTCTGAAGACAACAAAGAGCGTGTTTGCACGCTTAGACCAGCAGACAACAACCCATCAAGATTCGGGTTAATTCAGCTCATTCAAGCCATCTGTCTCGTTTTATTTTCATCTCTTTCCTTTATTTTCTTTTTCGTAAAAGTCTCGGTTCAAAGTTAAGTTTGCTGCAACGTTTCGTTTTTAAACATCTTCCTGCAACGCGCTTCGAACTGCAAAGACTTTTGATTCGGTCGCCAGTCACCCGTGACCTGCAAGCTCAGAACTCCCTTCCGGGGGTGAAAAATTAAGTTTCTCCAATCTTCTCAAAACTCTGGATTCTGATAGAGGGCCACGATAAATCGACCTGGGTGCAAAAATTGAGGCTCTAGACCAGAGCTGAGATATTGAAACTCAAAATTTTGACGAGAAAAAAAAATGACAGTGTTACCCCTTATGTTTTTTTTCGCGGGGTGAAAAATTAAGTTTATCCAATCTTCTCAAAACTCTGGATTCTGAAAGAGGGCCACGAGACATGGACCTGGGTGCAAAAATTGAGGCTCTAGACCCTTCCAGAGCTGATATATTGAAACTCAAAATTTTGACCAGAAAAAAAAAATGACAGTATTACCCCTTATGTATTTTTTTGCAGGGGGTGAAAAATTAAGTTTCTCCAATCTTCTCAAAACTCTGGATTCTGATAGAGGGTCACGAGACATGGACCTGGGTGCAAAAATTGAGGCTCTAGACCCTTCCAGAGCTGAGATATTGAAACTCAAAATTTTGACCAGAAAAAAAAATGACAGTGTTACCCCTTATGTTTTTTTTTCGGGGGGTGAAAAATTAAGTTTCTCCAATCTTCTCAAAACTCTGCATTCTGATAGAGGGCCACGAGACATGGACCTGGGTGCAAACATTGAGGCTCTAGACCCTTCCAGAGCTGAGATATTGAAACTCAAAATTTTGACCAGAAAAAAAATGACAGTGTTACCCCTTATGTTTTTTTTCAGGGGGTGAAAAATTAAGTTTCTCCAATCTTCTCAAAACTCTTGATTCTGATAGAGGGCCACGAACCATGGACCTGGGTGCAAAAAATGAGGCTTTAGACCCTTCCAGAGCTGAGATATTGAAACTCAAAATTTTGACCAGAAAAAAAAATGACAGTGTTACCCCTTATGTTTTTTTTCGGGGGGGTGAAAAATTAAGTTTCTCCAATCTTCTCAAAACTCTGGATTCTGATAGAGGTCCACGAGACATGGACCTGGGTGCAAAAAATTGAGGCTCTATACCCTTCCAGAGCTGAGATATTGAAACTCAAAATTTTGACCAGAAAAAAAATGAGTGTTACCCCTTATGTTTTTTTCGGGGGGTGAAAAATTAAGTTTCTCCAATCTTCTCAAGACTCTGGATTCTGATAGAGGGCCACGAGACATGGACCTGGGTGCAAAAATTGAGGCTCTAGACCCTTCCAGAACGGAGATATTGAAACTCAAAATTTTGACCAGAAAAAAAAAATGACAGTGTTACCCCTTATGTTTTTTTTCGGGGGGTGAAAAATTAAGTTTCTCCAATCTTCTCAAAACTCTGGATTCTGATAGAGGGCCACGAGACATGGACCTGGGTGCAAAAATTGAGGCTCTAGACCCTCCCAGAGCTGAGATATTGAAGCTGAAAATTTTTGAACAGAAAAAAAAATGAGAGTGTTACCCCTTATGTTTTTTTTTCGGGAGGTGAAAAATTAAGTTTCTCCAATCTTCTCAAAACTCTGGATTCTGACAGAGGGCCACGAGACATGGACCTGGGTGCAAAAATTGAGGCTCTAGACCCTTCCAGAGCTGAGATATTGAAACTCAAAATTTTGACCAGAAAAAAAATGACAGTGTTACCCCTTATGTTTTTTTTCATGGGGTGAAAAATTAAGTTTCTCCAATCTTCTCAAAACTCTGGATTCTGACAGAGGGCCACGAGACATGGACCTGGGTGCAAAAATTGAGGCTCTAGACCCTTCCAGAGATGAGAAATTGAAACGCAAAATTTTGACCAGAAAAAAAAAAATGACTGTTACCCCTTATGTTTTTTTTTCGGGGGGTGAAAAATTAAGTTTCTCCAATCTTCTCAAAACTCTGCATTCTGATAGAGGGCCACGAGACATGGACCTGGGTGCACAAATTGAGGCTCTAGACCCTTCCAGAGCTGATATATTGAAACTCAAAATTTTGACCAGAAAAAAAAAAAAATGACAGTGTTACCCCTTATGTTTTTTTTTTCGGGGGTTGAAAAATTAAGTTTCTCCAATCTTCTCAAAACTCTGGATTCTGATAGAGGGCCACGAGACATGGACCTGGGTGCAAAAATTGAGGCTCTAGACCCTTCCAGAGCTGAGATATTGAAACTCAAAATTTTGACCAGAAAAAAAATGACAGTGTTACCCCTTATGTTTTTTTTCAGGGGGTGAAAAATTAAGTTTCTCCAATCTTCTCAAAACTCTGGATTCTGATAGAGGGCCACGAGACATGGACCTGGGTGCAAAAATTGAGGCTCTAGACCCTTCCAGAGCTGAGATATTGAAACTCAAAATTTTGACCAGAAAAAAAAAATGACAGTGTTACCCCTTATGTTTTTTTTCGGGGGGTGAAAAATTAATTTTCTCCAATCTTCTCAAAACTCTGGATTCTGATAGAGGGCCACGATATATGGACCTGGGTGCAAAAATTGAGGCTCTAGATCCTTCCAGAGCTGAGATATTGAAACTCAAAATTTTGACCAGAAAAAAAAAATGACAGTGTTACCCCTTAAGTTTTTTTTTCCAGGGGGTGAAAAATTAAGTTTCTCCAATCTTCTCAAAACTCTGCATTCTGATAGAGGGCCACGAGACATGGACCTGGGTGCAAAAATTGAGGCTCTAGACCCTTCCAGAGCTGAGATATTGAAACTCAAAATTTTGACCAGAAAAAAAAATGACAATGTTAGCCCTTATGTTTTTTTTTTCGGGGGGTGAAAATTTAAGTTTCTCCAATCTTCTCAAAACTCTGGATTCTGATAGAGGGCCACGAGACATGGACCTGGGTGCAAAAATTGAGGCTCTAGACCCTTCCAGAGCTGAGATATTGAAACTCAAAATTTTGACCAGAAAAAAAAATGACAGTGTTCCCCCTTATGTTTTTTTTTTTTTCGGGGGGTGAAAATTTAAGTTTCTCCAATCTTCTCAAAACTCTGGTTTCTGATAGAGGGCCACGATACATGGACCTGGGTGCAACAATTGAGGCTCTAGACCCTTCCAGAGCTGAGATATTGAAACTCAAAATTTTGAACAGAAAAAAATGACAGTGTTACCCCTCATGTTTTTTTTTCGGGGGGTGAAAAATTAAGTTTCTCCAATCTTCTCAAAACTCTGGATTCTGATAGAGGGCCACGAGACATGGACCTGGGTGCAAAAATTGAGGCTCTAGACCCTTCCAGAGCTGAGATATTGAAACTCAAAATTTGGACCAGAAAAAAAGGACAGTGTTACCCCTTATGTTTTTTTTCAGGGGGTGAAAAATTAAGTTTCTCCAATCTTCTCAAAACTCTGGATTCTGATAGAGGGCCATGAGACATGGACCTGGGTGCAAAAATTGAGGCTCTAGACCCTTCCAGAGCTGAGATATTGAAACTCAAAATTTTGACCAGAAAAAAAAAATGACAGTGTTACCCCTTATGTTTTTTTTTTTCGGGGGGTGAAAAATTAAGTTTCTCCAATCTTCTCAAAACTCTGGATTCTGATAGAGGGCCACGAGATATGGACCTGGGTGCAAAAATTGAGGCTCTAGACCCTTCCAGAGCTGAGATATTGAAACTCAAAATTTTGACCAGAAAAAAAAAAATGACAGTGTTACCCCTTATGTTTTTTTTTTCGGGGGGTGAAAAATTAAGTTTCTCCAATCTTCTCAAAACTCTGGATTCTGATAGAGGGCCACGAGACATGGACCTGGGTGCAAAAATCGAGGCTCTAGACCCTTCCAGAGCTGAGATATTGAAACTCAAAATTTTGACCAGAAAAAAAAATGACAGTGTTACCCCTTATGTTTTTTTTTCGGGGGGTGAAAAATTAAGTTTCTCCAATCTTCTCAAAACTCTGGATTCTGATAGAGGGCCACGAGACATGGACCTGGGTGCAAAAATTGAGGCTCTAGACCCTCCCAGAGCTGAGATATTGAAGCTGAAAATTTTTGAACAGAAAAAAAAATGAGAGTGCTTACCCCTTATGTTTTTTTTCGGGAGGTGAAAAATTAAGTTACTCCAATCTTCTCAAAACTCTGGATTCTGATAGAGGGCCACGAGACATGGACCTGGGTGCAAAAATTGAGGCTCTAGACCCTTCCAGAGCTGAGATATTGAAACGCAAAATTTTGACCAGAAAAAAAATGACAGTGTTACCCCTTATGTTTTTTTTTCGGGGGGTGAAAAATTAAGTTTCTCCAATCTTCTCAAAACTCTGGATTCTGATAGAGGGCCACGAGACATGGACCTGGGTGCACAAATTGAGGCTCTAGACCCTTCCAGAGCTGATATATTGAAACTCACAATTTTGACCAGAAAAAAAAAATGACAGTGTTACCCCTTATGTTTTTTTTTCGGGGGTTGAAAAATTAAGTTTCTCCAATCTTCTCAAAACTCTGGATTCTGATAGAGGGCCACGAGACACGGACCTGGGTGCAAAAATTGAGGCTCTAGACCCTTCCAGAGCTGAGATATTGAAACTCAAAATTTTGACCAGAAAAAAAATGACAGTGTTACCCCTTATGTTTTTTTTCAGGGGGTGAAAAATTAAGTTTCTCCAATCTTCTCAAAACTCTTGATTCTGATAGAGGGCCACGAACCATGGACCTGGGTGCAAAAATTGAGGATCTAGACCCTTCCAGAGCTGAGATATTGAAACTCAAAATTTTGACCAGAAAAAAAAATGACAGTGTTACCCCTTATGTTTTTTTTCGGGGGGTGAAAAATTAAGTTTCTCCAATCTTCTCAAAACTCTGGATTCTGATAGAGGGCCACGGGACATGGACTTGGGTGCAAAAATTGAGGCTCTAAACCCTTCCAGAGCTGATATATTGAAACTCAAAATTTTGACCAGAAAAAAAAAAATGACAGTGTTACCCCTTATGTTTTTTTTCGGGGGGTGAAAAATTAAGTTTCTCCAATCTTCTCAAAACTCTGGTTTCTGATAGAGGGCCACGAGACATGGACCTGGGTGCAAAAATTGAGGCTCTAGACCCTTCCAGAGCTGAGATATTGAAACTCAAAATTTTGACCAGAAAAAAAAGGACAGTGTTACCCCTTATGTTTTTTTTTCGGGGGGTGAAAAATTAAGTTTCTCCAATCTTCTCAAAACTCTGGATTCTGATAGAGGGCCACGAGATATGGACCTGGGTGCAAAAATTGAGGCTCTAGACCCTACCAGAGCTGAGATATTGAAACTCAAAACTTTGAACAGAAAAAAAAATGACAGTGTTACCCCTTATGTTTTTTTTTCGGGGGGTGAAAAATTAAGTTTCTCCAATCTTCCCAAAACTCTGGATTCTGATAGAGGGCCACGAGACATGGACCTGGGTGAAAAAATTGAGGCTCTAGACCCTTCCAGAGCTGAGATATTGAAACTCAAAATTTTGACCAGAAAAAAAAATGACAGTGTTACCCCTTATGTTTTTTTTCGGGGGGTGAAAAATTAAGTTTCTCCAATCTTCTCAAAACTCTGGATTCTGATAGAGGGCCACGAGACATGGACCTGGGTGCAAAAATTGAGGCTCTAGACCCTTCCAGAGCTGAGATATTGAAACTCAAAATTTTGACCAGAAAAAAAAATGACAGTGTTACCCCTTATGTTTTTTTTCGGGGGGTGAAAAATTAAGTTTCTCCAATCTTCTCAAAACTCTGGATTCTGATAGAGGACCACGAGACATGGACCTGGGTGCAAAAATTGAGGCTCTAGACCCTTCCAGAGCTGAGATATTGAAACTCAAAATTTTGACCAGAAAAAAAAATGACAGTGTTACCCCTTATGTTTTTCTTCGGGGGATGAAAAATTAAGTTTCTCCAATCTTCTCAAAACTCTGGATTCTGATAGAGGGCCACGAGATATGGACCTGGGTGCAAAAATCAGCGCAGTCTCATCCCAATTCGTCATATAACTGACGTTTTGGGACGTCTTTTGACCATTCGTCAATATACGACTTTTTAGGGCCCCCTTAAACGTCGGTAGATGACGTTATGGGATCCTAACTCTACCCCAGACCTAAACCTAACCCTAAACCCAACTCGTCACCTAACTGACGTTAAAGGTAAAGCGTCAGTTGTATGACAACCCGGGATCGTCATCTACCGACGTTTAAGGGGGCCCTAAAAAGTCGTATATTGACGAATGGTCAAAAGACGTCCCAAAACGTCAGTTATATGACGAATTGGGATGAGACTGTGTTACAAAAATTGAGGCTCTAGACCCTTCCAGAGCTGAGATATTGAAACTCAAAGTTTTGACCAGAAAAAAAAAAATGACAGTGTTACCCCTTATGTTTTTTTTCGGGGGGTGAAAAATTAAGTTTCTCCAATCTTCTCAAAACTCTGGATTCTGATAGAGGGCCACGAGACATGGACCTGGGTGCAAAAATTGAGGCTCTAGACCCTTCCAGAGCTGAGATATTGAAATTTAAAATTTTGACCAGAAAAAAAAAATGACAGTGTTACCCCTTATGTTTTTTTTCGGGGGTGAAAAATTAAGTTTCTCCAATCTTCTCGAAACTCTGGATTCTGATAGAGGGCCACGAGACATGGACCTGGGTGCAAAAATTGAGGCTTTAGACCCTTCCAGAGCTGAGATATTGAAACTCAAAATTTTGACCAGAAAAAAAAATGACAGTGTTACCCCTTATGTTTTTTTTTCAGGGGGTGAAAAATTAAGTTTCTCCAATCTTCTCAAAACTCTGGATTCTGATAGAGGGCCACGAGACATGGACCTGGGTGCAAAAATTGAGGCTCTAGACCCTTCCAGAGCTGAGATATTGAAACTCAAAATTTTGACCAGAAAAAAAAATGACAGTGTTCCCCCTTATGTTTTTTTTTTTTCGGGGGGTGAAAATTTAAGTTTCTCCAATCTTCTCAAAACTCTGGTTTCTGATAGAGGGCCACGATACATGGACCTGGGTGCAACAATTGAGGCTCTAGACCCTTCCAGAGCTGAGATATTGAAACTCAAAATTTTGAACAGAAAAAAATGACAGTGTTACCCCTCATGTTTTTTTTTCGGGGGGTGAAAAATTAAGTTTCTCCAATCTTCTCAAAACTCTGGATTCTGATAGAGGGCCACGAGACATGGACCTGGGTGCAAAAATTGAGGCTCTAGACCCTTCCAGAGCTGAGATATTGAAACTCAAAATTTGGACCAGAAAAAAAGGACAGTGTTACCCCTTATGTTTTTTTTCAGGGGGTGAAAAATTAAGTTTCTCCAATCTTCTCAAAACTCTGGATTCTGATAGAGGGCCATGAGACATGGACCTGGGTGCAAAAATTGAGGCTCTAGACCCTTCCAGAGCTGAGATATTGAAACTCAAAATTTTGACCAGAAAAAAAAAATGACAGTGTTACCCCTTATGTTTTTTTTTTTCGGGGGGTGAAAAATTAAGTTTCTCCAATCTTCTCAAAACTCTGGATTCTGATAGAGGGCCACGAGATATGGACCTGGGTGCAAAAATTGAGGCTCTAGACCCTTCCAGAGCTGAGATATTGAAACTCAAAATTTTGACCAGAAAAAAAAAAAAATGACAGTGTTACCCCTTATGTTTTTTTTTTCGGGGGGTGAAAAATTAAGTTTCTCCAATCTTCTCAAAACTCTGGATTCTGATAGAGGGCCACGAGACATGGACCTGGGTGCAAAAATCGAGGCTCTAGACCCTTCCAGAGCTGAGATATTGAAACTCAAAATTTTGACCAGAAAAAAAAATGACAGTGTTACCCCTTATGTTTTTTTTTCGGGGGGTGAAAAATTAAGTTTCTCCAATCTTCTCAAAACTCTGGATTCTGATAGAGGGCCACGAGACATGGACCTGGGTGCAAAAATTGAGGCTCTAGACCCTCCCAGAGCTGAGATATTGAAGCTGAAAATTTTTGAACAGAAAAAAAAATGAGAGTGCTTACCCCTTATGTTTTTTTTTCGGGAGGTGAAAAATTAAGTTACTCCAATCTTCTCAAAACTCTGGATTCTGATAGAGGGCCACGAGACATGGACCTGGGTGCAAAAATTGAGGCTCTAGACCCTTCCAGAGCTGAGATATTGAAACGCAAAATTTTGACCAGAAAAAAAATGACAGTGTTACCCCTTATGTTTTTTTTTTCGGGGGGTGAAAAATTAAGTTTCTCCAATCTTCTCAAAACTCTGGATTCTGATAGAGGGCCACGAGACATGGACCTGGGTGCACAAATTGAGGCTCTAGACCCTTCCAGAGCTGATATATTGAAACTCACAATTTTGACCAGAAAAAAAAATGACAGTGTTACCCCTTATGTTTTTTTTTTCGGGGGTTGAAAAATTAAGTTTCTCCAATCTTCTCAAAACTCTGGATTCTGATAGAGGGCCACGAGACATGGACCTGGGTGCAAAAATTGAGGCTCTAGACCCTTCCAGAGCTGAGATATTGAAACTCAAAATTTTGACCAGAAAAAAAATGACAGTGTTACCCCTTATGTTTTTTTTCAGGGGGTGAAAAATTAAGTTTCTCCAATCTTCTCAAAACTCTTGATTCTGATAGAGGGCCACGAACCATGGACCTGGGTGCAAAAATTGAGGCTCTAGACCCTTCCAGAGCTGAGATATTGAAACTCAAAATTTTGACCAGAAAAAAAAATGACAGTGTTACCCCTTATGTTTTTTTTCGGGGGGTGAAAAATTAAGTTTCTCCAATCTTCTCAAAACTCTGGATTCTGATAGAGGGCCACGGGACATGGACTTGGGTGCAAAAATTGAGGCTCTAAACCCTTCCAGAGCTGATATATTGAAACTCAAAATTTTGACCAGAAAAAAAAAATGACAGTGTTACCCCTTATGTTTTTTTTCGGGGGGTGAAAAATTAAGTTTCTCCAATCTTCTCAAAACTCTGGTTTCTGATAGAGGGCCACGAGACATGGACCTGGGTGCAAAAATTGAGGCTCTAGACCCTTCCAGAGCTGAGATATTGAAACTCAAAATTTTGACCAGAAAAAAAAGGACAGTGTTACCCCTTATGTTTTTTTTTCGGGGGGTGAAAAATTAAGTTTCTCCAATCTTCTCAAAACTCTGGATTCTGATAGAGGGCCACGAGATATGGACCTGGGTGCAAAAATTGAGGCTCTAGACCCTACCAGAGCTGAGATATTGAAACTCAAAACTTTGAACAGAAAAAAAAAATGACAGTGTTACCCCTTATGTTTTTTTTTCGGGGGGTGAAAAATTAAGTTTCTCCAATCTTCCCAAAACTCTGGATTCTGATAGAGGGCCACGAGACATGGACCTGGGTGAAAAAATTGAGGCTCTAGACCCTTCCAGAGCTGAGATATTGAAACTCAAAATTTTGACCAGAAAAAAAAAATGACAGTGTTACCCCTTATGTTTTTTTTCGGGGGGTGAAAAATTAAGTTTCTCCAATCTTCTCAAAACTCTGGATTCTGATAGAGGGCCACGAGACATGGACCTGGGTGCAAAAATTGAGGCTCTAGACCCTTCCAGAGCTGAGATATTGAAACTCAAAATTTTGACCAGAAAAAAAAATGACAGTGTTACCCCTTATGTTTTTTTTCGGGGGGTGAAAAATTAAGTTTCTCCAATCTTCTCAAAACTCTGGATTCTGATAGAGGACCACGAGACATGGACCTGGGTGCAAAAATTGAGGCTCTAGACCCTTCCAGAGCTGAGATATTGAAAATCAAAATTTTGACCAGAAAAAAAAATGACAGTGTTACCCCTTATGTTTTTCTTCGGGGGATGAAAAATTAAGTTTCTCCAATCTTCTCAAAACTCTGGATTCTGATAGAGGGCCACGAGATATGGACCTGGGTGCAAAAATCAGCGCAGTCTCATCCCAATTCGTCATATAACTGACGTTTTGGGACGTCTTTTGACCATTCGTCAATATACGACTTTTTAGGGCCCCCTTAAACGTCGGTAGATGACGTTATGGGATCCTAACTCTACCCCAGACCTAAACCTAACCCTAAACCCAACTCGTCACCTAACTGACGTTAAAGGTAAAGCGTCAGTTGTATGACAACCCGGGATCGTCATCTACCGACGTTTAAGGGGGCCCTAAAAAGTCGTATATTGACGAATGGTCAAAAGACGTCCCAAAACGTCAGTTATATGACGAATTGGGATGAGACTGTGTTACAAAAATTGAGGCTCTAGACCCTTCCAGAGCTGAGATATTGAAACTCAAAGTTTTGACCAGAAAAAAAAAAAATGACAGTGTTACCCCTTATGTTTTTTTTCGGGGGGTGAAAAATTAAGTTTCTCCAATCTTCTCAAAACTCTGGATTCTGATAGAGGGCCACGAGACATGGACCTGGGTGCAAAAATTGAGGCTCTAGACCCTTCCAGAGCTGAGATATTGAAATTTAAAATTTTGACCAGAAAAAAAAAATGACAGTGTTACCCCTTATGTTTTTTTTCGGGGGGTGAAAAATTAAGTTTCTCCAATCTTCTCGAAACTCTGGATTCTGATAGAGGGCCACGAGACATGGACCTGGGTGCAAAAATTGAGGCTTTAGACCCTTCCAGAGCTGAGATATTGAAACTCAAAATTTTGACCAGAAAAAAAAATGACAGTGTTACCCCTTATGTTTTTTTTTCAGGGGGTGAAAAATTAAGTTTCTCCAATCTTCTCAAAACTCTGGATTCTGATAGAGGGCCACGAGACATGGACCTGGGTGAAAAAATTGAGGCTCTAGACCCTTCCAGAGCTGAGATATTGAAACTGAAAATTTTGACCAGAAAAAAAAATGACAGTGTTACCCCTTATGTTTTTTTTTTCGGGGGGTGAAAAATTAAGTTTCTCCGATCTTCTCAAAACTCTGGATTCTGATAGAGGGCCACGAGACATGGACCTGGGTGCAAAAATTGAGGCTCTAGACCCTTCCAGAGCTGAGATATTGAAACTCAAAATTTTGAACAGAAAAAAAAAATGACAGTGTTACCCCTTATGTTTTTTTTCGGGGGGTGAAAAATTAAGTTTCTCCAATCTTCTGAAAACTCTGGATTCTGATAGAGGGCCACGAGACATGGACCTGGGTGCAAAAATTGAGGCTCTAGACCCTTCCAGAGCTGAGATATTGAAACTCAAAATTTTGACCAGAAAAAAAAAATGACAGTGTTACCCCTTATGTTTTTTTTGGGGGGGGGTGAAAAATTAAGTTTCTCCAATCTTCTCAAAACTCTGGATTCTGATAGAGGGCCACGATACATGGACCTGGGTGCAAAAATTGAGGCTCTAGACCCTTCCAGAGCTGAGATATTGAAACTCAAAATTTTGACCAGAAAAAAAAAATGACAGTGTTACCCCTTATGTTTTTTTTCGGGGGGTGAAAAATTAAGTTTCTCCAATCTTCTCAAAACTCTGGATTCTGATAGAGGGCCACGAGACATGGACCTGGGTGCAAAAATTGAGGCTCTAGACCCTTCCAGAGCTGAGATATTGAAACTCAAAATTTTGACCAGAAAAAAAAAAATGACAGTGTTACCCCTTATGTTTTTTTTTTCGGGGGGTGAAAAATTAAGTTTCACCAATCTCCTCAAAACTCTGGATTCTGATAGAGGGCCATGAGATATGGACCTGGGTGCAAAAATTGAGGCTCTAGACCCTTCCAGAGCTGAGATATTGAAACTCAAAACTTTGAACAGAAAAAAAAAATGACAGTGTTACCCCTTATGTTTTTTTTTTCGGGGGGTTAAAAATTAAGTTTCTCCAATCTTCTCAAAACTCTGGATTCTGATAGAGGGCCACGAGACATGGACCTGGGTGCAAAAATTGAGGCTCTAGACCCTTCCAGAGCTGAGATATTGAAACTCAAAATTTTGACCAGAAAAAAAAATGAAAGTGTTACCCCTTATGTTTTTTTTTCGGGGGGTGAAAAATTAAGTTTCTCCAATCTTCTCAAAACTCTGGTTTCTGATAGAGGGCCACGAGACATGGACCTGGGTGCAAAAATTGAGGCTCTAGACCCTTCCAGAGCTGAGATATTGAAACTCAAAATTTTGACCAGAAAAAAAAATGACAGTGTTACCCCTTATGTTTTTTTTCGGGGGGTGAAAAATTAAGTTTCTCCAATCTTCTCAAAACTCTGGATTCTGATAGATGGCCACGAGACATGGACCTGGGTGCAAAAATTGAGGCTCTAGACCCTTCCAGAGCTGAGATATTGAAACTCAAAATTTTGACCAGAAAAAAATTGACAGTGTCACCCCTTATGTTTTTTTTTCGGGGGGTGAAAAATTAAGTTTTTCCAATCTTCTCAAAACTCTGGATTCTGATAGAGGGCCACGAGACATGGACCTGGGTGCAAAAATTGAGGCTCTAGACCCTTCCAGAGCTGAGATATTGAAACTCAAAATTTTGACCAGAAAAAAAAAAGACAGTGTTACCCCTTATGTTTTTTTTCGGGGGGTGAAAAATTAAGTTTCTCCAATCTTCTCAAAACTCTGGTTTCTGATAGAGGGCCACGAGACATGGACCTGGGTGCAAAAATTGAGGCTCTAGACCCTTCCAGAGCTGAGATATTGAAACTCAAAATTTTGACCAGAAAAAAAAAATGACAGTGTTACCCCTTATGTTTTTTTTTCGGGGGGTGAAAAATTAAGTTTCTCCAATCTTTTCAAAACTCTGGATTCTGATAGAGGGCCACGAGACATGGACCTGGGTGCAAAAATTGAGGCTTTAGACCCTTCCAGAGCTGAGATATTGAAACTCAAAATTTTGACCAGAAAAAAAATGACAGTGTTACCCCTTATGTTTTTTTTCGGGTGGTGAAAAATTAAGTTTCTCCAATCTTCTCAAAACTCTGGATTCTGATAGAGCGCCACGAGACATGGACCTGGGTGCAAAAATTGAGGCTCTAGACCCTTCCAGAGCTCAGATATTGAAACTCAAAATTTTGACCAGAAAAAAAAATGACAGTGTTACCCCTTATGTTTTTTTTCGGGGGGTGAAAATTTAAGTTTCTCCAATCTTCTCAAAACTCTGGATTCTGATAGAGGGCCACGAGACATGGACCTGGGTGCAAAAATTGAGGCTCTAGACCCTTCCAGAGCTGAGATATTGAAATTTAAAATTTTGACCAGAAAAAAAAATGACAGTGTTACCCCTTATGTTTTTTTTCGGGGGGTGAAAAATTAAGTTTCTCCAATCTTCTCAAAACTCTGGATTCTGATAGAGGGCCACGAGACATGGACCTGGGTGCAAAAATTGAGGCTCTAGACCCTTCCAGAGCTGAGATATTGAAACTCAAAATTTTGACCAGAAAAAAAAAATGACAGTGTTACCCCTTATGTTTTTTTTCAGGGGGTGAAAAATTAAGTTTCTCCAATCTTCTCAAAACTCTGGATTCTGATAGAGGGCCACGAGACATGGACCTGGGTGCAAAAATTGAGGCTCTAGACCCTTCCAGAGCTGAAATATTGAAACTCAAAATTTTGACCAGAAAAAAAAAAAATGACAGTGTTACCCCTTATGTTTTTTTTCGGGGGGTGAAAAATTAAGTTTCTCCAATCTTCTCAAAACTCTGGATTCTGATAGAGAGCCACGAGACATGGACCTGGGTGCAAAAATTGAGGCTCTAGACCCTTCCAGAGCTGAGATATTGAAACTCAAAAATTTGACCAGAAAAAAAAAATGACAGTGTTACCCCTTATGTTTTTTTTCGGGGGGTGAAAAATTAAGTTTCTCCAATCTTCTCGAAACTCTGGATTCTGATAGAGGGCCACGAGACATGGACCTGAGTGCAAAAATTGAGGCTTTAGACCCTTCCAGAGCTGAGATATTGAAACTCAAAATTTTGACCAGAAAAAAAAAATGACAGTGTTACCCCTTATGTTTTTTTTCAGGGGGTGAAAAATTAAGTTTCTCCAATCTTCTCAAAACTCTGGATTCTGATAGAGGGCCACGAGACATGGACCTGGGTGCAAAAAATGAGGCTCTAGACGCTTCCAGAGCTGAGATATTGAAACTCAAAATTTTGACCAGAAAAAAAAATTACAGTGTTACCCCTTATGTTTTTTTTCGGGGGGTGAAAATTTAAGTTTCTCCAATCTTCTCAAAACTCTGGTTTCTGATAGAGGGCCACGATACATGGACCTGGGTGCAACAATTGAGGCTCTAGACCCTTCCAGAGCTGAGATATTGAAACTCAAAATTTTGAACAGAAAAAAAATGACAGTGTTACCCCTCATGTTTTTTTTTCGGGGGGTGAAAAATTAAGTTTCTCCAATCTTCTCAAAACTCTGGATTCTGATAGAGGGCCACGAGACATGGACCTGGGTGCAAAAATTGAGGCTCTAGACCCTTCCAGAGCTGAGATATTGAAACTCAAAATTTGGACCAGAAAAAAAGGACAGTGTTACCCCTTATGTTTTTTTTCAGGGGGTGAAAAATTAAGTTTCTCCAATCTTCTCAAAACTCTGGATTCTGATAGAGGGCCATGAGACATGGACCTGGGTGCAAAAATTGAGGCTCTAGACCCTTCCAGAGCTGAGATATTGAAACTCAAAATTTTGACCAGAAAAAAAAAATGACAGTGTTACCCCTTATGTTTTTTTTTTTTCGGGGGGTGAAAAATTAAGTTTCTCCAATCTTCTCAAAACTCTGGATTCTGATAGAGGGCCACGAGATATGGACCTGGGTGCAAAAATTGAGGCTCTAGACCCTTCCAGAGCTGAGATATTGAAACTCAAAATTTTGACCAGAAAAAAAAAAAATGACAGTGTTACCCCTTATGTTTTTTTTTTTCGGGGGGTGAAAAATTAAGTTTCTCCAATCTTCTCAAAACTCTGGATTCTGATAGAGGGCCACGAGACATGGACCTGGGTGCAAAAATCGAGGCTCTAGACCCTTCCAGAGCTGAGATATTGAAACTCAAAATTTTGACCAGAAAAAAAAATGACAGTGTTACCCCTTATGTTTTTTTTTCGGGGGGTGAAAAATTAAGTTTCTCCAATCTTCTCAAAACTCTGGATTCTGATAGAGGGCCACGAGACATGGACCTGGGTGCAAAAATTGAGGCTCTAGACCCTCCCAGAGCTGAGATATTGAAGCTGAAAATTTTTGAACAGAAAAAAAAATGAGAGTGTTACCCCTTATGTTTTTTTTTCGGGAGGTGAAAAATTAAGTTACTCCAATCTTCTCAAAACTCTGGATTCTGATAGAGGGCCACGAGACATGGACCTGGGTGCAAAAATTGAGGCTCTAGACCCTTCCAGAGATGAGAAATTGAAACGCAAAATTTTGACCAGAAAAAAAAAATGACAGTGTTACCCCTTATGTTTTTTTTTCGGGGGGTGAAAAATTAAGTTTCTCCAATCTTCTCAAAACTCTGGATTCTGATAGAGGGCCAAGAGACATGGACCTGGGTGCACAAATTGAGGCTCTAGACCCTTCCAGAGCTGATATATTGAAACTCACAATTTTGACCAGAAAAAAAAAAAATGACAGTGTTACCCCTTATGTTTTTTTTTTCGGGGGTTGAAAAATTAAGTTTCTCCAATCTTCTCAAAACTCTGGATTCTGATAGAGGGCCACGAGACATGGACCTGGGTGCAAAAATTGAGGCTCTAGACCCTTCCAGAGCTGAGATATTGAAACTCAAAATTTTGACCAGAAAAAAAATGACAGTGTTACCCCTTATGTTTTTTTTCAGGGGGTGAAAAATTAAGTTTCTCCAATCTTCTCAAAACTCTTGATTCTGATAGAGGGCCACGAACCATGGACCTGGGTGCAAAAATTGAGGCTCTAGACCCTTCCAGAGCTGAGATATTGAAACTCAAAATTTTGACCAGAAAAAAAAATGACAGTGTTACCCCTTATGTTTTTTTTTCCGGGGGTGAAAAATTAAGTTTCTCCAATCTTCTCAAAACTCTGGATTCTGATAGAGGGCCACGAGACATGGACCTGGGTGCAAAAATTGAGGCTCTAGACCCTTCCAGAGCTGAGATATTGAAACTCAAAATTTTGACCAGAAAAAAAAATGACAGTGTTACCCCTTATGTTTTTTTTCGGGGGGTGAAAAATTAAGTTTCTCCAATCTTCTCAAAACTCTGGATTCTGATAGAGGGCCACGGGACATGGACTTGGGTGCAAAAATTGAGGCTCTAAACCCTTCCAGAGCTGATATATTGAAACTCAAAATTTTGATCAGAAAAAAAAAATGACAGTGTTACCCCTTATGTTTTTTTTCGGGGGGTGAAAAATTAAGTTTCTCCAATCTTCTCAAAACTCTGGTTTCTGATAGAGGGCCACGAGACATGGACCTGGGTGCAAAAATTGAGGCTCTAGACCCTTCCAGAGCTGAGATATTGAAACTCAAAATTTTGACCAGAAAAAAAAGGACAGTGTTACCCCTTATGTTTTTTTTTCGGGGGGTGAAAAATTAAGTTTCTCCAATCTTCTCAAAACTCTGGATTCTGATAGAGGGCCACGAGATATGGACCTGGGTGCAAAAATTGAGGCTCTAGACCCTACCAGAGCTGAGATATTGAAACTCAAAACTTTGAACAGAAAAAAAAAATGACAGTGTTACCCCTTATGTTTTTTTTTCGGGGGGTGAAAAATTAAGTTTCTCCAATCTTCCCAAAACTCTGGATTCTGATAGAGGGCCACGAGACATAGACCTGGGTGCAAAAATTGAGGCTCTAGACCCTTCCAGAGCTGAGATATTGAAACTCAAAGTTTTGACCAGAAAAAAAAAATGACAGTGTTACCCCTTATGTTTTTTTTCGGGGGGTGAAAAATTAAGTTTCTCCAATCTTCTCAAAACTCTGGATTCTGATAGAGGGCCACGAGACATGGACCTGGGTGCAAAAATTGAGGCTCTAGACCCTTCCAGAGCTGAGATATTGAAATTTAAAATTTTGACCAGAAAAAAAATGACAGTGTTACCCCTTATGTTTTTTTTCGGGGGGTGAAAAATTAAGTTTCTCCAATCTTCTCGAAACTCTGGATTCTGATAGAGGGCCACGAGACATGGACCTGGGTGCAAAAATTGAGGCTCTAGACCCTTCCAGAGCTGAGATATTGAAACTCAAAATTTTGACCAGAAAAAAAAGGACAGTGTTACCCCTTATGTTTTTTTTTCGGGGGGTGAAAAATTAAGTTTCTCCAATCTTCTCAAAACTCTGGATTCTGATAGAGGGCCACGAGATATGGACCTGGGTGCAAAAATTGAGGCTCTAGACCCTACCAGAGCTGAGATATTGAAACTCAAAACTTTGAACAGAAAAAAAAAATGACAGTGTTACCCCTTATGTTTTTTTTTCGGGGGGTGAAAAATTAAGTTTCTCCAATCTTCCCAAAACTCTGGATTCTGATAGAGGGCCACGAGACATAGACCTGGGTGCAAAAATTGAGGCTCTAGACCCTTCCAGAGCTGAGATATTGAAACTCAAAATTTTGACCAGAAAAAAAAAATGACAGTGTTACCCCTTATGTTTTTTTTCGGGGGGTGAAAAATTAAGTTTCTCCAATCTTCTCAAAACTCTGGATTCTGATAGAGGGCCACGAGACATGGACCTGGGTGCAAAAATTGAGGCTCTAGACCCTTCCAGAGCTGAGATATTGAAACTCAAAATTTTGACCAGAAAAAAAAATGACAGTGCTACCCCTTATGTTTTTTTTCGGGGGGTGAAAAATTAAGTTTCTCCAATCTTCTCAAAACTCTGGATTCTGATAGAGGACCACGAGACATGGACCTGGGTGCAAAAATTGAGGCTCTAGACCCTTCCAGAGCTGAGATATTGAAACTCAAAATTTTGACCAGAAAAAAAAATGACAGTGTTACCCCTTATGTTTTTCTTCGGGGGATGAAAAATTAAGTTTCTCCAATCTTCTCAAAACTCTGGATTCTGATAGAGGGCCACGAGATATGGACCTGGGTGCAAAAATCAGCGCAGTCTCATCCCAATTCGTCATATAACTGACGTTTTGGGACGTCTTTTGACCATTCGTCAATATACGACTTTTTAGGGCCCCCTTAAACGTCGGTAGATGACGTTATGGGATCCTAACTCTACCCCAGACCTAAACCTAACCCTAAACCCAACTCGTCACCTAACTGACGTTAAAGGTAAAGCGTCAGTTGTATGACAACCCGGGATCGTCATCTACCGACGTTTAAGGGGGCCCTAAAAAGTCGTATATTGACGAATGGTCAAAAGACGTCCCAAAACGTCAGTTATATGACGAATTGGGATGAGACTGTGTTACAAAAATTGACGCTCTAGACCCTTCCAGAGCTGAGATATTGAAACTCAAAGTTTTGACCAGAAAAAAAAAATGACAGTGTTACCCCTTATGTTTTTTTTCGGGGGGTGAAAAATTAAGTTTCTCCAATCTTCTCAAAACTCTGGATTCTGATAGAGGGCCACGAGACATGGACCTGGGTGCAAAAATTGAGGCTCTAGACCCTTCCAGAGCTGAGATATTGAAATTTAAAATTTTGACCAGAAAAAAAATGACAGTGTTACCCCTTATGTTTTTTTTCGGGGGGTGAAAAATTAAGTTTCTCCAATCTTCTCGAAACTCTGGATTCTGATAGAGGGCCACGAGACATGGACCTGGGTGCAAAAATTGAGGCTTTAGACCCTTCCAGAGCTGAGATATTGAAACTCAAAATTTTGACCAGAAAAAAAAATGACAGTGTTACCCCTTATGTTTTTTTTTCAGGGGGTGAAAAATTAAGTTTCTCCAATCTTCTCAAAACTCTGGATTCTGATAGAGGGCCACGAGACATGGACCTGGGTGAAAAAATTGAGGCTCTAGACCCTTCCAGAGCTGAGATATTGAAACTGAAAATTTTGACCAGAAAAAAAAATGACAGTGTTACCCCTTATGTTTTTTTTTTCGGGGGGTGAAAAATTAAGTTTCTCCGATCTTCTCAAAACTCTGGATTCTGATAGAGGGCCACGAGACATGGACCTGGATGCAAAAATTGAGGCTCTAGACCCTTCCAGAGCTGAGATATTGAAACTCAAAATTTTGAACAGAAAAAAAAAATGACAGTGTTACCCCTTATGTTTTTTTTTCGGGGGGTGAAAAATTAAGTTTCTCCAATCTTCTGAAAACTCTGGATTCTGATAGAGGGCCACGAGACATGGACCTGGGTGCAAAAATTGAGGCTCTAGACCCTTCCAGAGCTGAGATATTGAAACTCAAAATTTTGACCAGAAAAAAAAAAATGACAGTGTTACCCCTTATGTTTTTTTTTGGGGGGGGTGAAAAATTAAGTTTCTCCAATCTTCTCAAAACTCTGGATTCTGATAGAGGGCCACGATACATGGACCTGGGTGCAAAAATTGAGGCTCTAGACCCTTCCAGAGCTGAGATATTGAAACTCAAAATTTTGACCAGAAAAAAAAAATGACAGTGTTACCCCTTATGTTTTTTTTCGGGGGGTTAAAAATTAAGTTTCTCCAATCTTCTCAAAACTCTGGATTCTGATAGAGGGCCACGAGACATGGACCTGGGTGCAAAAATTGAGGCTCTAGACCCTTCCAGAGCTGAGATATTGAAACTCAAAATTTTGACCAGAAAAAAAAAAAATGAAAGTGTTACCCCTTATGTTTTTTTTTCGGGGGGTGAAAAATTAAGTTTCTCCAATCTTCTCAAAACTCTGGTTTCTGATAGAGGGCCACGAGACATGGACCTGGGTGCAAAAATTGAGGCTCTAGACCCTTCCAGAGCTGAGATATTGAAACTCAAAATTTTGACCAGAAAAAAAAATGACAGTGTTACCCCTTATGTTTTTTTTCGGGGGGTGAAAAATTAAGTTTCTCCAATCTTCTCAAAACTCTGGATTCTGATAGATGGCCACGAGACATGGACCTGGGTGCAAAAATTGAGGCTCTAGACCCTTCCAGAGCTGAGATATTGAAACTCAAAATTTTGACCAGAAAAAAATTGACAGTGTCACCCCTTATGTTTTTTTTTCGGGGGGTGAAAAATTAAGTTTTTCCAATCTTCTCAAAACTCTGGATTCTGATAGAGGGCCACGAGACATGGACCTGGGTGCAAAAATTGAGGCTCTAGACCCTTCCAGAGCTGAGATATTGAAACTCAAAATTTTGACCAGAAAAAAAAAAAGACAGTGTTACCCCTTATGTTTTTTTTCGGGGGGTGAAAAATTAAGTTTCTCCAATCTTCTCGAAACTCTGGATTCTGATAGAGGGCCACGAGACATGGACCTGGGTGCAAAAATTGAGGCTTTAGACCCTTCCAGAGCTGAGATATTGAAACTCAAAATTTTGACCAGAAAAAAAAATGACAGTGTTACCCCTTATGTTTTTTTTTCAGGGGGTGAAAAATTAAGTTTCTCCAATCTTCTCAAAACTCTGGATTCTGATAGAGGGCCACGAGACATGGACCTGGGTGAAAAAATTGAGGCTCTAGACCCTTCCAGAGCTGAGATATTGAAACTGAAAATTTTGACCAGAAAAAAAAATGACAGTGTTACCCCTTATGTTTTTTTTTTCGGGGGGTGAAAAATTAAGTTTCTCCGATCTTCTCAAAACTCTGGATTCTGATAGAGGGCCACGAGACATGGACCTGGATGCAAAAATTGAGGCTCTAGACCCTTCCAGAGCTGAGATATTGAAACTCAAAATTTTGAACAGAAAAAAAAAATGACAGTGTTACCCCTTATGTTTTTTTTTCGGGGGGTGAAAAATTAAGTTTCTCCAATCTTCTGAAAACTCTGGATTCTGATAGAGGGCCACGAGACATGGACCTGGGTGCAAAAATTGAGGCTCTAGACCCTTCCAGAGCTGAGATATTGAAACTCAAAATTTTGACCAGAAAAAAAAAAATGACAGTGTTACCCCTTATGTTTTTTTTTGGGGGGGGTGAAAAATTAAGTTTCTCCAATCTTCTCAAAACTCTGGATTCTGATAGAGGGCCACGATACATGGACCTGGGTGCAAAAATTGAGGCTCTAGACCCTTCCAGAGCTGAGATATTGAAACTCAAAATTTTGACCAGAAAAAAAAAATGACAGTGTTACCCCTTATGTTTTTTTTCGGGGGGTGAAAAATTAAGTTTCTCCAATCTTCTCAAAACTCTGGATTCTGATAGAGGGCCACGAGACATGGACCTGGGTGCAAAAATTGAGGCTCTAGACCCTTCCAGAGCTGAGATATTGAAACTCAAAATTTTGACCAGAAAAAAAAAAAAATGACAGTGTTACCCCTTATGTTTTTTTTTTCGGGGGGTGAAAAATTAAGTTTCACCAATCTTCTCAAAACTCTGGATTCTGATAGAGGGCCATGAGATATGGACCTGGGTGCAAAAATTGAGGCTCTAGACCCTTCCAGAGCTGAGATATTGAAACTCAAAACTTTGAACAGAAAAAAAAAAATGACAGTGTTACCCCTTATGTTTTTTTTTCGGGGGGTTAAAAATTAAGTTTCTCCAATCTTCTCAAAACTCTGGATTCTGATAGAGGGCCACGAGACATGGACCTGGGTGCAAAAATTGAGGCTCTAGACCCTTCCAGAGCTGAGATATTGAAACTCAAAATTTTGACCAGAAAAAAAAAAATGAAAGTGTTACCCCTTATGTTTTTTTTTCGGGGGGTGAAAAATTAAGTTTCTCCAATCTTCTCAAAACTCTGGTTTCTGATAGAGGGCCACGAGACATGGACCTGGGTGCAAAAATTGAGGCTCTAGACCCTTCCAGAGCTGAGATATTGAAACTCAAAATTTTGACCAGAAAAAAAAATGACAGTGTTACCCCTTATGTTTTTTTTCGGGGGGTGAAAAATTAAGTTTCTCCAATCTTCTCAAAACTCTGGATTCTGATAGATGGCCACGAGACATGGACCTGGGTGCAAAAATTGAGGCTCTAGACCCTTCCAGAGCTGAGATATTGAAACTCAAAATTTTGACCAGAAAAAAATTGACAGTGTCACCCCTTATGTTTTTTTTTCGGGGGGTGAAAAATTAAGTTTTTCCAATCTTCTCAAAACTCTGGATTCTGATAGAGGGCCACGAGACATGGACCTGGGTGCAAAAATTGAGGCTCTAGACCCTTCCAGAGCTGAGATATTGAAACTCAAAATTTTGACCAGAAAAAAAAAAGACAGTGTTACCCCTTATGTTTTTTTTCGGGGGGTGAAAAATTAAGTTTCTCCAATCTTCTCAAAACTCTGGTTTCTGATAGAGGGCCACGAGACATGGACCTGGGTGCAAAAATTGAGGCTCTAGACCCTTCCAGAGCTGAGATATTGAAACTCAAAATTTTGACCAGAAAAAAAAAATGACAGTGTTACCCCTTATGTTTTTTTTTTCGGGGGGTGAAAAATTAAGTTTCTCCAATCTTTTCAAAACTCTGGATTCTGATAGAGGGCCACGAGACATGGACCTGGGTGCAAAAATTGAGGCTTTAGACCCTTCCAGAGCTGAGATATTGAAACTCAAAATTTTGACCAGAAAAAAAAATGACAGTGTTACCCCTTATGTTTTTTTTTCGGGTGGTGAAAAATTAAGTTTCTCCAATCTTCTCAAAACTCTGGATTCTGATAGAGGGCCACGAGACATGGACCTGGGTGCAAAAATTGAGGCTCTAGACCCTTCCAGAGCTGAGATATTGAAACTCAAAATTTTGACCAGAAAAAAAAAATGACAGTGTTACCCCTTATGTTTTTTTTTCGGGGGGTGAAAAAATAAGTTTCTCCAATCTTCTCAAAACTCTGGATTCTGATAGAGCGCCACGAGACATGGACCTGGGTGCAAAAATTGAGGCTCTAGACCCTTCCAGAGCTCAGATATTGAAACTCAAAATTTTGACCAGAAAAAAAAATGACAGTGTTACCCCTTATGTTTTTTTTCGGGGGGTGAAAATTTAAGTTTCTCCAATCTTCTCAAAACTCTGGATTCTGATAGAGGGCCACGAGACATGGACCTGGGTGCAAAAATTGAGGCTCTAGACCCTTCCAGAGCTGAGATATTGAAATTTAAAATTTTGACCATAAAAAAAAAATGACAGTGTTACCCCTTATGTTTTTTTTTCGGGGGGTGAAAAATTAAGTTTCTCCAATCTTCTCAAAACTCTGGATTCTGATAGAGGGCCACGAGACATGGACCTGGGTGCAAAAATTGAGGCTCTAGACCCTTCCAGAGCTGAGATATTGAAACTCAAAATTTTGACCAGAAAAAAAAAATGACAGTGTTACCCCTTATGTTTTTTTTCAGGGGGTGAAAAATTAAGTTTCTCCGATCTTCTCAAAACTCTGGATTCTGATAGAGGGCCACGAGACATGGACCTGGGTGCAAAAATTGAGGCTCTAGACCCTTCCAGAGCTGAAATATTGAAACTCAAAATTTTGACCAGAAAAAAAAAATGACAGTGTTACCCCTTATGTTTTTTTTCGGGGGGTGAAAAATTAAGTTTCTCCAATCTTCTCAAAACTCTGGATTCTGATAGAGGGCCACGAGACATGGACCTGGGTGCAAAAATTGAGGCTCTAGACCCTTCCAGAGCTGAGATATTGAAACTCAAAATTTTGACCAGAAAAAAAAATGACAGTGTTACCCCTTATGTTTTTTTTCGGGGGGTGAAAAAATAAGTTTCTCCAATCTTCTCAAAACTCTGGATTCTGATAGAGCGCCACGAGACATGGACCTGGGTGCAAAAATTGAGGCTTTAGACCCTTCCAGAGCTCAGATATTGAAACTCAAAATTTTGACCAGAAAAAAAAATGACAGTGTTACCCCTTATGTTTTTTTTCGGGGGGTGAAAATTTAAGTTTCTCCAATCTTCTCAAAACTCTGGATTCTGATAGAGGGCCACGAGACATGGACCTGGGTGCAAAAATTGAGGCTCTAGACCCTTCCAGAGCTGAGATATTGAAATTTAAAATTTTGACCAGAAAAAAAAAATGACAGTGTTACCCCTTATGTTTTTTTTCGGGGGGTGAAAAATTAAGTTTCTCCAATCTTCTCAAAACTCTGGATTCTGATAGAGGGCCACGAGACATGGACCTGGGTGCAAAAATTGAGGCTCTAGACCCTTCCAGAGCTGAAATATTGAAACTCAAAATTTTGACCAGAAAAAAAAAATGACAGTGTTACCCCTTATG
Source organism: Cyprinella venusta (assembly GCA_038021265.1). Lineage (NCBI taxonomy): Eukaryota > Metazoa > Chordata > Actinopteri > Cypriniformes > Leuciscidae > Cyprinella > Cyprinella venusta. The sequence continues at coordinate 15,727,398 of CM075871.1, forward strand.
TTTTTTTTTCGGGGGGTGAAAAATTAAGTTTCTCCAATCTTCTCAAAACTCTGGATTCTGATAGAGAGCCACGAGACATGGACCTGGGTGCAAAAATTGAGGCTCTAGACCCTTCCAGAGCTGAGATATTGAAACTCAAAATTTTGACCAGAAAAAAAAATGACAGTGTTACCCCTTATGTTTTTTTTCGGGGGGTGAAAAATTAAGTTTCTCCAATCTTCTCGAAACTCTGGATTCTGATAGAGGGCCACGAGACATGGACCTGAGTGCAAAAATTGAGGCTTTAGACCCTTCCAGAGCTGAGATATTGAAACTCAAAATTTTGACCAGAAAAAAAAAATGACAGTGTTACCCCTTATGTTTTTTTTCAGGGGGTGAAAAATTAAGTTTCTCCAATCTTCTCAAAACTCTGGATTCTGATAGAGGGCCACGAGACATGGACCTGGGTGCAAAAAATGAGGCTCTAGACGCTTCCAGAGCTGAGATATTGAAACTCAAAATTTTGACCAGAAAAAAAAATTACAGTGTTACCCCTTATGTTTTTTTTCGGGGGGTGAAAAATTAAGTTTCTCCAATCTTCTCAAAACTCTGGATTCTGATAGAGGGCCACGAGACATGGACCTGGGTGCAAAAATTTAGGCTCTAGACCCTTCCAGAGCTGAGATATTGAAACTCAAAATTTTGACCAGAAAAAAAAATGACAGTGTTACCCCTTATGTTTTTTTTCGGGGGGTGAAAAATTAAGTTTCTCCAATCTTCTCAAAACTCTGGATTCTGATAGAGGGCCACGAGACATGGACCTGGGTGCATAAATTGAGGCTCTAGACCCTTCCAGAGCTGAGATATTGAAATTTAAAATTTTGACCAGAAAAAAAAATGACAGTGTTACCCCTTATGTTTTTTTTCGGGGGGTGAAAAATTAAGTTTCTCCAATCTTCTCGAAACTCTGGATTCTGATAGAGGGCCACGAGACATGGACCTGGGTGCAAAAATTGAGGCTTTAGACCCTTTCAGAGCTGAGATATTGAAACTCAAAAATTTGACCAGAAAAAAAAATGACAGTGTTACGCCTTATGTTTTTTTTCAGGGGGTGAAAAATTAAGTTTCTCCAATCTTCTCAAAACTCTGGATTCTGATAGAGGGCCACGAGACATGGACCTGGGTGCAAAAATTGAGGCTCTAGACCCTTCCAGAGCTGAGATATTGAAACTGAAAATTTTGACCAGAAAAAAAATGACAGTGTTACCCCTTATGTTTTTTTTTTCAGGTCCAAATTTTGACCTTCGATATCTCGGCTCTGGAAGGGTCTAGAGCCTCCAATTTTGCGCGCTGGTCCAAGTCTCGTGGCCCTCTGTCAGAATCCAGAGTTTCAAGAAGATCGGAGGGGGTCAAAATTTCGGCCAAAAAAAAAAAATGACAGTGTTACTCCTTATGTTTTTTTTCAGGTCCAAATTTTGACCTTCGATATCTCGGCTCTGGAAGGGTCTAGAGCCTCCATTTTTGCGCGCTGGTCCAAGTCTCGTGGCCCTCTGTCAGAATCCAGAGTTTCAAGAAGATCGGAGGGGGTCAAAATTTCGGCCAAAAAAAAAAAAATGACAGTGTTACCCCTTATGTTTTTTTTTCAGGTCCAAATTTTGACCTTCGATATCTCGGCTCTGGAAGGGTCTAGAGCCTCCAATTTTGCGCGCTGGTCCAAGTCTCGTGGCCCTCTGTCAGAATCCAGAGTTTCAAGAAGATCGGAGGGGGTCAAAATTTCGGCCAAAAAAAAAAAATGACAGTGTTACCCCTTATGTTTTTTTTTCAGGTCCAAATTTTGACCTTCGATATCTCGGCTCTGGAAGGGTCTAGAGCCTCCATTTTTGCGCGCTGGTCCAAGTCTCGTGGCCCTCTGTCAGAATCCAGAGTTTCAAGAAGATCGGAGGGGGTCAAAATTTCGGCCAAAAAAAAAATGACAGTGTTACCCCTTATGTTTTTTTTTTTCAGGTCCAAATTTTGACCTTCGATATCTCGGCTCTGGAAGGGTCTAGAGCCTCCATTTTTGCGCGCTGGTCCAAGTCTCGTGGCCCTCTGTCAGAATCCAGAGTTTCAAGAAGATCGGAGGGGGTCAAAATTTCGGCCAAAAAAAATGACAGTGTTACCCCTTATGTTTTTTTTTCAGGTCCAAATTTTGACCTTCGATATCTCGGCTCTGGAAGGGTCTAGAGCCCCCATTTTTGCGCGCTGGTCCAAGTCTCGTGGCCCTCTGTCAGAATCCAGAGTTTCAAGAAGATCGGAGGGGGTCAAAATTTCGGCCAAAAAAAAAAAAATGACAGTGTTACCCCTTATGTTTTTTTTTTCAGGTCCAAATTTTAACCTTCGATATCTCGGCTCTGGAAGGGTCTAGAGCCTCCATTTTTGCGCGCTGGTCCAAGTCTCGTGGCCCTCTGTCAGAATCCAGAGTTTCAAGAAGATCGTAGGGGGTCAAAATTTCGGCCAAAAAAAAAAAAAAAATGACAGTGTTACCTCTTATGTTTTTTTTCAGGTCCAAATTTTGACCTTCGATATCTCGGCTCTGGAAGGGTCTAGAGCCTCCATTTTTGCGCGCTGGTCCAAGTCTCGTGGCCCTCTGTCAGAATCCAGAGTTTCAAGAAGATCGGAGGGGGTCAAAATTTCGGCCAAAAAAAAAAAATGACAGTGTTACCCCTTATGTTTTTTTTTCAGGTCCAAATTTTGACCTTCGATATCTCGGCTCTGGAAGGGTCTAGAGCCTCCATTTTTGCGCGCTGGTCCAAGTCTCCTGGGCCTCTGTCAGAATCCAGAGTTTCAAGAAGATCGGAGGGGGTCAAAATTTTGGCCAAAAAAAAAAAAATTACAGTGTTACCCCTTATGTTTTTTTTTCAGGTCCAAATTTTTACCTTCGATATCTCGGCTCTGGAAGGGTCTAGAGCCTCCATTTTTGCGCGCTGGTCGAAGTCTCGTGGCCCTCTGTCAGAATCCAGAGTTTCAAGAAGATCGGAGGGGGTCAAAATTTCGGCCAAAAAAAAAAAAATGACAGTGTTACCCCTTATGTTTTTTTTTCAGGTCCAAATTTTGACCTTCGATATCTCGGCTCTGGAAGGGTCTAGAGCCTCCATTTTTGTGCGCTGGTCCAAGTCTCGTGGCCCTCTGTCAGAATCCAGAGTTTCAAGAAGATCGGAGAGGGTCAAAATTTCGGCCAAAAAAAAAAAAATGACAGTGTTACCCCTTATGTTTTTTTTTTCAGGTCCAAATTTTGACCTTCGATATCTCGGCTCTGGAAGGGTCTAGAGCCTCCATTTTTGCGCGCTGGTCCAAGTCTCGTGGCCCTCTGTCAGAATCCAGAGTTTCAAGAAGATCGGAGGGGGTCAAAATTTCGGCCAAAAAAAAAAATGACAGTGTTACCCCTTATGTTTTTTTTTCAGGTCCAAATTTTGACCTTCGATATCTCGGCTCTGGAAGGGTCTAGAGCCTCCATTTTTGTGCGCTGGTCCAAGTCTCGTGGCCCTCTGTCAGAATCCAGAGTTTCAAGAAGATCGGAGGGGGTCAAAATTTCGGCCAAAAAAAAAATGACAGTGTTACCCCTTATGTTTTTTTTTTTTCAGGTCCAAATTTTGACCTTCGATATCTCGGCTCCGGAAGGGTCTAGAGCCTCCATTTTTGCGCGCTGGTCCAAGTCTCGTGGCCCTCTGTCAGAATCCAGAGTTTCAAGAAGATCGGAGGGGGTCAACATTTCAGCCAAAAAAAAAAATGACAGTGTTACCCCTTATGTTTTTTTTCAGGTCCAAATTTTGACCTTCGATATCTCGGCTCTGGAAGGGTCTAGAGCCTCCAATTTTGCGCGCTGGTCCAAGTCTCGTGGCCCTCTGTCAGAATCCAGAGTTTCAAGAAGATCGGAGGGGGTCAAAATTTCGGCCAAAAAAAAAAAATGACAGTGTTACCCCTTATGTTTTTTTCAGGTCCAAATTTTGACCTTCGATATCTCGGCTCTGGAAGGGTCTAGAGCCTCCATTTTTGCGCGCTGGTCCAAGTCGCGTGGCCCTCTGTCAGAATCCAGAGTTTCAAGAAGATCGGAGGGGGTCAAAATTTCGGCCAAAAAAAAAAAAATGACAGTGTTACCCCTTATGTTTTTTTTTCAGGTCCAAATTTTGACCTTCGATATCTTGGCTCTGGAAGGGTCTAGAGCCTCCATTTTTGCGCGCTGGTCCAAGTCTCGTGGCCCTCTGTCAGAATCCAGAGTTTCAAGAAGATCGGAGGGGGTCAAAATTTCGGCCAAAAAAAAAAAAATGACAGTGTTACCCCTTATGTTTTTTTTTCAGGTCCAAATTTTGACCTTTGATATCTCGGCTCTGGAAGGGTCTAGAGCCTCCATTTTTGCGCGCTGCTCCAAGTCTCGTGGCCCTCTGTCAGAATCCAGAGTTTCAAGAAGATCAGAGGGGGTCAAAATTTCGGCCAAAAAAAAAATGACAATGTTACCCCTTATGTTTTTTTTCAGGTCCAAATTTTGACCTTCAATATCTCGGCTCTGGAAGGGTCTAGCCTCCATTTTTGCGCGCTGGTCCAAGTCTCGTGGCCCTCTGTCAGAATCCAGAGTTTCAAGAAGATCGGAGAAGATCAAGAAGATCAAAATTTTCAGTTTCAATATCTCAGCTCTGGAAGGGTCTAGAGCCTCAATTTTTGCACCCAGGTCCATGTCTCGTGGCCCTCTATCAGAATCCAGAGTTTCAAGAAGATCGGAGGGGGTCAAAATTTCGGCCAAAAAAAAAAATGACAGTGTTACCCCTTATGTTTTTTTTTCAGGTCCAAATTTTGACCTTCGATATCTCGGCTCTGGAAGGGTCTAGAGCCTCCATTTTTGCGCGCTGGTCCAAGTCTCGTGGCCCTCTGTCAGAATCCAGAGTTTCAAGAAGATCGGAGGGGGTCAAAATTTCGGCCAAAAAAAAAAAATGACAGTGTTACCCCTTATGTTTTTTTTTCAGGTCCAAATTTTGACCTTCGATATCTTGGCTCTGGAAGGGTCTAGAGCCTCCATTTTTGCGCGCTGGTCCAAGTCTCGTGGCCCTCTGTCAGAATCCAGAGTTTCAAGAAGATCGGAGGGGGTCAAAATTTCGGCCAAAAAAAAAAAATGACAGTGTTACCCCTTATGTTTTTTTTTTTTCAGGTCCAAATTTTGACCTTCGATATCTCGGCTCTGGAAGGGTCTAGAGCCTCCATTTTTGCGCGCTGGTCCAAGTCTCGTGGCCCTCTGTCAGAATCCAGAGTTTCAAGAAGATCGGAGGGGGTCAAAATTTCGGCCAAAAAAAAAATGACAGTGTTACCCCTTATGTTTTTTTTCAGGTCCAAATTTTGACCTTCGATATCTCGGCTCTGGAAGGGTCTAGAGCCTCCATTTTTGCGCGCTGGTCCAAGTCTCCTGGGCCTCTGTCAGAATCCAGAGTTTCAAGAAGATCGGAGGGGGTCAAAATTTCGGCCAAAAAAAAAAAAAATGACAGTGTTACCCCTTATGTTTTTTTTCAGGTCCAAATTTTGACCTTCGATATCTTGGCTCTGGAAGGGTCTAGAGCCTCCATTTTTGCGCGCTGGTCGAAGTCTCGTGGCCCTCTGTCAGAATCCAGAGTTTCAAGAAGATCGGAGGGGGTCAAAATTTCGGCCAAAAAAAAAAATGACAGTGTTACCCCTTATGTTTTTTTTTCAGGTCCAAATTTTGACCTTCGATATCTCGGCTCTGGAAGGGTCTAGAGCCTCCATTTTTGTGCGCTGGTCCAAGTCTCGTGGCCCTCTGTCAGAATCCAGAGTTTCAAGAAGATCGGAGGGGGTCAAAATTTCGGCCAAAAAAAAAATGACAGTGTTACCCCTTATGTTTTTTTTTTCAGGTCCAAATTTTGACCTTCGATATCTCGGCTCTGGAAGGGTCTAGAGCCTCCATTTTTGCAGGCTGGTCGAAGTCTCGTGGCCCTCTGTCAGAATCCAGAGTTTCAAGAAGATCGGAGGGGGTCAAAATTTCGGCCCCAAAAAAAAAATGACAGTGTTACCCCTTATGTTTTTTTTTCAGGTCCAAATTTTGACCTTCGATATCTCGGCTCTGGAAGGGTCTAGAGCCTCCAATTTTGCGCGCTGGTCCAAGTCTCGTGGCCCTCTGTCAGAATCCAGAGTTTCAAGAAGATCGGAGGGGGTCAAAATTTTGGCCAAAAAAAAAAAATGACAGTGTTACCCCTTATGTTTTTTTCAGGTCCAAATTTTGACCTTCGATATCTCGGCTCTGGAAGGGTCTAGAGCCTCCATTTTTGCGCGCTGGTCCAAGTCGCGTGGCCCTCTGTCAGAATCCAGAGTTTCAAGAAGATCGGAGGGGGTCAAAATTTCGGCCAAAAAAAAAAAAATGACAGTGTTACCCCTTATGTTTTTTTTTCAGGTCCAAATTTTGACCTTCGATATCTTGGCTCTGGAAGGGTCTAGAGCCTCCATTTTTGCGCGCTGGTCCAAGTCTCGTGGCCCTCTGTCAGAATCCAGAGTTTCAAGAAGATCGGAGGGGGTCAAAATTTCAGCCAAAAAAAAAAATGACAGTGTTACCCCTTATGTTTTTTTTTTTCAGGTCCAAATTTTGACCTTCGATATCTCGGCTCTGGACGGGTCTAGAGCCTCCATTTTTGCGCGCTGCTCCAAGTCTCGTGGCCCTCTGTCAGAATCCAGAGTTTCAAGAAGATCAGAGGGGGTCAAAATTTCGGCCAAAAAAAAAATGACAGTGTTACCCCTTATGTTTTTTTTCAGGTCCAAATTTTGACCTTCAATATCTCGGCTCTGGAAGGGTCTAGCCTCCATTTTTGCGCGCTGGTCCAAGTCTCGTGGCCCTCTGTCAGAATCCAGAGTTTCAAGAAGATCGGAGGGGGTCAAAATTTGGAACATAATAACTATTTGTAAACTGCTTGTAAAGACTTTATAGAACAGTCTTATGTAAAACAGCTTTCTATATGAAACGATATGTAAACTGCTTGTAAAGACTTTATAGAACAGTCTTTTATGTAAAACAGCTTTTATATGAAACCATATGTAAAAGACTTTATAGATAGTCTTCTGTTATACAGTTTTTATATGTAAACTGTTTATAATAAATACACAGAAACATATTGTAACAAATGTTTATTGGTTTTATAAGAAAGACACAGAAACATATTGTAACAAGAATGCTTTATTAATGGAATGTAACCAGTATTATGCATGTAAGTAGTAAAAGAAAAAATGTATTACCTTTATGTTGTGTTCCATACTAAAGCGAAGGATGCCTTTGCCTCATGCCTCGTGGCCCTCTGTCAGAATCCAGAGTTTCAAGAAGATCGGAGGGGGTCAAAATTTCGGCCAAAAAAACCCCCACAATGTTACGCCTTATGTTATACTAATAAATATAGTAATACTGTAACCACAGTGTTACCCAAAAAAAAAAAAAAAAACATAAGGGGTAACACTGTCATTTTTTTTTTTTGGCCGAAATTTTGACCCCCTCCGATCTTCTTTAAACTCTGGATTCTGACAGAGGGCCACGAGACTTCGACCAGCGCGCAAAAATGGAGGCTCTAGACCCTTCCAGAGCCGAGATATCGGATGTCAAAGTTTTGACCTGAAAAAAAAACATAAGGGGTAACACTGTCGTTTTTGGCCGAAATTTTGACCCCCTCCGATCTTCTTGAAACTCTGGATTCTGACAGAGGGCCACGAGACTTCGACCAGCGAGCAAAAATGGAGGCTCTAGACCCTACCAGAGCCGAGATATCGGATGTCAAAGTTTTGACCTGAAAAAAAAACATAAGGGGTAACACTGTCGTTTTTGGCCGGAATTTTGACCCCCTCCAATCTTCTTGAAACTCTGGATTCTGACAGAGGGCCACGAGACTTCGACCAGCGCGCAAAAATGGAGGCTCTAGACAGTGTTACCCCTTATGTTTTTTTTCAGGTCCAAATTTTGACCTGCGATATCTCGGCTCTGGAAGGGTCTAGAGCCTCCATTTTTGCGCGCTGGTCCAAGTCTCGTGGCCCTCTGTCAGAATCCAGAGTTTCAAGAAGATCGGAGGGGGTCAAAATTTCGGCCAAAAAAAAAATGACAGTGTTACCCCTTATGTTTTTTTTTCAGGTCCAAATTTTGACCTTCGATATCTTGGCTCTGGAAGGGTCTAGAGCCTCCATTTTTGCGCGCTGGTCCAAGTCTCGTGGCCCTCTGTCAGAATCCAGAGTTTCAAGAAGATCGGAGGGGGTCAAAATTTCGGCCAAAAAAAAAAAAATGACAGTGTTACCCCTTATGGTTTTTTTTTTCAGGTCCAAATTTTGACCTTCGATATCTCGGCTCTGGAAGGTTCTAGAGCCTCCATTTTTGCGCGCTGGTCCAAGTCTCGTGGCCCTCTGTCAGAATCCAGAGTTTCAAGAAGATCGGAGGGGGTCAAAATTTCGGCCAAAAAAAAAATGACAGTGTTACCCCTTATGTTTTTTTTCAGGTCCAAATTTTGACCTTCGATATCTCGGCTCTGGAAGGGTCTAGAGCCTCCATTTTTGCGCGCTGGTCCAAGTCTCCTGGGCCTCTGTCAGAATCCAGAGTTTCAAGAAGATCGGAGGGGGTCAAAATTTCGGCCAAAAAAAAAAAATGACAGTGTTACCCCTTATGTTTTTTTTCAGGTCCAAATTTTGACTTTCGATATCTTGGCTCTGGAAGGGTCTAGAGCCTCCATTTTTGCGCGCTGGTCGAAGTCTCGTGGCCCTCTGTCAGAATCCAGAGTTTCAAGAAGATCGGAGGGGGTCAAAATTTCGGCCAAAAAAAAAAATGACAGTGTTACCCCTTATGTTTTTTTTTCAGGTCCAAATTTTGACCTTCGATATCTCGGCTCTGGAAGGGTCTAGAGCCTCCATTTTTGCGCGCTGGTCGAAGTCTCGTGGCCCTCTGTCAGAATCCAGAGTTTCAAGAAGATCGGAGGGGGTCAAAATTTCGGCCAAAAAAAAAATGACAGTGTTACCCCTTATGTTTTTTTTTCAGGTCCAAATTTTGACCTTCGATATCTCGGCTCTGGAAGGGTCTAGAGCCTCCAATTTTGCGCGCTGGTCCAAGTCTCGTGGCCCTCTGTCAGAATCCAGAGTTTCAAGAAGATCGGAGGGGGTCAAAATTTCGGCCAAAAAAAAAAAATGACAGTGTTACCCCTTATGTTTTTTTCAGGTCCAAATTTTGACCTTCGATATCTCGGCTCTGGAAGGGTCTAGAGCCTCCATTTTTGCGCGCTGGTCCAAGTCGCGTGGCCCTCTGTCAGAATCCAGAGTTTCAAGAAGATCGGAGGGGGTCAAAATTTCGGCCAAAAAAAAAAAAAAAAATGACAGTGTTACCCCTTATGTTTTTTTTTCAGGTCCAAATTTTGACCTTCGATATCTTGGCTCTGGAAGGGTCTAGAGCCTCCATTTTTGCGCGCTGGTCCAAGTCTCGTGGCCCTCTGTCAGAATCCAGAGTTTCAAGAAGATCGGAGGGGGTCAAAATTTCGGCCAAAAAAACCCCCACAATGTTACCCCTTATGTTATACTAATAAATATAGTAATACTGTAACCACAGTGTTACCCAAAAAAAAAAAAAAAAACATAAGGGGTAACACTGTCATTTTTTTTTTTTGGCCGAAATTTTGACCCCCTCTGATCTTCTTTAAACTCTGGATTCTGACAGAGGGCCACGAGACTTCGACCAGTGTGCAAAAATGGAGGCTCTAGACCCTTCCAGAGCCGAGATATCGGATGTCAAAGTTTTGACCTGAAAAAAAAACATAAGGGGTAACACTGTCGTTTTTGGCCGAAATTTTGACCCCCTCCGATCTTCTTGAAACTCTGGATTCTGACAGAGGGCCACGAGACTTCGACCAGCGCGCAAAAATGGAGGCTCTAGACCCTTCCAGAGCCGAGATATCGGATGTTAAAGTTTTGACCTGAAAAAAAAACATAAGGGGTAACACTGTCGTTTTTGGCCGAAATTTTGACCCCCTCCGATCTTCTTGAAACTCTGGATTCTGACAGAGGGCCACGAGACTTCGACCAGCGCGCAAAAATGGAGGCTCTAGACCCTTCCAGAGCCGAGATATCGGATGTCAAAGTTTTGACCTGAAAAAAAAAAACATAAGGGGTAACACTGTCGTTTTTGGCCGAAATTTTGACCCCCTCCGATCTTCTTGAAACTCTGGATTCTGACAGAGGGCCACGAGACTTCGACCAGCGCGCAAAAATGGAGGCTCTAGACCCTTCCAGCGCCGAGATATCGGATGTCAAAGTTTTGACCCAAAAAAAAAAAACATAAGGGGTAACACTGTCGTTTTTGGCCGAAATTTTGACCCTCTCCGATCTTCTTGAAACTCTGGATTCTGACAGAGGGCCACGAGACTTCGACCAGCGCGCAAAAATGGAGGCTCTAGACCCTTCCAGAGCCGAGATATCGGATGTCAAAGTTTTGACCTGAAAAAAAAACATAAGGGGTAACACTGTCGTTTTTGGCCGAAATTTTGACCCCCTCCGATCTTCTTGAAACTCTGGATTCTGACAGAGGGCCACGAGACTTCGACCAGCGCGCAAAAATGGAGGCTCTAGACCCTTCCAGAGCCGAGATATCGGATGTCAAAGTTTTGACCTGAAAAAAAAAACATAAGGGGTAACACTGTCGTTTTTGGCCGAAATTTTGACCCCCTCCGATCTTCTTGAAACTCTGGATTCTGACAGAGGGCCACGAGACTTCGACCAGCGCGCAAAAATGGAGGCTCTAGACCCTTCCAGAGCCGAGATATCGAATGTCAAAGTTTTGACCTGAAAAAAAAACATAAGGGGTAACACTGTCGTTTTTGGCCGAAATTTTGACCCCCTCCGATCTTCTTGAAACTCTGGATTCTGACAGAGGGCCACGAGACTTCGACCAGCGCGCAAAAATGGAGGCTCTAGACCCTTCCAGAGCCGAGATATCGGATGTCAAAGTTTTGACTCGAAAAAAAAAACATAAGGGGTAACACTGTCGTTTTTGGCCGAAATTTTGACCCCCTCCGATCTTCTTGAAACTCTGGATTCTGACAGAGGGCCACGAGACTTCGACCAGCGCGCAAAAATGGAGGCTCTAGACCCTTCCAGAGCCGAGATATCGGATATCAAAGTTTTGATCTGAAAAAAAAAACATAAGGGGTAACACTGTCGTTTTTGGCCGAAATTTTGACCCCCTCCGATCTTCTTGAAACTCTGGATTCTGACAGAGGGCCACGAGACTTCGACCAGCGCGCAAAAATGGAGGCTCTAGACCCTTCCAGAGCCGAGATATCGGATGTCAAAGTTTTGACCTGAAAAAAAAAAAACATAAGGGGTAACACTGTCGTTTTTGGCCGAAATTTTGACCCCCTCCGATCTTCTTGAAACTCTGGATTCTGACAGAGGGCCACGAGACTTCGACCAGCGCGCAAAAATGGAGGCTCTAGACCCTTCTAGAGCCGAGATATCGGATGTCAAAGTTTTGACCCGAAAAAAAAAAAACATAAGGGGTAACACTGTCGTTTTTGGCCAAAATTTTGACCCTCTCCGATCTTCTTGAAACTCTGGATTCTGACAGAGGGCCACGAGACTTCGACCAACGTGCAAAAATGGAGGCTCTAGACCCTTCCAGAGCCGAGATATCGGATGTCAAAGTTTTGACCTGAAAAAAAAAACATAAGGGGTAACACTGTCGTTTTTGGCCGAAATTTTAAAAACCCTCCGATCTTCTTGAAACTCTGGATTCTGACAGAGGGCCACGAGACTTCGACCAGCGCGCAAAAATGGAGGCTCTAGACCCTACCAGAGCCGAGATATCGAAGGTCAAAGTTTTGACCTGAAAAAAAAAAACATAAGGGGTAACACTGTCGTTTTTGGCCGAAATTTTGACCCCCTCCGATCTTCTTGAAACTCTGGATTCTGACAGAGGGCCACGAGACTTCGACCAGCGCGCAAAAATGGAGGCTCTAGACCCTTCCAGAGCCGAGATATCGGATGTCAAAGTTTTGACGTGAAAAAAAAAACATAAGGGGTAACACTGTCGTTTTTGGCCGAAATTTTGACCCCCTCCGATCTTCTTGAAACTCTGGATTCTGACAGAGGGCCACGAGACTTTGACCAGCGCGCAAAAATGGAGGCTCTAGACCCTTCCAGAGCCGAGATATCGGATGTCAAAGTTTTGACCCGAAAAAAAAAACATAAGGGGTAACACTGTCATTTTTGGCCGAAATTTTGACCCTCTCCGATCTTCTTGAAACTCTGGATTCTGACAGAGGGCCACGAGACTTCGACCAGCGCGCAAAAATGGAGGCTCTAGACCCTTCCAGAGCCGAGATATCGGATGTCAAAGTTTTGACCTGAAAAAAAAAACATAAGGGGTAACACTGTCGTTTTTGGCCGAAATTTTGACCCCCTCCGATCTTCTTGAAACTCTGGATTCTGACAGAGGGCCACGAGACTTCGACCAGCGCGCAAAAATGGAGGCTCTAGACCCTTCCAGAGCCGAGATATCGGATGTCAAAGTTTTGACCTGAAAAAAAAACATAAGGGGTAACACTGTCGTTTTTGGCCGAAATTTTGACCCCCTCCGATCTTCTTGAAACTCTGGATTCTGACAGAGGGCCACGAGACTTCGACCAGCGAGCAAAAATGGAGGCTCTAGACCCTACCAGAGCCGAGATGTCGGATGTCAAAGTTTTGACCTGAAAAAAAAAAACATAAGGGGTAACACTGTCGTTTTTGGCCGAAATTTTGACCCCCTCCGATCTTCTTGAAACTCTGGATTCTGACAGAGGGCCACGAGACTTCGACCAGCGCGCAAAAATGGAGGCTCTAGACCCTTCCAGAGCCGAGATATCGGATGTCAAAGTTTTGACCTGAAAAAAAAAACATAAGGGGTAACACTGTCGTTTTTGGCCGAAATTTTGACCCCCTCCGATCTTCTTGAAACTCTGGATTCTGACAGAGGGCCACGAGACTTTGACCAGCGCGCAAAAATGGAGGCTCTAGACCCTTCCAGAGCCGAGATATCGGATGTCAAAGTTTTGACCCGAAAAAAAAAAACATAAGGGGTAACACTGTCGTTTTTGGCCGAAATTTTGACCCCCTCCGATCTTCTTGAAACTCTGGATTCTGACAGAGGGCCACGAGACTTCGACCAGCGCGCAAAAATGGAGGCTCTAGACCCTTCCAGAGCCGAGATATCGGATGTCAAAGTTTTGACGTGAAAAAAAAACATAAAGGGTAACACTGTCGTTTTTGGCCGAAATTTTGACCCCCTCCGATCTTCTTGAAACTCTGGATTCTGACAGAGGGCCGCGAGACTTCGACCAGCGCGCAAAAATGGAGGCTCTAGACCCTTCCAGAGCCGAGATATCGGATGTCAAAGTTTTGACCTGAAAAAAAAAACATAAGGGGTAACACTGTCGTTTTTGGCCGAAATTTTGACCCCCTCCGATCTTCTTGAAACTCTGGATTCTGACAGAGGGCCACGAGACTTCGACCAGCGCACAAAAATGGAGGCTCTAGACCCTACCAGAGCCGAGATATCGGATGTCAAAGTTTTGACCTGAAAAAAAAAACATAAGGGGTAACACTGTCGTTTTTGGCCGAAATTTTGACCCCCTCCGATCTTCTTGAAACTCTGGATTCTGACAGAGGGCCACGAGACTTCGACCAGCGCGCAAAAATGGAGGCTCTAGACCCTTCCAGAGCCGAGATATCGGATGTCAAAGTTTTGACGTGAAAAAAAAACATAAGGGGTAACACTGTCGTTTTTGGCCGAAATTTTGACCCCCTCCGATCTTCTTGAAACTCTGGATTCTGACAGAGGGCCACGAGACTTTGACCAGCGCGCAAAAATGGAGGCTCTAGACCCTTCCAGAGCCGAGATATCGGATGTCAAAATTTGGACCAGAAAAAAAAAAACATAAGGGGTAACACTGTCGTTTTTGGCCGAAATTTTGACCCCCTCCGATCTTCTTGAAACTCTGGATTCTGACAGAGGGCCACGAGACTTCGACCAGCGCGCAAAAATGGAGGCTCTAGACCCTTCCAGAGCCGAGATATCGGATGTCAAAGTTTTGACCTGAAAAAAAAAACATAAGGGGTAACACTGTCGTTTTTGGCCGAAATTTTGACCCCCTCCGATCTTCTTGAAACTCTGGATTCTGACAGAGGGCCACGAGACTTCGACCAGCGCGCAAAAATGGAGGCTCTAGACCCTTCCAGAGCCGAGATATCGGATGTCAAAGTTTTGACCTGAAAAAAAAAACATAAGGGGTAACACTGTCGTTTTTGGCCGAAATTTTGACCCCCTCCGATCTTCTTGAAACTCTGGATTCTGACAGAGGGCCACGAGACTTCGACAAGCGCGCAAAAATGGAGGCTCTAGACCCTTCCAGAGCCGAGATATCGGATGTCAAAGTTTTGACCCGAAAAAAAAACCATAAGGGGTAACACTGTCGTTTTTGGCCGAAATTTTGACCCTCTCCGATCTTCTTGAAACTCTGGATTCTGACAGAGGGCCACGAGACTTCGACCAGCGCGCAAAAATGGAGGCTCTAGACCCTTCCAGAGCCGAGACATCGGATGTCAAAGTTTTGACCTGAAAAAAAAAACATAAGGGGTAACACTGTCGTTTTTGGCCGAAATTTTGACCCCCTCCGATCTTCTTGAAACTCTGGATTCTGACAGAGGGTCACGAGACTTCGACCAGCGCGCAAAAATGGAGGCTCTAGACCCTTCCAGAGCCGAGATATCGGATGTCAAAGTTTTGACCTGAAAAAAAAAAACATAAGGGGTAACACTGTCGTTTTTGGGCGAAATTTTGACCCCCTCCGATCTTCTTGAAACTCTGGATTCTGACAGAGGGACAACGAGACTTCGACCAGCGCGCAAAAATGGAGGCTTAGACCCTTCCAGAGCCGAGATATCGGATGTCAAAGTTTTGACCTGAAAAAAAAACATAAGGGGTAACACTGTCGTTTTTGGCTGAAATTTTGACCCCCTCCGATCTTCTTGAAACTCTGGATTCTGACAGAGGGCCACGAGACTTCGACCAGCGCGCAAAAATGGAGGCTCTAGACCCTTCCAGAGCCGAGATATCGGATGTCAAAGTTTTGACCTGAAAAAAAAAACATAAGGGGTAACACTGTCGTTTTTGGCCGAAATTTTGACCCTCTCCGATCTTCTTGAAACTCTGGATTCTGACAGAGGGCCACGAGACTTCGACCAGCGCGCAAAAATGGAGGCTCTAGACCCTTCCAGAGCCGAGATATCGGATGTCAAAGTTTTGACCTGAAAAAAAAAACATAAGGGGTAACACTGTCGTTTTTGGCTGAAATTTTGACCCCCTCCGATCTTCTTGAAACTCTGGATTCTGACAGAGGGCCACGAGACTTCGACCAGCGCGCAAAAATGGAGGCTCTAGACCCTTCCAGAGCCGAGATATCAGATGTCAAAGTTTTGACCTGAAAAAAAAAAACATAAGGGGTAACACTGTCGTTTTTGGCCGAAATTTTGAACCCCTCCGATCTTCTTGAAACTCTGGATTCTGACAGAGGGCCACGAGACTTCGACCAGCGCGCAAAAATGGAGGCTCTAGACCCTTCCAGCGCCGAGATATCGGATGTCAAAGTTTTGACATAAAAAAAAAAACATAAGGGGTAACACTGTCGTTTTTGGCCGAAATTTTGACCCTCTCCGATCTTCTTGAAACTCTGGATTCTGACAGAGGGCCACGAGACTTCGACCAGCGCGCAAAAATGGAGGCTCTAGACCCTTCCAGAGCCGAGATATCGGATGTCAAAGTTTTGACCTGAAAAAAAAAAACATAAGGGGTAACACTGTCGTTTTTTGCCGAAATTTTGACCCCCTCCGATCTTCTTGAAACTCTGGATTCTGACAGAGGGCCACGAGACTTCGACCAGCGCGCAAAAATGGAGGCTCTAGACCCTTCCAGAGCCGAGATATCGGATGTCAAAGTTTTGACCTGAAAAAAAAAACATAAGGGGTAACACTGTCGTTTTTGGCCGAAATTTTGACCCCCTCCGATCTTCTTGAAACTCTGGATTCTGACAGAGGGCCACGAGACTTCGACCAGCGCGCAAAAATGGAGGCTCTAGACCCTTCCAGAGCCGAGATATCGGATGTCAAAGTTTTGACCCGAAAAAAAAAAAAACATAAGGGGTAACACTGTCGTTTTTGGCCGAAATTTTGACCCTCTCCGATCTTCTTGAAACGCTGGATTCTGACAGAGGGCCACGAGACTTCGACCAGCGCGCAAAAATGGAGGCTCTAGACCCTTCCAGAGCCGAGATATCGGATGTCAAAGTTTTGACCTGAAAAAAAAAAACATAAGGGGTAACACTGTCGTTTTTGGCCGAAATTTTGACCCCCTCCGATCTTCTTGAAACTCTGGACTCTGACAGAGGGTCACGAGACTTCGACCAGCGCGGAAAAATGGAGGCTCTAGACCCTTCCAGAGCCGAGATATCGGATGTCAAAGTTTTGACCCGAAAAAAAAAACATAAGGGGTAACACTGTCGTTTTTGGCCGAAATTTTGACCCTCTCCGATCTTCTTGAAACTCTGGATTCTGACAGAGGGCCACGAGACTTCGACCAGCGCGCAAAAATGGAGGCTCTAGACCCTTCCAGAGCCGAGATATCGGATGTCAAAGTTTTGACCTGAAAAAAAAACATAAGGGGTAACACTGTCGTTTTTGGCCGAAATTTTGACCCCCTCCGATCTTCTTGAAACTCTGGATTCTGACAGAGGGCCACGAGACTTCGACCAGCGCGCAAAAATGGAGGCTCTAGACCCTTCCAGAGCCGAGATATCGGATGTCAAAGTTTTGACCTGAAAAAAAAAAAAAACATAAGGGGTAACTCTGTCGTTTTTGGCCGAAATTTTGACCCCCTCCGATCTTCTTGAAACTCTGGATTCTGACAGAGGGCCACGAGACTTCGACCAGCGCGCAAAAATGGAGGCTCTAGACCCTTCCAGAGCCGAGATATCGGATGTCAAAGTTTTGACCTGAAAAAAAAACATAAGGGGTAACACTGTCGTTTTTGGCCGAAATTTTGACCCCCTCCGATCTTCTTGAAACTCTGGATTCTGACAGAGGGCCACGAGACTTCGACCAGCGCGCAAAAATGGAGGCTCTAGACCCTTCCAGAGCCGAGATATCGGATGTCAAAGTTTTGACCTGAAAAAAAAAAAACATAAGGGGTAACACTGTCGTTTTTGGCCGAAATTTTGACCCCCTCCGATCTTCTTGAAACTCTGGATTCTGACAGAGGGCCACGAGACTTCGACCAGCGCGCAAAAATGGAGGCTCTAGACCCTTCCAGAGCCGAGATATCGAATGTCAAAGTTTTGACCTGAAAAAAAAAACATAAGGGGTAACACTGTCATTTTTGGCCGAAATTTTGACCCCCTCCGATCTTCTTGAAACTCTGGATTCTGACAGAGGGCCACGAGACTTCGACCAGCGCGCAAAAATGGAGGCTCTAGACCCTTCCAGAGCCGAGATATCGGATGTCAAAGTTTTGACTCAAAAAAAAAAAAACATAAGGGGTAACACTGTCGTTTTTGGCCGAAATTTTGACCCCCTCCGATCTTCTTGAAACTCTGGATTCTGACAGAGGGCCACGAGACTTCGACCAGCGCGCAAAAATGGAGGCTCTAGACCCTTCCAGAGCCGAGATATCGGATGTCAAAGTTTTGATCTGAAAAAAAAAACATAAGGGGTAACACTGTCGTTTTTGGCCGAAATTTTGACCCCCTCCGATCTTCTTGAAACTCTGGATTCTGACAGAGGGCCACGAGACTTCGACCAGCGCGCAAAAATGGAGGCTCTAGACCCTTCCAGAGCCGAGATATCGGATGTCAAAGTTTTGACCTGAAAAAAAAAAACATAAGGGGTAACACTGTCGTTTTTGGCCGAAATTTTGACCCCCTCCGATGTTCTTGAAACTCTGGATTCTGACAGAGGGCCACGAGACTTCGACCAGCGCGCAAAAATGGAGGCTCTAGACCCTTCCAGAGCCGAGATATCGGATGTCAAAGTTTTGACCCGAAAAAAAAAACATAAGGGGTAACACTGTCGTTTTTGGCCAAAATTTTGACCCTCTCCGATCTTCTTGAAACTCTGGATTCTGACAGAGGGCCACGAGACTTCGACCAGCGTGCAAAAATGGAGGCTCTAGACCCTTCCAGAGCCGAGATATCGGATGTCAAAGTTTTGACCTGAAAAAAAAACATAAGGGGTAACACTGTCGTTTTTGGCCGAAATTTTAAAAACCCTCCGATCTTCTTGAAACTCTGGATTCTGACAGAGGGCCACGAGACTTCGACCAGCGCGCAAAAATGGAGGCTCTAGACCCTACCAGAGCCGAGATATCGGATGTCAAAGTTTTGACCTGAAAAAAAAAAACATAAGGGGTAACACTGTCGTTTTTGGCCGAAATTTTGACCCCCTCCGATCTTCTTGAAACTCTGGATTCTGACAGAGGGCCACGAGACTTCGACCAGCGCGCAAAAATGGAGGCTCTAGACCCTTCCAGAGCCGAGATATCGGATGTCAAAGTTTTGACGTGAAAAAAAAACATAAGGGGTAACACTGTCGTTTTTGGCCGAAATTTTGACCCCCTCCGATCTTCTTGAAACTCTGGATTCTGACAGAGGGCCACGAGACTTTGACCAGCGCGCAAAAATGGAGGCTCTAGACCCTTCCAGAGCCGAGATATCGGATGTCAAAGTTTTGACCCGAAAAAAAAAACATAAGGGGTAACACTGTCGTTTTTGGCCGAAATTTTGACCCTCTCCGATCTTCTTGAAACTCTGGATTCTGACAGAGGGCCACGAGACTTCGACCAGCGCGCAAAAATGGAGGCTCTAGACCCTTCCAGAGCCGAGATATCGGATGTCAAAGTTTTGACCTGAA
Source organism: Cyprinella venusta (assembly GCA_038021265.1). Lineage (NCBI taxonomy): Eukaryota > Metazoa > Chordata > Actinopteri > Cypriniformes > Leuciscidae > Cyprinella > Cyprinella venusta. The sequence continues at coordinate 15,746,346 of CM075871.1, forward strand.
AAAAAAAAACATAAGGGGTAACACTGTCGTTTTTGGCCGAAATTTTGACCCCCTCCGATCTTCTTGAAACTCTGGATTCTGACAGAGGGCCACGAGACTTCGACCAGCGAGCAAAAATTGAGGCTCTAGACCCTACCAGAGCCGAGATATCGGATGTCAAAGTTTTGACCTGAAAAAAAAACATAAGGGGTAACACTGTCGTTTTTGGCCGAAATTTTGACCCCCTCCGATCTTCTTGAAACTCTGGATTCTGACAGAGGGCCACGAGACTTCGACCAGCGCGCAAAAATGGAGGCTCTAGACCCTTCCAGAGCCGAGATATCGGATGTCAAAGTTTTGACCTGAAAAAAAAAACATAAGGGGTAACACTGTCGTTTTTGGCCGAAATTTTGAACCCCTCCGATCTTCTTGAAACTCTGGATTCTGACAGAGGGCCACGAGACTTCGACTAGCGCGCAAAAATGGAGGCTCTAGACCCCTCCAGCGCCGAGATATCGGATGTCAAAGTTTTGACCCAAAAAAAAAAACATAAGGGGTAACACTGTCGTTTTTGGCCGAAATTTTGACCCTCTCCGATCTTCTTGAAACTCTGGATTCTGACAGAGGGCCACGAGACTTCGACCAGCGCGCAAAAATGGAGGCTCTAGACCCTTCCAGAGCCGAGATATCGGATGTCAAAGTTTTGACCTGAAAAAAAAAAACATAAGGGGTAACACTGTCGTTTTTGGCCGAAATTTTGACCCCCTCCGATCTTCTTGAAACTCTGGATTCTGACAGAGGGCCACGAGACTTCGACCAGCGCGCAAAAATGGAGGCTCTAGACCCTTCCAGAGCCGAGATATCGGATGTCAAAGTTTTGACCTGAAAAAAAAAACATAAGGGGTAACACTGTCGTTTTTGGCCGAAATTTTGACCCCCTCCGATCTTCTTGAAACTCTGGATTCTGACAGAGGGCCACGAGACTTCGACCAGCGCGCAAAAATGGAGGCTCTAGACCCTTCCAGAGCCGAGATATCGGATGTCAAAGTTTTGACCTGAAAAAAAAAAACATAAGGGGTAACACTGTCGTTTTTGGCCGAAATTTTGACCCCCTCCGATCTTCTTGAAACTCTGGATTCTGACAGAGGGCCACGAGACTTCGACCAGCGCGCAAAAATGGAGGCTCTAGACCCTTCCAAAGCCGAGATATCGGATGTCAAAGTTTTGACTCGAAAAAAAAAAAACATAAGGGGTAACACTGTCGTTTTTGGCCGAAATTTTGACCCCCTCCGATCTTCTTGAAACTCTGGATTCTGACAGAGGGCCGCGAGACTTCGACCAGCGCGCAAAAATGGAGGCTCTAGACCCTTCCAGAGCCGAGATATCGGATGTCAAAGTTTTGACCTGAAAAAAAAAAACATAAGGGGTAACACTGTCGTTTTTGGCAGAAATTTTGACCCCCTCCGATCTTCTTGAAACTCTGGATTCTGACAGAGGGCCACGAGACTTCGACCAGCGCACAAAAATGGAGGCTCTAGACCCTACCAGAGCCGAGATATCGGATGTCAAAGTTTTGACCTGAAAAAAAAAAACATAAGGGGTAACACTGTCGTTTTTGGCCGAAATTTTGACCCCCTCCGATCTTCTTGAAACTCTGGATTCTGACAGAGGGTCACGAGACTTCGACCAGCGCGCAAAAATGGAGGCTCTAGACCCTTCCAGAGCCGAGATATCGGATGTCAAAGTTTTGACCTGAAAAAAAAAAAACATAAGGGGTAACACTGTCGTTTTTGGCCGAAATTTTGACCCCCTCCGATCTTCTTGAAACTCTGGATTCTGACAGAGGGACAACGAGACTTCGACCAGCGCGCAAAAATGGAGGCTCTAGACCCTTCCAGAGCCGAGATATCGGATGTCAAAGTTTTGACCTGAAAAAAAAACATAAGGGGTAACACTGTCGTTTTTGGCTGAAATTTTGACCCCCTCCGATCTTCTTGAAACTCTGGATTCTGACAGAGGGCCACGAGACTTCGACCAGCGCGCAAAAATGGAGGCTCTAGACCCTTCCAGAGCCGAGATATCGGATGTCAAAGTTTTGACCTGAAAAAAAAAACATAAGGGGTAACACTGTCGTTTTTGGCCGAAATTTTGACCCCCTCCGATCTTCTTGAAACTCTGGATTCTGACAGAGGGCCACGAGACTTCGACCAGCGCGCAAAAATGGAGGCTCTAGACCCTTCCAGAGCCGAGATATCGGATGTCAAAGTTTTGACCTGAAAAAAAAACATAAGGGGTAACACTGTCGTTTTTGGCCGAAATTTTGACCCCCTCCGATCTTCTTGAAACTCTGGATTCTGACAGAGGGCCACGAGACTTCGACCAGCGCGCAAAAATGGAGGCTCTAGACCCTTCCAGAGCCGAGATATCAGATGTCAAAGTTTTGACCTGAAAAAAAAAACATAAGGGGTAACACTGTCGTTTTTGGCCAAAATTTTGAACCCCTCCGATCTTCTTGAAACTCTGGATTCTGACAGAGGGCCACGAGACTTCGACCAGCGCGCAAAAATGGAGGCTCTAGACCCTTCCAGCGCCGAGATATCGGATGTCAAAGTTTTGACCTGAAAAAAAAACCATAAGGGGTAACACTGTCGTTTTTGGCCGAAATTTTGACCCTCTCCGATCTTCTTGAAACTCTGGATTCTGACAGAGGGCCACGAGACTTCGACCAGCGCGCAAAAATGGAGGCTCTAGACCCTTCCAGAGCCGAGATATCGGATGTCAAAGTTTTGACCTGAAAAAAAAAAACATAAGGGGTAACACTGTCGTTTTTGGCCGAAATTTTGACCCCCTCCGATCTTCTTGAAACTCTGGATTCTGACAGAGGGCCACGAGACTTCGACCAGCGCGCAAAAATGGAGGCTCTAGACCCTTCCAGAGCCGAGATATCGGATGTCAAAGTTTTGACCCGAAAAAAAAAACATAAGGGGTAACACTGTCGTTTTTGGCCGAAATTTTGACCCTCTCCGATATTCTTGAAACTCTGGATTCTGACAGAGGGCCACGAGACTTCGACCAGCGCGCAAAAATGGAGGCTCTAGACCCTTCCAGAGCCGAGATATCGGATGTCAAAGTTTTGACCTGAAAAAAAAAAACATAAGGGGTAACACTGTCATTTTTGGCCGAAATTTTGACCCCCTCCGATCTTCTTGAAACTCTGGATTCTGACAGAGGGTCACGAGACTTCGACCAGTGCGCAAAAATGGAGGCTCTAGACCCTTCCAGAGCCGAGATATCGGATGTCAAAGTTTTGACCTGAAAAAAAAAACATAAGGGGTAACACTGTCGTTTTTGGCCGAAATTTTGACCCCCTCCGATCTTCTTGAAACTCTGGATTCTGACAGAGGGCCACGAGACTTCGACCAGCACGCAAAAATGGAGGCTCTAGACCCTTCCAGAGCCGAGATATCGGATGTCAAAGTTTTGACCTGAAAAAAAAACATAAGGGGTAACACTGTCGTTTTTGGCCGAAATTTTGACCCCCTCCGATCTTCTTGAAACTCTGGATTCTGACAGAGGGCCACGAGACTTCGACCAGCGCGCAAAAATGGAGGCTCTAGACCCTTCCAGAGCCGAGATATCGGATGTCAAAGTTTTGACCTGAAAAAAAAAAACATAAGGGGTAACACTGTCGTTTTTGGCCGAAATTTTGACCCCCTCCGATCTTCTTGAAACTCTGGATTCTGACAGAGGGCCACGAGACTTCGACCAGCGCGGAAAAATGGAGGCTCTAGACCCTTCCAGAGCCGAGATATCGGATGTCAAAGTTTTGACCCGAAAAAAAAAAACATAAGGGGTAACACTGTCGTTTTTGGCCGAAATTTTGACCTTCTCCGATCTTCTTGAAACTCTGGATTCTGACAGAGGGCCACGAGACTTCGACCAGCACGCAAAAATGGAGGCTCTAGACCCTTCCAGAGCCGAGATATCGGATGTCAAAGTTTTGACCTGAAAAAAAACATAAGGGGTAACACTGTCGTTTTTGGCCGAAATTTTGACCCCCTCCGATCTTCTTGAAACTCTGGATTCTGACAGAGGGCCACGAGACTTCGACCAGCGCGCAAAAATGGAGGCTCTAGACCCTTCCAGAGCCGAGATATCGGATGTCAAAGTTTTGACCTGAAAAAAAAAAACATAAGGGGTAACACTGTCGTTTTTGGCCGAAATTTTGACCCCCTCCGATCTTCTTGAAACTCTGGATTCTGACAGAGGGCCACGAGACTTCGACCAGCGCGCAAAAATGGAGGCTCTAGACCCTTCCAGAGCCGAGATATCGAATGTCAAAGTTTTGACCTGAAAAAAAAACATAAGGGGTAACACTGTCGTTTTTGACCGAAATTTTGACCCCCTCCGATCTTCTTGAAACTCTGGATTCTGACAGAGGGCCACGAGACTTCGACCAGCGCGCAAAAATTGAGGCTCTAGACCCTTCCAGAGCCGAGATATCGGATGTCAAAGTTTTGACCTGAAAAAAAAAACATAAGGGGTAACACTGTCGTTTTTGGCCGAAATTTTGACCCCCTCCGATGTTCTTGAAACTCTGGATTCTGACAGAGGGCCACGAGACTTCGACCAGCGCGCAAAAATGGAGGCTCTAGACCCTTCCAGAGCCGAGATATCGGATGTCAAAGTTTTGACCCGAAAAAAAAAACATAAGGGGTAACACTGTCGTTTTTGGCCAAAATTTTGACCCTCTCCGATCTTCTTGAAACTCTGGATTCTGACAGAGGGCCACGAGACTTCGACCAGCGTGCAAAAATGGAGGCTCTAGACCCTTCCAGAGCCGAGATATCGGATGTCAAAGTTTTGACCTGAAAAAAAAACATAAGGGGTAACACTGTCGTTTTTGGCCGAAATTTTAAAAACCCTCCGATCTTCTTGAAACTCTGGATTCTGACAGAGGGCCACGAGACTTCGACCAGCGCGCAAAAATGGAGGCTCTAGACCCTACCAGAGCCGAGATATCGGATGTCAAAGTTTTGACCTGAAAAAAAAAACATAAGGGGTAACACTGTCGTTTTTGGCCGAAATTTTGACCCCCTCCGATCTTCTTGAAACTCTGGATTCTGACAGAGGGCCACGAGACTTCGACCAGCGCGCAAAAATGGAGGCTCTAGACCCTTCCAGAGCCGAGATATCGGATGTCAAAGTTTTGACGTGAAAAAAAAAACATAAGGGGTAACACTGTCGTTTTTGGCCGAAATTTTGACCCCCTCCGATCTTCTTGAAACTCTGGATTCTGACAGAGGGCCACGAGACTTTGACCAGCGCGCAAAAATGGAGGCTCTAGACCCTTCCAGAGCCGAGATATCGGATGTCAAAGTTTTGACCCGAAAAAAAAAACATAAGGGGTAACACTGTCGTTTTTGGCCGAAATTTTGACCCTCTCCGATCTTCTTGAAACTCTGGATTCTGACAGAGGGCCACGAGACTTCGACCAGCGCGCAAAAATGGAGGCTCTAGACCCTTCCAGAGCCGAGATATCGGATGTCAAAGTTTTGACCTGAAAAAAAAAACATAAGGGGTAACACTGTCGTTTTTGGCCGAAATTTTGACCCCCTCCGATCTTCTTGAAACTCTGGATTCTGACAGAGGGCCACGAGACTTCGACCAGCGAGCAAAAATTGAGGCTCTAGACCCTACCAGAGCCGAGATATCGGATGTCAAAGTTTTGACCTGAAAAAAAAACATAAGGGGTAACACTGTCGTTTTTGGCCGAAATTTTGACCCCCTCCGATCTTCTTGAAACTCTGGATTCTGACAGAGGGCCACGAGACTTCGACCAGCGCGCAAAAATGGAGGCTCTAGACCCTTCCAGAGCCGAGATATCGGATGTCAAAGTTTTGACCTGAAAAAAAAAACATAAGGGGTAACACTGTCGTTTTTGGCCGAAATTTTGAACCCCTCCGATCTTCTTGAAACTCTGGATTCTGACAGAGGGCCACGAGACTTCGACTAGCGCGCAAAAATGGAGGCTCTAGACCCTTCCAGCGCCGAGATATCGGATGTCAAAGTTTTGACCCAAAAAAAAAAACATAAGGGGTAACACTGTCGTTTTTGGCCGAAATTTTGACCCTCTCCGATCTTCTTGAAACTCTGGATTCTGACAGAGGGCCACGAGACTTCGACCAGCGCGCAAAAATGGAGGCTCTAGACCCTTCCAGAGCCGAGATATCGGATGTCAAAGTTTTGACCTGAAAAAAAAAAACATAAGGGGTAACTGTCGTTTTTGGCCGAAATTTTGACCCCCTCCGATCTTCTTGAAACTCTGGATTCTGACAGAGGGCCACGAGACTTCGACCAGCGCGCAAAAATGGAGGCTCTAGACCCTTCCAGAGCCGAGATATCGGATGTCAAAGTTTTGACCTGAAAAAAAAAAACATAAGGGGTAACACTGTCGTTTTTGGCCGAAATTTTGACCCCCTCCGATCTTCTTGAAACTCTGGATTCTGACAGAGGGCCACGAGACTTCGACCAGCGCGCAAAAATGGAGGCTCTAGACCCTTCCAGAGCCGAGATATCGGATGTCAAAGTTTTGACCTGAAAAAAAAAACATAAGGGGTAACACTGTCGTTTTTGGCCGAAATTTTGACCCCCTCCGATCTTCTTGAAACTCTGGATTCTGACAGAGGGCCACGAGACTTCGACCAGCGCGCAAAAATGGAGGCTCTAGACCCTTCCAAAGCCGAGATATCGGATGTCAAAGTTTTGACTCGAAAAAAAAAAAAACATAAGGGGTAACACTGTCGTTTTTGGCCGAAATTTTGACCCCCTCCGATCTTCTTGAAACTCTGGATTCTGACAGAGGGCCGCGAGACTTCGACCAGCGCGCAAAAATGGAGGCTCTAGACCCTTCCAGAGCCGAGATATCGGATGTCAAAGTTTTGACCTGAAAAAAAAAAACATAAGGGGTAACACTGTCGTTTTTGGCAGAAATTTTGACCCCCTCCGATCTTCTTGAAACTCTGGATTCTGACAGAGGGCCACGAGACTTCGACCAGCGCACAAAAATGGAGGCTCTAGACCCTACCAGAGCCGAGATATCGGATGTCAAAGTTTTGACCTGAAAAAAAAAACATAAGGGGTAACACTGTCGTTTTTGGCCGAAATTTTGACCCCCTCCGATCTTCTTGAAACTCTGGATTCTGACAGAGGGTCACGAGACTTCGACCAGCGCGCAAAAATGGAGGCTCTAGACCCTTCCAGAGCCGAGATATCGGATGTCAAAGTTTTGACCTGAAAAAAAAAAAACATAAGGGGTAACACTGTCGTTTTTGGCCGAAATTTTGACCCCCTCCGATCTTCTTGAAACTCTGGATTCTGACAGAGGGACAACGAGACTTCGACCAGCGCGCAAAAATGGAGGCTCTAGACCCTTCCAGAGCCGAGATATCGGATGTCAAAGTTTTGACCTGAAAAAAAAACATAAGGGGTAACACTGTCGTTTTTGGCTGAAATTTTGACCCCTCCGATCTTCTTGAAACTCTGGATTCTGACAGAGGGCCACGAGACTTCGACCAGCGCGCAAAAAAGGAGGCTCTAGACCCTTCCAGAGCCGAGATATCGGATGTCAAAGTTTTGACCTGAAAAAAAAACATAAGGGGTAACACTGTCGTTTTTGGCCGAAATTTTGACCCCCTCCGATCTTCTTGAAACTCTGGATTCTGACAGAGGGCCACGAGACTTCGACCAGCGCGCAAAAATGGAGGCTCTAGACCCTTCCAGAGCCGAGATATCGGATGTCAAAGTTTTGACCTGAAAAAAAAACATAAGGGGTAACACTGTCGTTTTTGGCCGAAATTTTGACCCCCTCCGATCTTCTTGAAACTCTGGATTCTGACAGAGGGCCACGAGACTTCGACCAGCGCGCAAAAATGGAGGCTCTAGACCCTTCCAGAGCCGAGATATCAGATGTCAAAGTTTTGACCTGAAAAAAAAAACATAAGGGGTAACACTGTCGTTTTTGGCCAAAATTTTGAACCCCTCCGATCTTCTTGAAACTCTGGATTCTGACAGAGGGCCACGAGACTTCGACCAGCGCGCAAAAATGGAGGCTCTAGACCCTTCCAGCGCCGAGATATCGGATGTCAAAGTTTTGACCTGAAAAAAAAAACATAAGGGGTAACACTGTCGTTTTTGGCCGAAATTTTGACCCTCTCCGATCTTCTTGAAACTCTGGATTCTGACAGAGGGCCACGAGACTTCGACCAGCGCGCAAAAATGGAGGCTCTAGACCCTTCCAGAGCCGAGATATCGGATGTCAAAGTTTTGACCTGAAAAAAAAAAACATAAGGGGTAACACTGTCGTTTTTGGCCGAAATTTTGACCCCCTCCGATCTTCTTGAAACTCTGGATTCTGACAGAGGGCCACGAGACTTCGACCAGCGCGCAAAAATGGAGGCTCTAGACCCTTCCAGAGCCGAGATATCGGATGTCAAAGTTTTGACCCGAAAAAAAAAACATAAGGGGTAACACTGTCGTTTTTGGCCGAAATTTTGACCCTCTCCGATCTTCTTGAAACTCTGGATTCTGACAGAGGGCCACGAGACTTCGACCAGCGCGCAAAAATGGAGGCTCTAGACCCTTCCAGAGCCGAGATATCGGATGTCAAAGTTTTGACCTGAAAAAAAAACATAAGGGGTAACACTGTCGTTTTTGGCCGAAATTTTGACCCCCTCCGATCTTCTTGAAACTCTGGATTCTGACAGAGGGCCACGAGACTTCGACCAGCGCGCAAAAATGGAGGCTCTAGACCCTTCCAGAGCCGAGATATCGGATGTCAAAGTTTTGACCTGAAAAAAAAAAACATAAGGGGTAACACTGTCGTTTTTGGCCGAAATTTTGACCCCCTCCGATCTTCTTGAAACTCTGGATTCTGACAGAGGGCCACGAGACTTCGACCAGCGCGGAAAAATGGAGGCTCTAGACCCTTCCAGAGCCGAGATATCGGATGTCAAAGTTTTGACCCGAAAAAAAAAAACATAAGGGGTAACACTGTCGTTTTTGGCCGAAATTTTGACCTTCTCCGATCTTCTTGAAACTCTGGATTCTGACAGAGGGCCACGAGACTTCGACCAGCACGCAAAAATGGAGGCTCTAGACCCTTCCAGAGCCGAGATATCGGATGTCAAAGTTTTGACCTGAAAAAAAACATAAGGGGTAACACTGTCGTTTTTGGCCGAAATTTTGACCCCCTCCGATCTTCTTGAAACTCTGGATTCTGACAGAGGGCCACGAGACTTCGACCAGCGCGCAAAAATGGAGGCTCTAGACCCTTCCAGAGCCGAGATATCGGATGTCAAAGTTTTGACCTGAAAAAAAAAACATAAGGGGTAACACTGTCGTTTTTGGCCGAAATTTTGACCCCCTCCGATCTTCTTGAAACTCTGGATTCTGACAGAGGGCCACGAGACTTCGACCAGCGCGCAAAAATGGAGGCTCTAGACCCTTCCAGAGCCGAGATATCGAATGTCAAAGTTTTGACCTGAAAAAAAAACATAAGGGGTAACACTGTCGTTTTTGACCGAAATTTTGACCCCCTCCGATCTTCTTGAAACTCTGGATTCTGACAGAGGGCCACGAGACTTCGACCAGCGCGCAAAAATTGAGGCTCTAGACCCTTCCAGAGCCGAGATATCGGATGTCAAAGTTTTGACCTGAAAAAAAAAACATAAGGGGTAACACTGTCGTTTTTGGCCGAAATTTTGACCCCCTCCGATGTTCTTGAAACTCTGGATTCTGACAGAGGGCCACGAGACTTCGACCAGCGCGCAAAAAATGGAGGCTCTAGACCCTTCCAGAGCCGAGATATCGGATGTCAAAGTTTTGACCCGAAAAAAAAAACATAAGGGGTAACACTGTCGTTTTTGGCCAAAATTTTGACCCTCTCCGATCTTCTTGAAACTCTGGATTCTGACAGAGGGCCACGAGACTTCGACCAGCGTGCAAAAATGGAGGCTCTAGACCCTTCCAGAGCCGAGATATCGGATGTCAAAGTTTTGACCTGAAAAAAAAACATAAGGGGTAACACTGTCGTTTTTGGCCGAAATTTTAAAAACCCTCCGATCTTCTTGAAACTCTGGATTCTGACAGAGGGCCACGAGACTTCGACCAGCGCGCAAAAATGGAGGCTCTAGACCCTACCAGAGCCGAGATATCGGATGTCAAAGTTTTGACCTGAAAAAAAAAACATAAGGGGTAACACTGTCGTTTTTGGCCGAAATTTTGACCCCCTCCGATCTTCTTGAAACTCTGGATTCTGACAGAGGGCCACGAGACTTCGACCAGCGCGCAAAAAATGGGAGGCTCTAGACCCTTCAGAGCCGAGATATCGGATGTCAAAGTTTTGACGTGAAAAAAAAAACATAAGGGGTAACACTGTCGTTTTTGGCCGAAATTTTGACCCCCTCCGATCTTCTTGAAACTCTGGATTCTGACAGAGGGCCACGAGACTTTGACCAGCGCGCAAAAATGGAGGCTCTAGACCCTTCCAGAGCCGAGATATCGGATGTCAAAGTTTTGACCCGAAAAAAAAAACATAAGGGGTAACACTGTCGTTTTTGCCGAAATTTTGACCCTCTCCGATCTTCTTGAAACTCTGGATTCTGACAGAGGGCCACGAGACTTCGACCAGCGCGCAAAAATGGAGGCTCTAGACCCTTCCAGAGCCGAGATATCGGATA
>CM075871.1:15757263-15801023 GCA_038021265.1 Cyprinella venusta
TGACCAGCGCGCAAAAATGGAGGCTCTAGACCCTTCCAGAGCTGAGATATCGGATGTCAAAGTTTTGACCTGAAAAAAAAACATAAGGGGTAACACTGTCGTTTTTGGCCGAAATTTTGACCCCCTCCGATCTTCTTGAAACTCTGGATTCTGACAGAGGGCCACGAGACTTTGACCAGCGAGCAAAATGGAGGCTCTAGACCCTACCAGAGCCGAGATATCGGATGTCAAAGTTTTGACCTGAAAAAAAAAACATAAGGGGTAACACTGTCGTTTTTGGCCGAAATTTTGACCCCCTCCGATCTTCTTGAAACTCTGGATTCTGACAGAGGGCCACGAGACTTCGACCAGCGCGCAAAAATGGAGGCTCTAGACCCTTCCAGAGCCGAGATATCGGATGTCAAAGTTTTGACGTGAAAAAAAAAACATAAGGGGTAACACTGTCGTTTTTGGCCGAAATTTTGACCCCCTCCGATCTTCTTGAAACTCTGGATTCTGACAGAGGGCCACGAGACTTTGACCAGCGCGCAAAAATGGAGGCTCTAGACCCTTCCAGAGCCGAGATATCGGATGTCAAAGTTTTGACCTGAAAAAAAAAAACATAAGGGGTAACACTGTCGTTTTTGGCCGAAATTTTGACCCCCTCCGATCTTCTTGAAACTCTGGATTCTGACAGAGGGCCACGAGACTTCGACCATCGCGCAAAAATGGAGGCTCTAGACCCTCCCAGAGCCGAGATATCGGAGGTCAAAGTTTTGACTCGAAAAAAAAAAACATAAGGGGTAACACTGTCGTTTTTGGCCGAAATTTTGACCCCCTCCGATCTTCTTGAAACTCTGGATTCTGACAGAGGGCCACGAGACTTCGACCAGCGCGCAAAAATGGAGGCTCTAGACCCTTCCAGAGCCGAGATATCGGATGTCAAAGTTTTGACCTGAAAAAAAAACATAAGGGGTAACACTGTCGTTTTTGGCCGAAATTTTGACCCCCTCCGATCTTCTTGAAACTCTGGATTCTGACAGAGGGCCACGAGACTTCGACCAGCGCGCAAAAATGGAGGCTCTAGACCCTTCCAGAGCCGAGATATCGGATGTCAAAGTTTTGACCCGAAAAAAAAAAACATAAGGGGTAACACTGTCGTTTTTGGCCGAAATTTTGACCCCCTCCGATCTTCTTGAAACTCTGGATTCTGACAGAGGGCCACGAGACTTCGACCAGCGCGCAAAAATGGAGGCTCTAGACCCTTCCAGAGCCGAGATATCGGATGTCAAAGTTTTGACCTGAAAAAAAAAACATAAGGGGTAACACTGTCGTTTTTGGCTGAAATTTTGACCCCCTCCGATCTTCTTGAAACTCTGGATTCTGACAGAGGGCCACGAGACTTCGACCAGCGCGCAAAAATGGAGGCTCTAGACCCTTCCAGAGCCGAGATATCGGATGTCAAAGTTTTGACCTGAAAAAAAACATAAGGGGTAACACTGTCGTTTTTGGCCGAAATTTTGACCCCCTCCGATCTTCTTGAAACTCTGGATTCTGACAGAGGGCCACGAGACTTCGACCAGGGCGCAAAAATGGAGGCTCTAGACCCTTCCAGAGCCGAGATATCGGATGTCAAAGTTTTGACTCGAAAAAAAAAACATAAGGGGTAACATTGTCGTTTTTGGCCGAAATTTTGACCCCCTCCGATCTTCTTGAAACTCTGGATTCTGACAGAGGGCCACGAGACTTCGACCAGCGCGCAAAAATGGAGGCTCTAGACCCTTCCAGAGCCGAGATATCGGATGTCAAAGTTTTGACCTGAAAAAAAAAAACATAAGGGGTAACACTGTCGTTTTTGGCCGAAATTTTGACCCCCTCCGATCTTCTTGAAACTCTGGATTCTGACAGAGGGCCACGAGACTTCGACCAGCGCGCAAAAATGGAGGCTCTAGACCCTTCCAGAGCCGAGATATCGGATGTCAAAGTTTTGACCTGAAAAAAAAACATAAGGGGTAACACTGTCGTTTTTGGCCGAAATTTTGACCCCCTCCGATCTTCTTGAAACTCTGGATTCTGACAGAGGGCCACGAGACTTCGACCAGCGCGCAAAAATGGAGGCTCTAGACCCTTCCAGAGCCGAGATATCGGATGTCAAAGTTTTGACCTGAAAAAAAAAACATAAGGGGTAACACTGTCGTTTTTGGCCGAAATTTTGACCCTCTCCGATCTTCTTGAAACTCTGGATTCTGACAGAGGGCCACGAGACTTCGACCAGCGCGCAAAAATGGAGGCTCTAGACCCTTCCAGAGCCGAGATATCGGATGTCAAAGTTTTGACCTGAAAAAAAAAACATAAGGGGTAACACTGTCGTTTTTGGCCGAAATTTTGACCCCCTCCGATCTTCTTGAAACTCTGGATTCTGACAGAGGGTCACGAGACTTCGACCAGCGCGCAAAAATGGAGGCTCTAGACCCTTCCAGCGCCGAGATATCGGATGTCAAAGTTTTGACCCAAAAAAAAAAACATAAGGGGTAACACTGTCGTTTTTGGCCGAAATTTTGACCCTCTCCGATCTTCTTGAAACTCTGGATTCTGACAGAGGGCCACGAGACTTCGACCAGCGCGCAAAAATGGAGGCTCTAGACCCTTCCAGAGCCGAGATATCGGATGTCAAAGTTTTGACGTGAAAAAAAAACATAAGGGGTAACACTGTCGTTTTTGGCCGAAATTTTGACCCCCTCCGATCTTCTTGAAACTCTGGATTCTGACAGAGGGCCACGAGACTTCGACCAGCGCGCAAAAATGGAGGCTCTAGACCCTTCCAGAGCCGAGATATCGGATGTCAAAGTTTTGACCTGAAAAAAAACATAAGGGGTAACACTGTCGTTTTTGGCTGAAATTTTGACCCCCTCCGATCTTCTTGAAACTCTGGATTCTGACAGAGGGCCACGAGACTTCGACCAGCGCGCAAAAATGGAGGCTCTAGACCCTTCCAGAGCCGAGATATCGGATGTCAAAGTTTTGACCTGAAAAAAAACATAAGGGGTAACACTGTCGTTTTTGGCCGAAATTTTGACCCCCTCCGATCTTCTTGAAACTCTGGATTCTGACAGAGGGCCACGAGACTTCGACCAGCGCGCAAAAATGGAGGCTCTAGACCCTTCCAGAGCCGAGATATCGGATGTCAAAGTTTTGACTCGAAAAAAAAAACATAAGGGGTAACACTGTCGTTTTTGGCCGAAATTTTGACCCCCTCCGATCTTCTTGAAACTCTGGATTCTGACAGAGGGCCACGAGACTTCGACCAGCGCGCAAAAATGGAGGCTCTAGACCCTTCCAGAGCCGAGATATCGGATGTCAAAGTTTTGACCTGAAAAAAAAAACATAAGGGGTAACACTGTCGTTTTTGGCCGAAATTTTGACCCCCTCCGATCTTCTTGAAACTCTGGATTCTGACAGAGGGCCACGAGACTTCGACCAGCGCGCAAAAATGGAGGCTCTAGACCCTTCCAGAGCCGAGATATCGGATGTCAAAGTTTTGACCCGAAAAAAAAAACATAAGGGGTAACACTGTCGTTTTTGGCCAAAATTTTGACCCTCTCCGATCTTCTTGAAACTCTGGATTCTGACAGAGGGCCACGAGACTTCGACCAGCGCGCAAAAATGGAGGCTCTAGACCCTTCCAGAGCCGAGATATCGGATGTCAAAGTTTTGACCTGAAAAAAAAACATAAGGGGTAACACTGTCGTTTTTGGCCAAAATTTTGACCCCCTCCGATCTTCTTGAAACTCTGGATTCTGACAGAGGGCCACGAGACTTCGACCAGCGCGCAAAAATGGAGGCTCTAGACCCTACCAGAGCCGAGATATCGGATGTCAAAGTTTTGACCTGATAAAAAAAAACATAAGGGGTAACACTGTCGTTTTTGGCCGAAATTTTGACCCCCTCCGATCTTCTTGAAACTCTGGATTCTGACAGAGGGCCACGAGACTTCGACCAGCGCGCAAAAATGGAGGCTCTAGACCCTTCCAGAGCCGAGATATCGGATGTCAAAGTTTTGACGTGAAAAAAAAAACATAAGGGGTAACACTGTCGTTTTTGGCCGAAATTTTGACCCCCTCCAATCTTCTTGAAACTCTGGATTCTGACAGAGGGCCACGAGACTTCGACCAGCGCGCAAAAATGGAGGCTCTAGACCCTTCCAGAGCCGAGATATCGGATGTCAAAGTTTTGACCAGAAAAAAAAAAAACATAAGGGGTAACACTGTCGTTTTTGGCCGAAATTTTGACCCCCTCCGATCTTCTTGAAACTCTGGATTCTGACAGAGGGCCACGAGACTTCGACCAGCGCGCAAAAATGGAGGCTCTAGACCCTTCCAGAGCCGAGATATCGGATGTCAAAGTTTTGACCTGAAAAAAAAAACATAAGGGGTAACACTGTCGTTTTTGGCCGAAATTTTGACCCCCTCCGATCTTCTTGAAACTCTGGATTCTGACAGAGGGCCACGAGACTTCGACCAGCGCGCAAAAATGGAGGCTCTAGACCCTTCCAGAGCCGAGATATCGGATGTCAAAGTTTTGACCTGAAAAAAAAAAACATAAGGGGTAACACTGTCGTTTTTGGCCGAAATTTTGAACCCCTCCGATCTTCTTGAAACTCTGGATTCTGACAGAGGGCCACGAGACTTCGACCAGCGCGCAAAAACGGAGGCTCTAGACCCTTCCAGCGCCGAGATATCGGATGTCAAAGTTTTGACCCAAAAAAAAAACATAAGGGGTAACACTGTCGTTTTTGGCCGAAATTTTGACCCTCTCCGATCTTCTTGAAACTCTGGATTCTGACAGAGGGCCACGAGACTTCGACCAGCGCGCAAAAATGGAGGCTCTAGACCCTTCCAGAGCCGAGATATCGGATGTCAAAGTTTTGACCTGAAAAAAAAACATAAGGGGTAACACTGTCGTTTTTGGCCGAAATTTTGACCCCCTCCGATCTTCTTGAAACTCTGGATTCTGACAGAGGGCCACGAGACTTCGACCAGCGCGCAAAAATGGAGGCTCTAGACCCTTCCAGAGCCGAGATATCGGATGTCAAAGTTTTGACCTGAAAAAAAAAACATAAGGGGTAACACTGTCGTTTTTGGCTGAAATTTTGACCCCCTCCGATCTTCTTGAAACTCTGGATTCTGACAGAGGGCCACGAGACTTCGACCAGCGCGCAAAAATGGAGGCTCTAGACCCTTCCAGAGCCGAGATATCGGATGTCAAAGTTTTGACCTGAAAAAAAACATAAGGGGTAACACTGTCGTTTTTGGCCGAAATTTTGACCCCCTCCGATCTTCTTGAAACTCTGGATTCTGACAGAGGGCCACGAGACTTCGACCAGCGCGCAAAAATGGAGGCTCTAGACCCTTCCAGAGCTGAGATATCGGATGTCAAAGTTTTGACTCGAAAAAAAAACATAAGGGGTAACACTGTCGTTTTTGGCCGAAATTTTGACCCCCTCCGATCTTCTTGAAACTCTGGATTCTGACAGAGGGCCACGAGACTTCGACCAGCGCGCAAAAATGGAGGCTCTAGACCCTTCCAGAGCCGAGATATCGGATGTCAAAGTTTTGACCTGAAAAAAAAAAAAACATAAGGAGTAACACTGTCGTTTTTGGCCGAAATTTTGACCCCCTCCGATCTTCTTGAAACTCTGGATTCTGACAGAGGGCCACGAGACTTCGACCAGCGCGCAAAAATGGAGGCTCTAGACCCTTCCAGAGCCGAGATATCGGATGTCAAAGTTTTGACCTGAAAAAAAAAACATAAGGGGTAACACTGTCGTTTTTGGCCGAAATTTTGACCCCCTCCGATCTTCTTGAAACTCTGGATTCTGACAGAGGGCCACGAGACTTCGACCAGCGCGCAAAAATGGAGGCTCTAGACCCTTCCAGAGCCGAGATATCGGATGTCAAAGTTTTGACCTGAAAAAAAAAACATAAGGGGTAACACTGTCGTTTTTGGCCGAAATTTTGACCCTCTCCGATCTTCTTGAAACTCTGGATTCTGACAGAGGGCCACGAGACTTCGACCAGCCCGCAAAAATGGAGGCTCTAGACCCTTCCAGAGCCGAGATATCGGATGTCAAAGTTTTGACCTGAAAAAAAAACATAAGGGGTAACACTGTCGTTTTTGGCCGAAATTTTGACCCCCTCCGATCTTCTTGAAACTCTGGATTCTGACAGAGGGTCACGAGACTTCGACCAGCGCGCAAAAATGGAGGCTCTAGACCCTTCCAGAGCCGAGATATCGGATGTCAAAGTTTTGACCTGAAAAAAAAAAAACATAAGGAGTAACACTGTCGTTTTTGGCCGAAATTTTGACCCCCTCCGATCTTCTTGAAACTCTGGATTCTGACAGAGGGCCACGAGACTTCGACCAGCGCGCAAAAATGGAGGCTCTAGACCCTTCCAGAGCCGAGATATTGGATGTCAAAGTTTTGACCTGAAAAAAAAAACATAAGGGGTAACACTGTCGTTTTTGGCCGAAATTTTGAACCCCTCCGATCTTCTTGAAACTCTGGATTCTGACAGAGGGCCACGAGACTTCGACCAGCGCGCAAAAATGGAGGCTCTAGACCCTTCCAGCGCCGAGATATCGGATGTCAAAGTTTTGACCCAAAAAAAAACATAAGGGGTAACACTGTCGTTTTTGGCCGAAATTTTGACCCTCTCCGATCTTCTTGAAACTCTGGATTCTGACAGAGGGCCACGAGACTTCGACCAGCGCGCAAAAATGGAGGCTCTAGACCCTTCCAGAGCCGAGATATCGGATGTCAAAGTTTTGACCTGAAAAAAAAACATAAGGGGTAACACTGTCGTTTTTGGCTGAAATTTTGACCCCCTCCGATCTTCTTGAAACTCTGGATTCTGACAGAGGGCCACGAGACTTCGACCAGCGCGCAAAAATGGAGGCTCTAGACCCTTCCAGAGCCGAGATATCGGATGTCAAAGTTTTGACCTGAAAAAAAACATAAGGGGTAACACTGTCGTTTTTGGCCGAAATTTTGACCCCCTCCGATCTTCTTGAAACTCTGGATTCTGACAGAGGGCCACGAGACTTCGACCAGCGCGCAAAAATGGAGGCTCTAGACCCTTCCAGAGCCGAGATATCGGATGTCAAAGTTTTGACTCGAAAAAAAAAACATAAGGGGTAACACTGTCATTTTTGGCCGAAATTTTGACCCCCTCCGATCTTCTTGAAACTCTGGATTCTGACAGAGGGCCACGAGACTTCGACCAGCGCGCAAAAATGGAGGCTCTAGACCCTTCCAGAGCCGAGATATCGGATGTCAAAGTTTTGACCTGAAAAAAAAAAACATAAGGGGTAACACTGTCGTTTTTGGCCGAAATTTTGACCCCCTCCGATCTTCTTGAAACTCTGGATTCTGACAGAGGGCCACGAGACTTCGACCAGCGCGCAAAAATGGAGGCTCTAGACCCTTCCAGAGCCGAGATATCGGATGTCAAAGTTTTGACCCGAAAAAAAAAACATAAGGGGTAACACTGTCGTTTTTGGCCAAAATTTTGACCCTCTCCGATCTTCTTGAAACTCTGGATTCTGACAGAGGGCCACGAGACTTCGACCAGCGCGCAAAAATGGAGGCTCTAGACCCTTCCAGAGCCGAGATATCGGATGTCAAAGTTTTGACCTGAAAAAAAAACATAAGGGGTAACACTGTCGTTTTTGGCCAAAATTTTGACCCCCTCCGATCTTCTTGAAACTCTGGATTCTGACAGAGGGCCACGAGACTTCGACCAGCGCGCAAAAATGGAGGCTCTAGACCCTTCCAGAGCCGAGATATCGGATGTCAAAGTTTTGACCTGAAAAAAAAAAAAACATAAGGGGTAACACTGTCGTTTTTGGCCGAAATTTTGACCCCCTCCGATCTTCTTGAAACTCTGGATTCTGACAGAGGGCCACGAGACTTCGACCAGCGCGCAAAAATGGAGGCTCTAGACCCTTCCAGAGCCGAGATATCGGATGTCAAAGTTTTGACCTGAAAAAAAAAACATAAGGGGTAACACTGTCGTTTTTGGCCGAAATTTTGACCCCCTCCGATCTTCTTGAAACTCTGGATTCTGACAGAGGGCCACGAGACTTCGACCAGCGCGCAAAAATGGAGGCTCTAGACCCTTCCAGAGCCGAGATATCGGATGTCAAAGTTTTGACCTGAAAAAAAAAACATAAGGGGTAACACTGTCGTTTTTGGCCGAAATTTTGACCCCCTCCGATCTTCTTGAAACTCTGGATTCTGACAGAGGGCCACGAGACTTCGACCAGCGCGCAAAAATGGAGGCTCTAGACCCTTCCAGAGCCGAGATATCGGATGTCAAAGTTTTGACCTGAAAAAAAAAAACATAAGGGGTAACACTGTCGTTTTTGGCCGAAATTTTGAACCCCTCCGATCTTCTTGAAACTCTGGATTCTGACAGAGGGCCACGAGACTTCGACCAGCGCGCAAAAACGGAGGCTCTAGACCCTTCCAGCGCCGAGATATCGGATGTCAAAGTTTTGACCCAAAAAAAAAACATAAGGGGTAACACTGTCGTTTTTGGCCGAAATTTTGACCCTCTCCGATCTTCTTGAAACTCTGGATTCTGACAGAGGGCCACGAGACTTCGACCAGCGCGCAAAAATGGAGGCTCTAGACCCTTCCAGAGCCGAGATATCGGATGTCAAAGTTTTGACCTGAAAAAAAAAACATAAGGGGTAACACTGTCGTTTTTGGCCGAAATTTTGACCCCCTCCGATCTTCTTGAAACTCTGGATTCTGACAGAGGGCCACGAGACTTCGACCAGCGCGCAAAAATGGAGGCTCTAGACCCTTCCAGAGCCGAGATATCGGATGTCAAAGTTTTGACCTGAAAAAAAAAACATAAGGGGTAACACTGTCGTTTTTGGCTGAAATTTTGACCCCCTCCGATCTTCTTGAAACTCTGGATTCTGACAGAGGGCCACGAGACTTCGACCAGCGCGCAAAAATGGAGGCTCTAGACCCTTCCAGAGCCGAGATATCGGATGTCAAAGTTTTGACCTGAAAAAAAACATAAGGGGTAACACTGTCGTTTTTGGCCGAAATTTTGACCCCCTCCGATCTTCTTGAAACTCTGGATTCTGACAGAGGGCCACGAGACTTCGACCAGCGCGCAAAAATGGAGGCTCTAGACCCTTCCAGAGCCGAGATATCGGATGTCAAAGTTTTGACTCGAAAAAAAAACATAAGGGGTAACACTGTCGTTTTTGGCCGAAATTTTGACCCCCTCCGATCTTCTTGAAACTCTGGATTCTGACAGAGGGCCACGAGACTTCGACCAGCGCGCAAAAATGGAGGCTCTAGACCCTTCCAGAGCCGAGATATCGGATGTCAAAGTTTTGACCTGAAAAAAAAAAAAACATAAGGAGTAACACTGTCGTTTTTGGCCGAAATTTTGACCCCCTCCGATCTTCTTGAAACTCTGGATTCTGACAGAGGGCCACGAGACTTCGACCAGCGCGCAAAAATGGAGGCTCTAGACCCTTCCAGAGCCGAGATATCGGATGTCAAAGTTTTGACCTGAAAAAAAAAACATAAGGGGTAACACTGTCGTTTTTGGCCGAAATTTTGACCCCCTCCGATCTTCTTGAAACTCTGGATTCTGACAGAGGGCCACGAGACTTCGACCAGCGCGCAAAAATGGAGGCTCTAGACCCTTCCAGAGCCGAGATATCGGATGTCAAAGTTTTGACCTGAAAAAAAAAACATAAGGGGTAACACTGTCGTTTTTGGCCGAAATTTTGACCCTCTCCGATCTTCTTGAAACTCTGGATTCTGACAGAGGGCCACGAGACTTCGACCAGCCCGCAAAAATGGAGGCTCTAGACCCTTCCAGAGCCGAGATATCGGATGTCAAAGTTTTGACCTGAAAAAAAAACATAAGGGGTAACACTGTCGTTTTTGGCCGAAATTTTGACCCCCTCCGATCTTCTTGAAACTCTGGATTCTGACAGAGGGTCACGAGACTTCGACCAGCGCGCAAAAATGGAGGCTCTAGACCCTTCCAGAGCCGAGATATCGGATGTCAAAGTTTTGACCTGAAAAAAAAAAAAAACATAAGGAGTAACACTGTCGTTTTTGGCCGAAATTTTGACCCCCTCCGATCTTCTTGAAACTCTGGATTCTGACAGAGGGCCACGAGACTTCGACCAGCGCGCAAAAATGGAGGCTCTAGACCCTTCCAGAGCCGAGATATTGGATGTCAAAGTTTTGACCTGAAAAAAAAAACATAAGGGGTAACACTGTCGTTTTTGGCCGAAATTTTGAACCCCTCCGATCTTCTTGAAACTCTGGATTCTGACAGAGGGCCACGAGACTTCGACCAGCGCGCAAAAATGGAGGCTCTAGACCCTTCCAGCGCCGAGATATCGGATGTCAAAGTTTTGACCCAAAAAAAAAACATAAGGGGTAACACTGTCGTTTTTGGCCGAAATTTTGACCCTCTCCGATCTTCTTGAAACTCTGGATTCTGACAGAGGGCCACGAGACTTCGACCAGCGCGCAAAAATGGAGGCTCTAGACCCTTCCAGAGCCGAGATATCGGATGTCAAAGTTTTGACCTGAAAAAAAAACATAAGGGGTAACACTGTCGTTTTTGGCTGAAATTTTGACCCCCTCCGATCTTCTTGAAACTCTGGATTCTGACAGAGGGCCACGAGACTTCGACCAGCGCGCAAAAATGGAGGCTCTAGACCCTTCCAGAGCCGAGATATCGGATGTCAAAGTTTTGACCTGAAAAAAAACATAAGGGGTAACACTGTCGTTTTTGGCCGAAATTTTGACCCCCTCCGATCTTCTTGAAACTCTGGATTCTGACAGAGGGCCACGAGACTTCGACCAGCGCGCAAAAATGGAGGCTCTAGACCCTTCCAGAGCCGAGATATCGGATGTCAAAGTTTTGACTCGAAAAAAAAAACATAAGGGGTAACACTGTCATTTTTGGCCGAAATTTTGACCCCCTCCGATCTTCTTGAAACTCTGGATTCTGACAGAGGGCCACGAGACTTCGACCAGCGCGCAAAAATGGAGGCTCTAGACCCTTCCAGAGCCGAGATATCGGATGTCAAAGTTTTGACCTGAAAAAAAAAAACATAAGGGGTAACACTGTCGTTTTTGGCCGAAATTTTGACCCCCTCCGATCTTCTTGAAACTCTGGATTCTGACAGAGGGCCACGAGACTTCGACCAGCGCGCAAAAATGGAGGCTCTAGACCCTTCCAGAGCCGAGATATCGGATGTCAAAGTTTTGACCCGAAAAAAAAAACATAAGGGGTAACACTGTCGTTTTTGGCCAAAATTTTGACCCTCTCCGATCTTCTTGAAACTCTGGATTCTGACAGAGGGCCACGAGACTTCGACCAGCGCGCAAAAATGGAGGCTCTAGACCCTTCCAGAGCCGAGATATCGGATGTCAAAGTTTTGACCTGAAAAAAAAACATAAGGGGTAACACTGTCGTTTTTGGCCAAAATTTTGACCCCCTCCGATCTTCTTGAAACTCTGGATTCTGACAGAGGGCCACGAGACTTCGACCAGCGCGCAAAAATGGAGGCTCTAGACCCTTCCAGAGCCGAGATATCGGATGTCAAAGTTTTGACCTGAAAAAAAAACATAAGGGGTAACACTGTCGTTTTTGGCTGAAATTTTGACCCCCTTCGATCTTCTTGAAACTCTGGATTCTGACAGAGGGCCACGAGACTTCGACCAGCGCGCAAAAATGGAGGCTCTAGACCCTTCCAGAGCCGAGATATCGGATGTCAAAGTTTTGACCTGAAAAAAAACATAAGGGGTAACACTGTCGTTTTTGGCCGAAATTTTGACCCCCTCCGATCTTCTTGAAACTCTGGATTCTGACAGAGGGCCACGAGACTTCGACCAGCGCGCAAAAATGGAGGCTCTAGACCCTTCCAGAGCCGAGATATCGGATGTCAAAGTTTTGACTCGAAAAAAAAAACATAAGGGGTAACACTGTCGTTTTTGGCCGAAATTTTGACCCCCTCCGATCTTCTTGAAACTCTGGATTCTGACAGAGGGCCACGAGACTTCGACCAGCGCGCAAAAATGGAGGCTCTAGACCCTTCCAGAGCCGAGATATCGGATGTCAAAGTTTTGACCTGAAAAAAAAAACATAAGGGGTAACACTGTCGTTTTTGGCCGAAATTTTGACCCCCTCCGATCTTCTTGAAACTCTGGATTCTGACAGAGGGCCACGAGACTTCGACCAGCGCGCAAAAATGGAGGCTCTAGACCCTTCCAGAGCCGAGATATCGGATGTCAAAGTTTTGACCCGAAAAAATAAACATAAGGGGTAACACTGTCGTTTTTGGCCAAAATTTTGACCCTCTCCGATCTTCTTGAAACTCTGGATTCTGACAGAGGGCCACGAGACTTCGACCAGCGCGCAAAAATGGAGGCTCTAGACCCTTCCAGAGCCGAGATATCGGATGTCAAAGTTTTGACCTGAAAAAAAAACATAAGGGGTAACACTGTCGTTTTTGGCCAAAATTTTGACCCCCTCCGATCTTCTTGAAACTCTGGATTCTGACAGAGGGCCACGAGACTTCGACCAGCGCGCAAAAATGGAGGCTCTAGACCCTACCAGAGCCGAGATATCGGATGTCAAAGTTTTGACCTGATAAAAAAAACATAAGGGGTAACACTGTCGTTTTTGGCCGAAATTTTGACCCCCTCCGATCTTCTTGAAACTCTGGATTCTGACAGAGGGCCACGAGACTTCGACCAGCGCGCAAAAATGGAGGCTCTAGACCCTTCCAGAGCCGAGATATCGGATGTCAAAGTTTTGACGTGAAAAAAAACATAAGGGGTAACACTGTCGTTTTTGGACGAAATTTTGACCCCCTCCGATCTTCTTGAAACTCTGGATTCTGACAGAGGGCCACGAGACTTCGACCAGCGCGCAAAAATGGAGGCTCTAGACCCTTCCAGAGCCGAGATATCGGATGTCAAAGTTTTGACCCGAAAAAAAAAAAACATAAGGGGTAACACTGTCGTTTTTGGCCGAAATTTTGACCTTCTCTGATCTTCTTGAAACTCTGGATTCTGACAGAGGGCCACGAGACTTCGACCAGCGCGCAAAAATGGAGGCTCTAGACCCTTCCAGAGCTGAGATATCGGATGTCAAAGTTTTGACCTGAAAAAAAAACATAAGGGGTAACACTGTCGTTTTTGGCCGAAATTTTGACCCCCTCCGATCTTCTTGAAACTCTGGATTCTGACAGAGGGCCACGAGACTTTGACCAGCGAGCAAAAATGGAGGCTCTAGACCCTACCAGAGCCGAGATATCGGATGTCAAAGTTTTGACCTGAAAAAAAAAACATAAGGGGTAACACTGTCGTTTTTGGCCGAAATTTTGACCCCCTCCGATCTTCTTGAAACTCTGGATTCTGACAGAGGGCCACGAGACTTCGACCAGCGCGCAAAAATGGAGGCTCTAGACCCTTCCAGAGCCGAGATATCGGATGTCAAAGTTTTGACGTGAAAAAAAAACATAAGGGGTAACACTGTCGTTTTTGGCCGAAATTTTGACCCCCTCCGATCTTCTTGAAACTCTGGATTCTGACAGAGGGCCACGAGACTTTGACCAGCGCGCAAAAATGGAGGCTCTAGACCCTTCCAGAGCCGAGATATCGGATGTCAAAGTTTTGACCTGAAAAAAAAAAACATAAGGGGTAACACTGTCGTTTTTGGCCGAAATTTTGACCCCCTCCGATCTTCTTGAAACTCTGGATTCTGACAGAGGGCCACGAGACTTCGACCATCGCGCAAAAATGGAGGCTCTAGACCCTCCCAGAGCCGAGATATCGGAGGTCAAAGTTTTGACTCGAAAAAAAAAAACATAAGGGGTAACACTGTCGTTTTTGGCCGAAATTTTGACCCCCTCCGATCTTCTTGAAACTCTGGATTCTGACAGAGGGCCACGAGACTTCGACCAGCGCGCAAAAATGGAGGCTCTAGACCCTTCCAGAGCCGAGATATCGGATGTCAAAGTTTTGACCTGAAAAAAAAACATAAGGGGTAACACTGTCGTTTTTGGCCGAAATTTTGACCCCCTCCGATCTTCTTGAAACTCTGGATTCTGACAGAGGGCCACGAGACTTCGACCAGCGCGCAAAAATGGAGGCTCTAGACCCTTCCAGAGCCGAGATATCGGATGTCAAAGTTTTGACCCGAAAAAAAAAAACATAAGGGGTAACACTGTCGTTTTTGGCCGAAATTTTGACCCCCTCCGATCTTCTTGAAACTCTGGATTCTGACAGAGGGCCACGAGACTTCGACCAGCGCGCAAAAATGGAGGCTCTAGACCCTTCCAGAGCCGAGATATCGGATGTCAAAGTTTTGACCTGAAAAAAAAAAACATAAGGGGTAACACTGTCGTTTTTGGCTGAAATTTTGACCCCCTCCGATCTTCTTGAAACTCTGGATTCTGACAGAGGGCCACGAGACTTCGACCAGCGCGCAAAAATGGAGGCTCTAGACCCTTCCAGAGCCGAGATATCGGATGTCAAAGTTTTGACCTGAAAAAAAACATAAGGGGTAACACTGTCGTTTTTGGCCGAAATTTTGACCCCCTCCGATCTTCTTGAAACTCTGGATTCTGACAGAGGGCCACGAGACTTCGACCAGCGCGCAAAAATGGAGGCTCTAGACCCTTCCAGAGCCGAGATATCGGATGTCAAAGTTTTGACTCGAAAAAAAAAACATAAGGGGTAACATTGTCGTTTTTGGCCGAAATTTTGACCCCCTCCGATCTTCTTGAAACTCTGGATTCTGACAGAGGGCCACGAGACTTCGACCAGCGCGCAAAAATGGAGGCTCTAGACCCTTCCAGAGCCGAGATATCGGATGTCAAAGTTTTGACCTGAAAAAAAAAAACATAAGGGGTAACACTGTCGTTTTTGGCCGAAATTTTGACCCCCTCCGATCTTCTTGAAACTCTGGATTCTGACAGAGGGCCACGAGACTTCGACCAGCGCGCAAAAATGGAGGCTCTAGACCCTTCCAGAGCCGAGATATCGGATGTCAAAGTTTTGACCTGAAAAAAAAAACATAAGGGGTAACACTGTCGTTTTTGGCCGAAATTTTGACCCCCTCCGATCTTCTTGAAACTCTGGATTCTGACAGAGGGCCACGAGACTTCGACCAGCGCGCAAAAATGGAGGCTCTAGACCCTTCCAGAGCCGAGATATCGGATGTCAAAGTTTTGACCTGAAAAAAAAAACATAAGGGGTAACACTGTCGTTTTTGGCCGAAATTTTGACCCTCTCCGATCTTCTTGAAACTCTGGATTCTGACAGAGGGCCACGAGACTTCGACCAGCGCGCAAAAATGGAGGCTCTAGACCCTTCCAGAGCCGAGATATCGGATGTCAAAGTTTTGACCTGAAAAAAAAACATAAGGGGTAACACTGTCGTTTTTGGCCGAAATTTTGACCCCCTCCGATCTTCTTGAAACTCTGGATTCTGACAGAGGGTCACGAGACTTCGACCAGCGCGCAAAAATGGAGGCTCTAGACCCTTCCAGCGCCGAGATATCGGATGTCAAAGTTTTGACCCAAAAAAAAAAACATAAGGGGTAACACTGTCGTTTTTGGCCGAAATTTTGACCCTCTCCGATCTTCTTGAAACTCTGGATTCTGACAGAGGGCCACGAGACTTCGACCAGCGCGCAAAAATGGAGGCTCTAGACCCTTCCAGAGCCGAGATATCGGATGTCAAAGTTTTGACGTGAAAAAAAAACATAAGGGGTAACACTGTCGTTTTTGGCCGAAATTTTGACCCCCTCCGATCTTCTTGAAACTCTGGATTCTGACAGAGGGCCACGAGACTTCGACCAGCGCGCAAAAATGGAGGCTCTAGACCCTTCCAGAGCCGAGATATCGGATGTCAAAGTTTTGACCTGAAAAAAAACATAAGGGGTAACACTGTCGTTTTTGGCTGAAATTTTGACCCCCTCCGATCTTCTTGAAACTCTGGATTCTGACAGAGGGCCACGAGACTTCGACCAGCGCGCAAAAATGGAGGCTCTAGACCCTTCCAGAGCCGAGATATCGGATGTCAAAGTTTTGACCTGAAAAAAAACATAAGGGGTAACACTGTCGTTTTTGGCCGAAATTTTGACCCCCTCCGATCTTCTTGAAACTCTGGATTCTGACAGAGGGCCACGAGACTTCGACCAGCGCGCAAAAATGGAGGCTCTAGACCCTTCCAGAGCCGAGATATCGGATGTCAAAGTTTTGACTCGAAAAAAAAAACATAAGGGGTAACACTGTCGTTTTTGGCCGAAATTTTGACCCCCTCCGATCTTCTTGAAACTCTGGATTCTGACAGAGGGCCACGAGACTTCGACCAGCGCGCAAAAATGGAGGCTCTAGACCCTTCCAGAGCCGAGATATCGGATGTCAAAGTTTTGACCTGAAAAAAAAAAACATAAGGGGTAACACTGTCGTTTTTGGCCGAAATTTTGACCCCCTCCGATCTTCTTGAAACTCTGGATTCTGACAGAGGGCCACGAGACTTCGACCAGCGCGCAAAAATGGAGGCTCTAGACCCTTCCAGAGCCGAGATATCGGATGTCAAAGTTTTGACCCGAAAAAAAAAACATAAGGGGTAACACTGTCGTTTTTGGCCAAAATTTTGACCCTCTCCGATCTTCTTGAAACTCTGGATTCTGACAGAGGGCCACGAGACTTCGACCAGCGCGCAAAAATGGAGGCTCTAGACCCTTCCAGAGCCGAGATATCGGATGTCAAAGTTTTGACCTGAAAAAAAAACATAAGGGGTAACACTGTCGTTTTTGGCCAAAATTTTGACCCCCTCCGATCTTCTTGAAACTCTGGATTCTGACAGAGGGCCACGAGACTTCGACCAGCGCGCAAAAATGGAGGCTCTAGACCCTACCAGAGCCGAGATATCGGATGTCAAAGTTTTGACCTGATAAAAAAAAACATAAGGGGTAACACTGTCGTTTTTGGCCGAAATTTTGACCCCCTCCGATCTTCTTGAAACTCTGGATTCTGACAGAGGGCCACGAGACTTCGACCAGCGCGCAAAAATGGAGGCTCTAGACCCTTCCAGAGCCGAGATATCGGATGTCAAAGTTTTGACGTGAAAAAAAAAACATAAGGGGTAACACTGTCGTTTTTGGCCGAAATTTTGACCCCCTCCAATCTTCTTGAAACTCTGGATTCTGACAGAGGGCCACGAGACTTCGACCAGCGCGCAAAAATGGAGGCTCTAGACCCTTCCAGAGCCGAGATATCGGATGTCAAAGTTTTGACCAGAAAAAAAAAAAACATAAGGGGTAACACTGTCGTTTTTGGCCGAAATTTTGACCCCCTCCGATCTTCTTGAAACTCTGGATTCTGACAGAGGGCCACGAGACTTCGACCAGCGCGCAAAAATGGAGGCTCTAGACCCTTCCAGAGCCGAGATATCGGATGTCAAAGTTTTGACCTGAAAAAAAAAACATAAGGGGTAACACTGTCGTTTTTGGCCGAAATTTTGACCCCCTCCGATCTTCTTGAAACTCTGGATTCTGACAGAGGGCCACGAGACTTCGACCAGCGCGCAAAAATGGAGGCTCTAGACCCTTCCAGAGCCGAGATATCGGATGTCAAAGTTTTGACCTGAAAAAAAAAACATAAGGGGTAACACTGTCGTTTTTGGCCGAAATTTTGACCCCCTCCGATCTTCTTGAAACTCTGGATTCTGACAGAGGGCCACGAGACTTCGACCAGCGCGCAAAAATGGAGGCTCTAGACCCTTCCAGAGCCGAGATATCGGATGTCAAAGATTTGACCCGAAAAAAAAAACATAAGGGGTAACACTGTCGTTTTTGGCCGAAATTTTGACCCTCTCCGATCTTCTTGAAACTCTGGATTCTGACAGAGGGCCACGAGACTTCGACCAGCGCGCAAAAATGGAGGCTCTAGACCCTTCCAGAGCCGAGATATCGGATGTCAAAGTTTTGACCTGAAAAAAAAAAACATAAGGGGTAACACTGTCGTTTTTGGCCGAAATTTTGACCCCCTCCGATCTTCTTGAAACTCTGGATTATGACAGAGGGCCACGAGACTTCGACCAGCGCGCAAAAATGGAGGCTCTAGACCAGGGGTGGGCAAACTTTTTGGCTCAAAATTTGACAGAGGGCCGGCCATTTACGTGGATCACGTAATTTACATAGTATATTAATTTATATGCTATAGATATCCCCATTTAGCATTGTTATATTTTGGGGCTATTTTTTTATTTAATTTTATATTTATTTTAATTTTATATATATATATATATATATATATATATATATATATATATATGAAGAGTTCAGATGCAAAAGCCTCTAAATGCCATTTGACATTTTCTTCTAAAATGATCATTTTTATCAAGCTTGTATATTTAAGTTCAGTTAAGTTCACTTAAATGGCAATGAAGATTACCTATTAATTGCCATTTAAGTGAAATTACTGAACTTAAATATACATGTTTGATAAAAATGGTCATTTTAGAAGAAAATTTCAAATGGCATTTAGAGGCTTTTGCATCTGAACTCTTCATATATTCTTTTTAAATATTGTTTATTCTTAGTATTATTTAATGAGCCTAACAGTAAAGTAGAAACAAAACACCAGCAAGTGTACACGTAGTAGAGTAAAAATTAGAGAAATGGTAAATGGACTGCATTTATATAGCGCTTCCTTAGACCCAATGGCCACCAAAGCGCTTTACAATTTGCCTCACATTCACCCATTCACACACACACCGACGGCAGCCATGCAAGGCGCCATCCAGCTCGTCGGGAGCAGCTGGGGTTAGGTGTCTTGCTCATGGTCCATGGTGCTCACACCTCGACACTTGGTCAGGTGGAACCGAGGATTGAACCAGCAACCTTTCGGTTTATAGACAACCCACATGAACCACTGAGCCATTGCCGCCCCAATGAATGCCACACCAATGAAGGAACGTTACATTAATTCAACTTTATTAAAACTCTATATGGTAATCAAATTGCACTTAATACACAAACGTCATACATTTGTGAAAAAAATAAAATAAAAATAAAAAAATGTACCAATTTATTTTAAGTATGATAAAATGTAAAAATCAAAAGCAGATAAGAACATTTATTGAACAAACGGCAGAGACGGGAGCGTAGCGAGGCGGGCGATAAAGGTAACCGGAAGCAGTCCAAGAGACAAATACAGAGGAGAAAAGAAACTAAATATCAAAAGAAAAACTAAAAATCAAATGAAAACGAATCAGGTGTACAAGTGGTTACTAACATTTTTTTTCTCTGTGAGTTTCCAAAAAAGGAAAAAACATTAACGTGCAACAAGGAGCCTTGTTGTGCTTAAGTCGCTGTCTGAAGGAGTGCTGAAATGTCAATGATTCAATCGTGCAAACGTTCTGGTTCCTGGGATATTAGTTATAAATTGCATATGACAAATTACAAAAAACGGTCTGACTCTGCGGCGTGAGTGTAACGGAGGCCAGCTAGTAGTTGCTGTGCGAGTAAACCTCACTCCCCGATCTCAATAGGCGCTCTAGCGACAGATGCTAGAGGCTGCAGTCTCTAGCCTCCTTGTTAGCGCGCCTGACACTCATGCTGGAGACCCGGGTTCGAGACCCGCTCGGAGCGAGGCGAGTTGGACCCGGGTGTGTGAGGGGTTACATGAGCTTTGCAATGCAACCGTTATTTATTCACTGTATGGTTTCCATGGTGACGCGTCATTGCTTGTCACGTGACACACCGCAGCACAGCCACAACAGCTCTGAATGAATGAGCTGCTTTATTCAAGTATTGCAGGAAAAAGGCAAAATGAATGTGTGACAGGGATGTTGGTTCGGTGAATGGGTGATGGAAGGAGACACAGGGTCGGCGAATACTGGAGCTCATGCACTTTATTGAGTTACTTTCTCTCCCCACAGCGCTTGCTCGCGCTCACACAATTAATTCAGAATATTTCAAAAACAAATCACATATAAAACAGTACTCTTCCCGCTGGATTCAGCTTCTTAGGTCACAAATGCAGCAACACTCTTTCCACTGAAACAGCTTGCAGCCCAGCGTTTTCTCTCTCTCGACAGCGCGTGCACGAGCTCCCAGTCGCTCTCTCTCCACACTCTGTCAGCACGGCCCGCCTACCGCTCGGCTCCCCCCTCGCTCTCCAGCCACAGACCGCGCTGCACAACGCTCCCCATGCAAATGCAATCTCTATGACAATATTTTAAATACTCGACGGGCCGGATTAAACAGCCTAACGGGCCGCATGTGGCCCGCGGGCCGTAGTTTGCCCACCCCTGGCCTAGAGCCTCCATTTTTGCGCGCTGGTCGAAGTCTCATGGCCCTCTGTCAGAATCCAGAGTTTCAAGAAGATCGGAGGGGGTCAAAATTTCGGCCAAAAAAAAAAAAATGACAGTGTTACCCCTTATGTTTTTTTTTTTCAGGTCCAAATTTTGACCTTCGATATCTCGGCTCTGGAAGGGTCTAGAGCCTCATTTTTTGCGCGCTGGTCGAAGTCTAGTGGCCCTCTGTCAGAATCCAGAGTTCCAATAAGATCGGAGGGGGTCAAAATTTCGACCAAAAAAAAAAAAATGACAGTGTAACCCCTTATGTTTTTTTTTTTTCAGGTCCAAATTTTGACCTTCGATATCTCGGCTCAGGAAGGGTCTAGAGCCTCCATTTTTGCGCGCTGGTCGAAGTCTCGTGGCCCTCTGTCAGAATCCAGAGTTTCAAGAAGATCGGAGGGGGTCAAAATTTCGGCCAAAAAAAAAATGACAGTGTTACCCCTTATGTTTTTTTTTCAGGTCCAAATTTTGACCTTCTATATCTCGGCTCTGGAAGGGTCTAGAGCCTCCATTTTTGCGCGCTGGTCGAAGTCTCATGGCCCTCTGTCAGAATCCAGAGTTTCAAGAAGATCGGAGGGGGTCAAAATTTCGGCCAAAAAAAAAAATGACAGTGTTACCCCTTATGTTTTTTTTTTCAGGTCCAAATTTTGACCTTCGATATCTCGGCTCTGGAAGGGTCTAGAGCCTCAATTTTTGCGCGCTGGTCGAAGTCTAGTGGCCCTCTGTCAGAGTCCAGAGTTTCAAGAAGATCGGAGGGGGTCAAAATTTCGGCCAAAAAAAAAAATGACAGTGTTACCCCTTATGTTTTTTTTTCAGGTCCAAATTTTGACCTTCGATATCTCGGCTCTGGAATGGTCTAGAGCCTCCATTTTTGCGCGCTGGTCGAAGTCTCGTGGCCCTCTTTCAGAGTCCAGAGTTTCAAGAAGATCGGAGGGGGTCAAAATTTCAGCCAAAAAAAAAATGACAGTGTTACCCCTTATGTTTTTTTTTCAGGTCCAAATTTTGACCTTCGATATCTCGGCTCTGGAAGGGTCTAGAGCCTCAATTTTTGCGCGTTGGTCGAAGTCTCGTGGCCCTCTGTCAGAATCCAGAGTTTCAAGAAGATCGGAGGGGGTCAAAATTTCGGCCAAAAAAAAAAAGACAGTGTTACCCCTTATGTTTTTTTTTCAGGTCCAAATTTTGACCTTCGATATCTCGGCTCTGGAAGGGCCTAGAGCCTCAATTTTTGCGCGCTGGTCGAAGTCTCATGGCCCTCTGTCAGAATCCAGAGTTTCAAGAAGATCGGAGGGGGTCAAAATTTCGGCCAAAAAAAAAAAAATGACAGTGTTACCCCTTATGTTTTTTTTTCAGGTCCAAATTTTGACCTTCGATATCTCGGCTCTGGAAGGGTCTAGAGCCTCAATTTTTGCGCGCTGGTCGAAGTCTAGTGGCCCTCTGTCAGAATCCAGAGTTCCAAGAAGATCGGAGGGGGTCAAAATTTCGGCCAAAAAAAAAAATGACAGTGTTACCCCTTATGTTTTTTTTTTCAGGTCCAAATTTTGACCTTCGATATCTCGGCTCAGGAAGGGTCTAGAGCCTCCATTTTTGCGCGCTGGTCGAAGTCTCGTGGCCCTCTGTCAGAGTCCAGAGTTTCAAGAAGATCGGAGGGGGTCAAAATTTCGGCCAAAAAAAAAAATGACAGTGTTACCCCTTATGTTTTTTTTTTTCAGGTCCAAATTTTGACCTTCGATATCTCGGCTCTGGAAGGGTCTAGAGCCTCCATTTTTGCGCGCTGGTCGAAGTCTCATGGCCCTCTGTCAGAATCCAGAGTTCCAAGAAGATCGGAGGGGGTCAAAATTTCGGCCAAAAAAAAAATGACAGTGTTACCCCTTATGTTTTTTTTTTCAGGTCCAAATTTTGACCTTCGATATCTCGGCTCTGGAAGGGTCTAGAGCCTCAATTTTTGCGCGTTGGTCGAAGTCTCGTGGCCCTCTGTCAGAATCCAGAGTTTCAAGAAGATCGGAGGGGGTCAAAATTTCGGCCAAAAAAAAAAATGACAGTGTTACCCCTTATGTTTTTTTTTCAGGTCCAAATTTAGACCTTCGATATCTCGGCTCTGGAAGGGTCTAGAGCCTCCATTTTTGCGCGCTGGTCGAAGTCTCGTGGCCCTCTGTCAGAATCCAGAGTTTCAAGAAGATCGGAGGGGGTCAAAATTTCGGCCAAAAAAAAAAAAAAATGACAGTGTTACCCCTTATGTTTTTTTTTCAGGTCCAAATTTTGACCTTCGATATCTCGGCTCTGGAAGGGTCTAGAGCCTCAATTTTTGCGCGTTGGTCGAAGTCTCGTGGCCCTCTGTCAGAATCCAGAGTTTCAAGAAGATCGGAGGGGGTCAAAATTTCGGCCAAAAAAAAATGACAGTGTTACCCCTTATGTTTTTTTTTCAGGTCCAAATTTTGACCTTCGATATCTCGGCTCTGGAAGGGCCTAGAGCCTCAATTTTTGCGCGCTGGTCGAAGTCTCGTTGCCCTCTGTCAGAATCCAGAGTTTCAAGAAGATCGGAGGGGGTCAAAATTTCGGCCAAAAAAAAAAAATGACAGTGTAACCCCTTATGTTTTTTTTTTCAGGTCCAAATTTTGACCTTCGATATCTCGGCTCTGGAAGGGTCTAGAGCCTCAATTTTTGCGCGCTGGTCGAAGTCTCGTGGCCCTCTGTCAGAGTCCAGAGTTTCAAGAAGATCGGAGGGGGTCAAAATTTCGGCCAAAAAAAAAAAAATGACAGTGTTACCCCTTATGTTTTTTTTTTTCAGGTCCAAATTTTGACCTTCGATATCTCGGCTCTGGAATGGTCTAGAGCCTCCATTTTTTGCGCGCTGGTCGAAGTCTCGTGGCCCTCTGTCAGAGTCCAGAGTTTCAAGAAGATCGGAGGGGGTCAAAATTTCGGCCAAAAAAAAAATGACAGTGTTACCCCTTATGTTTTTTTTTCAGGTCCAAATTTTGACCTTCGATATCTCGGCTCTGGAAGGGTCTAGAGCCTCCATTTTTGCGCGCTGGTCGAAGTCTCGTGGCCCTCTGTCAGAATCCAGAGTTCCAAGAAGATCGGAGGGGGTCAAAATTTCGGCCAAAAAAAAAAAAAATGACTGTTACCCCTTATGTTTTTTTTTCAGGTCCAAATTTTGACCTTCGATATCTCGGCTCTGGAAGGGTCTAGAGCCTCAATTTTTGCGCGTTGGTCGAAGTCTCGTGGCCCTCTGTCAGAATCCAGAGTTTCAAGAAGATCGGAGGGGGTCAAAATTTCGGCCAAAAAAAAAAATGACAGTGTTACCCCTTATGTTTTTTTTTCAGGTCCAAATTTTGACCTTCGATATCTCGGCTCTGGAAGGGTCTAGAGCCTCCATTTTTGCGCGCTGGTCGAAGTCTCGTGGCCCTCTGTCAGAATCCAGAGTTTCAAGAAGATCGGAGGGGGTCAAAATTTCGGCCAAAAAAAAAATGACAGTGTAACCCCTTATGTTTTTTTTTTTCAGGTCCAAATTTTGACCTTCGATATCTCGGCTCTGGAAGGGTCTAGAGCCTCCATTTTTACGCGCTGGTCGAAGTCTCGTGGCCCTCTGTCAGAATCCAGAGTTTCAAGAAGATCGGAGGGGGTCAAAATTTTGGCCAAAAAAAAAATGACAGTGTTACCCCTTATGTTTTTTTTTTTTTCAGGTCCAAATTTTGACCTTCGATATCTCGGCTCTGGAAGGGTCTAGAGCCTCCATTTTTGCGCGCTGGTCGAAGTCTCGTGGCCCTCTTTCAGAGTCCAGAGTTTCAAGAAGATCGGAGGGGGTCAAAATTTCAGCCAAAAAAAAAATGACAGTGTTACCCCTTATGTTTTTTTTTTTTCAGGTCCAAATTTTGACCTTCGATATCTCGGCTCTGGAAGGGTCTAGAGCCTCCATTTTTGCGCGCTGGTCGAAGTCTCGTGGCCCTCTTTCAGAGTCCAGAGTTTCAAGAAGATCGGAGGGGGTCAAAATTTCAGCCAAAAAAAAAATGACAGTGTTACCCCTTATGTTTCTTTTTTCAGGTCCAAATTTTGACCTTCGATATCTCGGCTCTGGAAGGGCCTAGAGCCTCCATTTTTGCGCGCTGGTCGAAGTCTCATGGCCCTCTGTCAGAATCCAGAGTTTCAAGAAGATCGGAGGGGGTCAAAATTTCGGCCAAAAAAAAAAAAATGACAGTGTTACCCCTTATGTTTTTTTTTTTCAGGTCCAAATTTTGACCTTCGATATCTCGGCTCTGGAAGGGTCTAGAGCCTCATTTTTTGCGCGCTGGTCGAAGTCTAGTGGTCCTCTGTCAGAATCCAGAGTTCCAATAAGATCGGAGGGGGTCAAAATTTCGACCAAAAAAAAAAAAAATGACAGTGTAACCCCTTATGTTTTTTTTTTTTCAGGTCCAAATTTTGACCTTCGATATCTCGGCTCTGGAAGGGCCTAGAGCCTCAATTTTTGCGCGCTGGTCGAAGTCTCGTTGCCCTCTGTCAGAATCCAGAGTTTCAAGAAGATCGGAGGGGGTCAAAATTTCGGCCAAAAAAAAAAAAATGACAGTGTAACCCCTTATGTTTTTTTTTTTCAGGTCCAAATTTTGACCTTCGATATCTCGGCTCTGGAAGGGTCTAGAGCCTCAATTTTTGCGCGCTGGTCGAAGTCTAGTGGCCCTCTGTCAGAATCCAGAGTTCCAAGAAGATCGGAGGGGGTCAAAATTTCGGCCAAAAAAAAAAATGACAGTGTAACCCCTTATGTTTTTTTTTCAGGTCCAAATTTTGACCTTCGATATCTCGGCTCAGGAAGGGTCTAGAGCCTCCATTTTTGCGCGCTGGTCGAAGTCTCGTGGCCCTCTGTCAGAGTCCAGAGTTTCAAGAAGATCGGAGGGGGTCAAAATTTCGGCCAAAAAAAAAAAATGACAGTGTTACCCCTTATGTTTTTTTTTTCAGGTCCAAATTTTGACCTTCGATATCTCGGCTCTGGAATGGTCTAGAGCCTCCATTTTTGCGCGCTGGTCGAAGTCTCGTGGCCCTCTGTCAGAGTCCAGAGTTTCAAGAAGATCGGAGGGGGTCAAAATTTCGGCCAAAAAAAAAAATGACAGTGTTACCCCTTATGTTTTTTTTTCAGGTCCAAATTTTGACCTTCGATATCTCGGCTCTGGAAGGGTCTAGAGCCTCCATTTTTGCGCGCTGGTCGAAGTCTCGTGGCCCTCTGTCAGAATCCAGAGTTCCAAGAAGATCGGAGGGGGTCAAAATTTCGGCCAAAAAAAAAAAATGACAGTGTTACCCCTTATGTTTTTTTTTCAGGTCCAAATTTTGACCTTCGATATCTCGGCTCTGGAAGGGTCTAGAGCCTCAATTTTTGCGCGTTGGTCGAAGTCTCGTGGCCCTCTGTCAGAATCCAGAGTTTCAAGAAGATCGGAGGGGGTCAAAATTTCGGCCAAAAAAAAAAATGACAGTGTTACCCCTTATGTTTTTTTTCAGGTCCAAATTTTGACCTTCGATATCTCGGCTCTGGAAGGGTCTAGAGCCTCCATTTTTGCGCGCTGGTCGAAGTCTCGTGGCCCTCTGTCAGAATCCAGAGTTTCAAGAAGATCGGAGGGGGTCAAAATTTTGGCCAAAAAAAAATGACAGTGTAACCCCTTATGTTTTTTTTTTTTCAGGTCCAAATTTTGACCTTCGATATCTCGGCTCTGGAAGGGTCTAGAGCCTCCATTTTTACGCGCTGGTCGAAGTCTCGTGGCCCTCTGTCAGAATCCAGAGTTTCAAGAAGATCGGAGGGGGTCAAAATTTTGGCCAAAAAAAAAATGACAGTGTTACCCCTTATGTTTTTTTTTTTTTCAGGTCCAAATTTTGACCTTCGATATCTCGGCTCTGGAAGGGTCTAGAGCCTCCATTTTTGCGCGCTGGTCGAAGTCTCGTGGCCCTCTTTCAGAGTCCAGAGTTTCAAGAAGATCGGAGGGGGTCAAAATTTCAGCCAAAAAAAAAATGACAGTGTTACCCCTTATGTTTTTTTTTTTTTCAGGTCCAAATTTTGACCTTCGATATCTCGGCTCTGGAAGGGTCTAGAGCCTCCATTTTTGCGCGCTGGTCGAAGTCTCGTGGCCCTCTTTCAGAGTCCAGAGTTTCAAGAAGATCGGAGGGGGTCAAAATTTCAGCCAAAAAAAAAATGACAGTGTTACCCCTTATGTTTCTTTTTTCAGGTCCAAATTTTGACCTTCGATATCTCGGCTCTGGAAGGGCCTAGAGCCTCCATTTTTGCGCGCTGGTCGAAGTCTCATGGCCCTCTGTCAGAATCCAGAGTTTCAAGAAGATCGGAGGGGGTCAAAATTTCGGCCAAAAAAAAAAAAAATGACAGTGTTACCCCTTATGTTTTTTTTTTTCAGGTCCAAATTTTGACCTTCGATATCTCGGCTCTGGAAGGGTCTAGAGCCTCATTTTTTGCGCGCTGGTCGAAGTCTAGTGGCCCTCTGTCAGAATCCAGAGTTCCAATAAGATCGGAGGGGGTCAAAATTTCGACCAAAAAAAAAAAAAATGACAGTGTAACCCCTTATGTTTTTTTTTTTTCAGGTCCAAATTTTGACCTTCGATATCTCGGCTCAGGAATGGTCTAGAGCCTCCATTTTTGCGCGCTGGTCGAAGTCTCGTGGCCCTCTGTCAGAATCCAGAGTTTCAAGAAGATCGGAGGGGGTCAAAATTTCGGCCAAAAAAAAAATGACAGTGTTACCCCTTATGTTTTTTTTTCAGGTCCAAATTTTGACCTTCTATATCTCGGCTCTGGAAGGGTCTAGAGCCTCCATTTTTGCGCGCTGGTCGAAGTCTCATGGCCCTCTGTCAGAATCCAGAGTTTCAAGAAGATCGGAGGGGGTCAAAATTTCGGCCAAAAGAAAAAAATGACAGTGTTACCCCTTATGTTTTTTTTTTCAGGTCCAAATTTTGACCTTCGATATCTCGGCTCTGGAAGGGTCTAGAGCCTCAATTTTTGCGCGCTGGTCGAAGTCTAGTGGCCCTCTGTCAGAGTCCAGAGTTTCAAGAAGATCGGAGGGGGTCAAAATTTCGGCCAAAAAAAAAAATGACAGTGTTACCCCTTATGTTTTTTTTTCAGGTCCAAATTTTGACCTTCGATATCTCGGCTCTGGAATGGTCTAGAGCCTCCATTTTTGCGCGCTGGTCGAAGTCTCGTGGCCCTCTTTCAGAGTCCAGAGTTTCAAGAAGATCGGAGGGGGTCAAAATTTCAGCCAAAAAAAAAATGACAGTGTTACCCCTTATGTTTTTTTTTCAGGTCCAAATTTTGACCTTCGATATCTCGGCTCTGGAAGGGTCTAGAGCCTCAATTTTTGCGCGTTGGTCGAAGTCTCGTGGCCCTCTGTCAGAATCCAGAGTTTCAAGAAGATCGGAGGGGGTCAAAATTTCGGCCAAAAAAAAAAAGACAGTGTTACCCCTTATGTTTTTTTTTCAGGTCCAAATTTTGACCTTCGATATCTCGGCTCTGGAAGGGCCTAGAGCCTCAATTTTTGCGCGCTGGTCGAAGTCTCATGGCCCTCTGTCAGAATCCAGAGTTTCAAGAAGATCGGAGGGGGTCAAAATTTCGGCCAAAAAAAAAAAAATGACAGTGTTACCCCTTATGTTTTTTTTTCAGGTCCAAATTTTGACCTTCGATATCTCGGCTCTGGAAGGGTCTAGAGCCTCAATTTTTGCGCGCTGGTCGAAGTCTAGTGGCCCTCTGTCAGAATCCAGAGTTCCAAGAAGATCGGAGGGGGTCAAAATTTCGGCCAAAAAAAAAATGACAGTGTTACCCCTTATGTTTTTTTTTTCAGGTCCAAATTTTGACCTTCGATATCTCGGCTCAGGAAGGGTCTAGAGCCTCCATTTTTGCGCGCTGGTCGAAGTCTCGTGGCCCTCTGTCAGAGTCCAGAGTTTCAAGAAGATCGGAGGGGGTCAAAATTTCGGCCAAAAAAAAAAATGACAGTGTTACCCCTTATGTTTTTTTTTTCAGGTCCAAATTTTGACCTTCGATATCTCGGCTCTGGAAGGGTCTAGAGCCTCCATTTTTGCGCGCTGGTCGAAGTCTCATGGCCCTCTGTCAGAATCCAGAGTTCCAAGAAGATCGGAGGGGGTCAAAATTTCGGCCAAAAAAAAAATGACAGTGTTACCCCTTATGTTTTTTTTTTTCAGGTCCAAATTTTGACCTTCGATATCTCGGCTCTGGAAGGGTCTAGAGCCTCAATTTTTGCGCGTTGGTCGAAGTCTCGTGGCCCTCTGTCAGAATCCAGAGTTTCAAGAAGATCGGAGGGGGTCAAAATTTCGGCCAAAAAAAAAATGACAGTGTTACCCCTTATGTTTTTTTTTCAGGTCCAAATTTAGACCTTCGATATCTCGGCTCTGGAAGGGTCTAGAGCCTCCATTTTTGCGCGCTGGTCGAAGTCTCGTGGCCCTCTGTCAGAATCCAGAGTTTCAAGAAGATCGGAGGGGGTCAAAATTTCGGCCAAAAAAAAAAAAATGACAGTGTTACCCCTTATGTTTTTTTTTCAGGTCCAAATTTTGACCTTCGATATCTCGGCTCTGGAAGGGTCTAGAGCCTCAATTTTTGCGCGTTGGTCGAAGTCTCGTGGCCCTCTGTCAGAATCCAGAGTTTCAAGAAGATCGGAGGGGGTCAAAATTTCGGCCAAAAAAAAATGACAGTGTTACCCCTTATGTTTTTTTTTCAGGTCCAAATTTTGACCTTCGATATCTCGGCTCTGGAAGGGCCTAGAGCCTCAATTTTTGCGCGCTGGTCGAAGTCTCGTTGCCCTCTGTCAGAATCCAGAGTTTCAAGAAGATCGGAGGGGGTCAAAATTTCGGCCAAAAAAAAAAATGACAGTGTAACCCCTTATGTTTTTTTTTTCAGGTCCAAATTTTGACCTTCGATATCTCGGCTCTGGAAGGGTCTAGAGCCTCAATTTTTGCGCGCTGGTCGAAGTCTAGTGGCCCTCTGTCAGAATCCAGAGTTCCAAGAAGATCGGAGGGGGTCAAAATTTCGGCCAAAAAAAAAAATGACAGTGTAACCCCTTATGTTTTTTTTTCAGGTCCAAATTTTGACCTTCGATATCTCGGCTCAGGAAGGGTCTAGAGCCTCCATTTTTGCGCGCTGGTCGAAGTCTCGTGGCCCTCTGTCAGAGTCCAGATTTTCAAGAAGATCGGAGGGGGTCAAAATTTCGGCCAAAAAAAAAAATGACAGTGTTACCCCTTATGTTTTTTTTTTCAGGTCCAAATTTTGACCTTCGATATCTCGGCTCTGGAATGGTCTAGAGCCTCCATTTTTGCGCGCTGGTCGAAGTCTCGTGGCCCTCTGTCAGAGTCCAGAGTTTCAAGAAGATCGGAGGGGGTCAAAATTTCGGCCAAAAAAAAAAATGACAGTGTTACCCCTTATGTTTTTTTTTCAGGTCCAAATTTTGACCTTCGATATCTCGGCTCTGGAAGGGTCTAGAGCCTCCATTTTTGCGCGCTGGTCGAAGTCTCGTGGCCCTCTGTCAGAATCCAGAGTTCCAAGAAGATCGGAGGGGGTCAAAATTTCGGCCAAAAAAAAAAAATGACTGTTACCCCTTATGTTTTTTTTTCAGGTCCAAATTTTGACCTTCGATATCTCGGCTCTGGAAGGGTCTAGAGCCTCAATTTTTGCGCGTTGGTCGAAGTCTCGTGGCCCTCTGTCAGAATCCAGAGTTTCAAGAAGATCGGAGGGGGTCAAAATTTCGGCCAAAAAAAAAAATGACAGTGTTACCCCTTATGTTTTTTTTTCAGGTCCAAATTTTGACCTTCGATATCTCGGCTCTGGAAGGGTCTAGAGCCTCCATTTTTGCGCGCTGGTCGAAGTCTCGTGGCCCTCTGTCAGAATCCAGAGTTTCAAGAAGATCGGAGGGGGTCAAAATTTCGGCCAAAAAAAAAATGACAGTGTAACCCCTTATGTTTTTTTTTTTCAGGTCCAAATTTTGACCTTCGATATCTCGGCTCTGGAAGGGTCTAGAGCCTCCATTTTTACGCGCTGGTCGAAGTCTCGTGGCCCTCTGTCAGAATCCAGAGTTTCAAGAAGATCGGAGGGGGTCAAAATTTTGGCCAAAAAAAAAATGACAGTGTTACCCCTTATGTTTTTTTTTTTTTCAGGTCCAAATTTTGACCTTCGATATCTCGGCTCTGGAAGGGTCTAGAGCCTCCATTTTTGCGCGCTGGTCGAAGTCTCGTGGCCCTCTTTCAGAGTCCAGAGTTTCAAGAAGATCGGAGGGGGTCAAAATTTCAGCCAAAAAAAAAATGACAGTGTTACCCCTTATGTTTTTTTTTTTTCAGGTCCAAATTTTGACCTTCGATATCTCGGCTCTGGAAGGGTCTAGAGCCTCCATTTTTGCGCGCTGGTCGAAGTCTCGTGGCCCTCTTTCAGAGTCCAGAGTTTCAAGAAGATCGGAGGGGGTCAAAATTTCAGCCAAAAAAAAAATGACAGTGTTACCCCTTATGTTTCTTTTTTCAGGTCCAAATTTTGACCTTCGATATCTCGGCTCTGGTAGGGCCTAGAGCCTCCATTTTTGCGCGCTGGTCGAAGTCTCATGGCCCTCTGTCAGAATCCAGAGTTTCAAGAAGATCGGAGGGGGTCAAAATTTCGGCCAAAAAAAAAAAAATGACAGTGTTACCCCTTATGTTTTTTTTTTTCAGGTCCAAATTTTGACCTTCGATATCTCGGCTCTGGAAGGGTCTAGAGCCTCATTTTTTGCGCGCTGGTCGAAGTCTAGTGGCCCTCTGTCAGAATCCAGAGTTCCAATAAGATCGGAGGGGGTCAAAATTTCGACCAAAAAAAAAAAAAATGACAGTGTAACCCCTTATGTTTTTTTTTTTTCAGGTCCAAATTTTGACCTTCGATATCTCGGCTCTGGAAGGGCCTAGAGCCTCCATTTTTGTGCGCTGGTCGAAGTCTCGTTGCCCTCTGTCAGAATCCAGAGTTTCAAGAAGATCGGAGGGGGTCAAAATTTCGGCCAAAAAAAAAAATGACAGTGTAACCCCTTATGTTTTTTTTTTTCAGGTCCAAATTTTGACCTTCGATATCTCGGCTCTGGAAGGGTCTAGAGCCTCCATTTTTACGCGCTGGTCGAAGTCTCGTGGCCCTCTGTCAGAATCCAGAGTTTCAAGAAGATCGGAGGGGGTCAAAATTTTGGCCAAAAAAAAAAAGACAATGTTACCCCTTATGTTTTTTTTTTTCAGGTCCAAATTTTTACCTTCGATATCTCGGCTCTGGAAGGGTCTAGAGCCTCCATTTTTGCGCGCTGGTCGAAGTCTCGTGGCCCTCTGTCAGAATCCAGAGTTTCAAGAAGATCGGAGGGGGTCAAAATTTCGGCCAAAAAAAAAAAATGACAGTGTAACCCCTTATGTTTTTTTTTTCAGGTCCAAATTTTGACCTTCGATATCTCGGCTCTGGAAGGGTCTAGAGCCTCCATTTTTGCACGCTGGTCGAAGTCTCGTGGCCCTCTGTCAGAATCCAGAGTTTCAAGAAGATCGGAGGGGGTCAAAATTTTGGCCAAAAAAAAAAAATGACAGTGTTACCCCTTATGTTTTTTTTTCAGGTCCAAATTTTGACCTTCGATATCTCGGCTCTGGAAGGGTCTAGAGCCTCCATTTTTGCGCGCTGGTCGAAGTCTCGTGGCCCTCTGTCAGAGTCCAGAGTTTCAAGAAGATCGGAGGGGGTCAAAATTTCGGCCAAAAAAAAAAAATGACAGTGTTACCCCTTATGTTTTTTTTTCAGGTCCAAATTTTGACCTTCGATATCTCGGCTCTGGAAGGGTCTAGAGCCTCCATTTTTGCGCGCTGGTCGAAGTCTCGTGGCCCTCTGTCAGAATCCAGAGTTCCAAGAAGATCGGAGGGGGTCAAAATTTCGGCCAAAAAAAAAATGACAGTGTTACCCCTTATGTTTTTTTTCAGGTCCAAATTTTGACCTTCGATATCTCGGCTCTGGAAGGGTCTAGAGCCTCAATTTTTGCGCTTTGGTCGAAGTCTCGTGGCCCTCTGTCAGAATCCAGAGTTTCAAGAAGATCGGAGGGGGTCAAAATTTTGGCCAAAAAAAAAAATGACAGTGTTACCCCTTATGGTTTTTTTTCAGGTCCAAATTTTGACCTTCGATATCTCGGCTCTGGAAGGGTCTAGAGCCTCCATTTTTGCGCGCTGGTCGAAGTCTCGTGGCCCTCTGTGAGAATCCAGAGTTTCAAGAAGATCGGAGGGGGTCAAAATTTTGGCCAAAAAAAAAAATGACAGTGTTACCCCTTATGTTTTTTTTTCAGGTCCAAATTTTGACCTTCGATATCTCGGCTCTGGAAGGGTCTAGAGCCTCAATTTTTGCGCGTTGGTCGAAGTCTCGTGGCCCTCTGTCAGAATCCAGAGTTTCAAGAAGATCGGAGGGGGTCAAAATTTCGGCCAAAAAAAAAAATGACAGT
The DNA here is from genome assembly GCA_038021265.1 of Cyprinella venusta. NCBI lineage: Eukaryota > Metazoa > Chordata > Actinopteri > Cypriniformes > Leuciscidae > Cyprinella > Cyprinella venusta. Next base: position 15,790,120 of record CM075871.1, read on the forward strand.
GTTACCCCTTATGTTTTTTTTTCAGGTCCAAATTTTGACCTTCGATATCTCGGCTCTGGAAGGGCCTAGAGCCTCCATTTTTGCGCGCTGGTCGAAGTCTCGTGGCCCTCTGTCAGAATCCAGAGTTTCAAGAAGATCGGAGGGGGTCAAAATTTCGGCCAAAAAAAAAATGACAGTGTTACCCCTTATGGTTTTTTTTTTCAGGTCCAAATTTTGACCTTCGATATCTCAGCTCTGGAAGGGTCTAGAGCCTCCATTTTTGCGCGCTGGTCGAAGTCTCGTGGCCCTCTGTCAGAATCCAGAGTTTCAAGAAAATCGGAGGGGGTCAAAATTTCGGCCAAAAAAAAATATGACAGTGTAACCCCTTATGTTTTTTTTTCAGGTCCAAATTTTGACCTTCGATATCTCGGCTAAAACCTGGGTGCAAAAATTGAGGCTCTAGACCCTTCCAGAGCTGAGATATTGAAACTCAAAATTTGGACCAGAAAAAAAAATTACAGTGTTACCCCTTAAGTTTTTTTTCGGGGGGTGAAAAATTAAGTTTCTCCAATCTTCTCAAAACTCTGGATTCTGACAGAGGGCCACGAGACATGGACCTGGGTGCAAAAATTGAGGTTCTAGACCCTTCCAGAGCTGAGATATTGAAAGTCAAAATTTTGACCAGAAAAAAAAATGACAGTGTTACCCCTTATGTTTTTTTTCGGGGGGTGAAAAATTAAGTTTCTCCAATCTTCTCAAAACTCTGGATTCTGATAGAGGGCCACGAGACATGGACCTGGGTGCAAAAATTGAGGCTCTAGACCGTTCCAGAGCTGAGATATTGAAACTCAAAATTTTGATCAGAAAAATAAATGACAGTGTTACCCCTTATGTTTTTTTTCGGGGGGTGAAAATTTAAGTTTCTCCAATCTTCTCAAAACTCTGGATTCTGATAGAGGGCCACGAGACATGGACCTGGGTGCAAAAATTGAGGTTCTAGACCCTTCCAGAGCTGAGATATTGAAACTCAAAATTTTGACCAGAAAAAAAAAATGACAGTGTTACCCCTTACGTTTTTTTTCGGGGGGTGAAAAATTAAGTTTCTCCAATCTTCTCAAAACTCTGGATTCTGATAGAGGGCTACGAGACATGGACCTGGGTGCAAAAATTGAGGTTCTAGACCCTTCCAGAGCTGAGATATTGAAACTCAAAATTTTGACCAGAAAAAAAAATGACAGTGTTACCCCTTATGTTTTTTTTCGGGGGGTGAAAAATTAAGTTTCTCCAATCTTCTCAAAACTCTGGATTCTGATAGAGGGCCACGAGACATGGACCTGGGTGCAAAAATTGAGGTTCTAGACCCTTCCAGATCTGAGATATTGAAACTCAAAATTTTGACCAGAAAAAAAAAATGACAGTGTTACCCCTTATGTTTTTTTTCGGGGGGTGAAAAATTAAGTTTCTCCAATCTTCTCAAAACTCTGGATTCTGATAGAGGGCCACGAGACATGGACCTGGGTGCAAAAATTGAGGTTCTAGACCCTTCCAGAGCTGAGATATTGAAACTCAAAATTTGGACAAGAAAAAAAAAATGACAGTGTTACCCCTTATGTTTTTTTTCGGGGGGTGAAAAATTAAGTTTCTCCAATCTTCTCAAAACTCTGGATTCTGATAGAGGGCCACGAGACATGGACCTAGGTGCAAAAATTGAGGCTCTAGACCCTTCCAGAGCTGAGATATTGAAACTCAAAATTTTGACCAGAAAAAAAAAATGACAGTGTTACCCCTTATGTTTTTTTTTTCGGGGGGTGAAAAATTAAGTTTCTCCAATCTTATCAAAACTCTGGATTCTGATAGAGGGCCACGAGACATGGACCTGGGTGCAAAAATTGAGGCTCTAGACCGTTCCAGAGCTGAGATATTGAAACTCAAAATTTTGACCAGAAAAAAAATGACAGTGTTACCCCTTATGTTTTTTTTTCGGGGGGTGAAAATTTAAGTTTCTCCAATCTTCTCAAAACTCTGGATTCTGATAGAGGACCACGAGACATGGACCTGGGTGCAAAAATTGAGGTTCTAGACCCTTCCAGAGCTGAGATAATGAAACTGAAAATTTTGACCAGAAAAAAAAATGACAGTGTTACCCCTCATGTTTTTTTTTTTCGGGGGGTGAAAAATTAAGTTTCTCCAATCTTCTCAAAACTCTGGATTCTGATAGAGGGCCACGAGACATGGACCTGGGTGCAAAAATTGAGGTTCTAGACCCTTCCAGAGCTGAGATATTGAAACTCAAAATTTTGACCAGAAAAAAAAATGACAGTGTTACCCCTTATGTTTTTTTTCGGGGGTTGAAAAATTAAGTTTCTCCAATCTTCTCAAAACTCTGGATTCTGATAGAGGGCCACGAGACATGGACCTGGGTGCAAAAATTGAGGCTCTAGACCCTTCCAGAGCTGAGATATTGAAACTCAAAATTTTGACCAGAAAAAAAAATGACAGTGTTACCCCTTATGTTTTTTTTTCGGGGGGTGAAAAATTAAGTTTCTCCAATCTTCTCAAAACTCTGGATTCTGATAGAGGGCCACGAGACATGGACCTGGGTGCAAAAATTGAGGCTCTAGACCGTTTCAGAGTTTAGATATTGAAACTCAAAATTTTGACCAGAAAAAAAAAATGACAGTGTTACCCCTTATGTTTTTTTTCGGGGGGTGAAAAATTAAGTTTCTCCAATCTTCTCAAAACTCTGGATTCTGATAGAGGGCCACGATACATGGACCTGGGTGCAAAAATTGAGGCTCTATACCCTTCCAGAGCTGAGATATTGAAACTCACAATTTTGACCAGAAAAATAAATGACAGTGTTACCCCTTATGTTTTTTTTCGGTGGGTGAAAAATTAAGTTTCTCCAATCTTCTCAAAACTCTGGATTCTGATAGAGGGCCACGAGACATGGACCTGGGTGCAAAAATTGAGGCTCTAGACCCTTCCAGAGCTGAGATATTGAAACTCAAAATTTTGACCAGAAAAAAAAATGACAGTGTTACCCCTTATGTTTTTTTTCGGGGGGTGAAAAATTAAGTTTCTCCAATCTTCTCAAAACTCTGTATTCTGATAGAGGGCCACGAGACATGGACCTGGGTGCAAAAATTGAGGCTCTAGACCCTTCCAGAGCTGAGATATTGAAACTCAAAATTTTGACCAGAAAAAAAAATGACAGTGTTACCCCTTATGTTTTTTTTCGGGGGGTGAAAAATTAAGTTTCTCCAATCTTCTCAAAACTCTGGATTCTGATAGAGGACCACGAGACATCGACCTGGGTGCAAAAATTGAGGCTCTAGACCCTTCCAGAGCTGAGATATTGAAACTCAAAATTTTGACCAGAAAAAAAATGACAGTGTTACCCCTTATGTTTTTTTTCGGGGGGTGAAAAATTAATTTTCTCCAATCTTCTCAAAACTCTGGATTCTGATAGAGGGCCACGAGACATGGACCTGGGTGCAAAAATTGAGGCTCTAGACCCTTCCAGAGCTGAGATATTGAAACTCAAAATTTTGACCAGAAAAAAAAATGACAGTGTTACCCCTTATGTTTTTTTTTTTCGGGGGGTGAAAAATTAAGTTTCTCCAATCTTCTCAAAACTCTGGATTCTGATAGAGGGCCACGAGACATGGACCTGGGTGCAAAAATTGAGGCTCTAGACCCTTCCAGAGCTGAGATATTGAAACTCAAAATTTTGACCAGAAAAAAAAAATGACAGTGTTACCACTTATGTTTTTTTTCGGGGGGTGAAAAATTAAGTTTCTCCAATCTTCTCAAAGCTCTGGATTCTGATAGAGGGCCACGAGACATGGACCTGGGTGCAAAAATTGAGGCTCTAGACCGTTTCAGAGTTTAGATATTGAAACTCAAAATTTTGACCAGAAAAAAAAAAATGACAGTGTTACCCCTTATGATTTTTTTCGGGGGGTGAAAAATTAAGTTTCTCCAATCTTCTCAAAACTCTGGATTCTGATAGAGGGCCACGATACATGGACCTGGGTGCAAAAATTGAGGCTCTATACCCTTCCAGAGCTGAGATATTGAAACTCACAATTTTGACCAGAAAAATAAATGACAGTGTTACCCCTTATGTTTTTTTTCGGTGGGTGAAAAATTAAGTTTCTCCAATCTTCTCAAAACTCTGGATTCTGATAGAGGGCCACGAGACATGGACCTGGGTGCTAAAATTGAGGCTCTAGACCCTTCCAGAGCTGAGATATTGAAACTCAAAATTTTGACCAGAAAAAAAAATGACAGTGTTACCCCTTATGTTTTTTTTCGGGGGGTGAAAAATTAAGTTTCTCCAATCTTCTCAAAACTCTGTATTCTGATAGAGGGCCACGAGACATGGACCTGGATGCAAAAATTGAGGCTCTAGACCCTTCCAGAGCTGAGATATTGAAACTCAAAATTTTGACCAGAAAAAAAAATGACAGTGTTACCCCTTATGTTTTTTTTCGGGGGGTGAAAAATTAAGTTTCTCCAATCTTCTCAAAACTCTGGATTCTGATAGAGGACCACGAGACATCGACCTGGGTGCAAAAATTGAGGCTCTAGACCCTTCCAGAGCTGAGATATTGAAACTCAAAATTTTGACCAGAAAAAAAATGACAGTGTTACCCCTTATGTTTTTTTTCGGGGGGTGAAAAATTAATTTTCTCCAATCTTCTCAAAACTCTGGATTCTGATAGAGGGCCACGAGACATGGACCTGGGTGCAAAAATTGAGGCTCTAGACCCTTCCAGAGCTGAGATATTGAAACTCAAAATTTTGACCAGAAAAAAAAATGACAGTGTTACCCCTTATGTTTTTTTTTTCGGGGGGTGAAAAATTAAGTTTCTCCAATCTTCTCAAAACTCTGGATTCTGATAGAGGGCCACGAGACATGGACCTGGGTGCAAAAATTGAGGCTCTAGACCCTTCCAGAGCTGAGATATTGAAACTCAAAATTTTGACCAGAAAAAAAAAATGACAGTGTTACCACTTATGTTTTTTTTTCGGGGGGTGAAAAATTAAGTTTCTCCAATCTTCTCAAAGCTCTGGATTCTGATAGAGGGCCACGAGACATGGACCTGGGTGCAAAAATTGAGGCTCTAGACCCTTCCAGAGCTGAGATATTGAAACTCAAAATTTTGACCTGAAAAAAAATGACAGTGTTACCCCTTATGTTTTTTTTCGGGGGTGAAAAATTAAGTTTCTCCAATCTTCTCAAAACTCTGGATTCTGATAGAGGGCCACGATACATGGACCTGGGTGCAAAAATTGAGGCTCTAGACCCTTCCAGAGCTGAGATATTGAAACTCAAAATTTTGACCAGAAAAAAAAATGACAGTGTTACCCCTTATGTTTTTTTTCGGGGGGTGAAAAATTAAGTTTCTCCAATCTTCTCAAAACTCTGGATTCTGATAGAGGGCCACGATACATGGACCTGGGTGCAAAAATTGAGGCTCTAGACCCTTCCAGAGCTGAGATATTGAAACTCAAAATTTTGACCAGAAAAAAAATGACAGTGTTACCCCTTATGTTTTTTTTCGGGGGGTGAAAAATTAAGTTTCTCCAATCTTCTCAAAGCTCTGGATTCTGATAGAGGGCCACGAGACATGGACCTGGGTGCAAAAATTGAGGCTCTAGACTCTTCCAGAGCTGAGATATTGAAACTCAAAATTTTGACCAGAAAAAAAATGACAGTGTTACCCCTTATGTTTTTTTTCGGGGGGTGAAAAATTAAGTTTCTCCAATCTTCTCAAAACTCTGGATTCTGATAGAGGGCCATGAGACATGGATCTGGGTGCAAAAATTGAGGCTCTAGACCCTTCCAGAGCTGAGATATTGAAACTCAAAATTTTGACCAGAAAAAAAAATGACAGTGTTACCCCTTATGTTTTTTTTTTTTTTCGGGGGGTGAAAAATTAAGTTTCTCCAATCTTCTCAAAACTCTGGATTCTGATAGAGGGCCACGAGACATGGACCTGGGTGCAAAAATTGAGGCTCTAGACCCTTCCAGAGCTGAGATATTGAAACTCAAAATTTTGACCAGAAAAAAAATGACAGTGTTACCCCTTATGTTTTTTTTCGGGGGGTGAAAAATTAATTTTCTCCAATCTTCTCAAAACTCTGGATTCTGATAGAGGGCCACGAGACATGGACCTGGGTGCAAAAATTGAGGCTCTAGACCCTTCCAGAGCTGAGATATTGAAACTCAAAATTTTGACCTGAAAAAAAAAATGACAGTGTTACCCCTTATGTTTTTTTTCGGGGGGTGAAAAATTAAGTTTCTCCAATCTTCTCAAAACTCTGGATTCTGATAGAGGGCCACGATACATGGACCTGGGTGCAAAAATTGAGGCTCTAGACCCTTCCAGAGCTGAGATATTGAAACTCAAAATTTTGACCAGAAAAAAAAAATGACAGTGTTACCCCTTATGTTTTTTTTCGGGGGGTGAAAAATTAAGTTTCTCCAATCTTCTCAAAGCTCTGGATTCTGATAGAGGGCCACGAGACATGGACCTGGGTGCAAAAATTGAGGCTCTAGACCCTTCCAGAGCTGAGATATTGAAACTCAAAATTTTGACCTGAAAAAAAATGACAGTGTTACCCCTTATGTTTTTTTTCGGGGGTGAAAAATTAAGTTTCTCCAATCTTCTCAAAACTCTGGATTCTGATAGAGGGCCACGATACATGGACCTGGGTGCAAAAATTGAGGCTCTAGACCCTTCCAGAGCTGAGATATTGAAACTCAAAATTTTGACCAGAAAAAAAAATGACAGTGTTACCCCTTATGTTTTTTTTCGGGGGGTGAAAAATTAAGTTTCTCCAATCTTCTCAAAACTCTGGATTCTGATAGAGGGCCACGATACATGGACCTGGGTGCAAAAATTGAGGCTCTAGACCCTTCCAGAGCTGAGATATTGAAACTCAAAATTTTGACCAGAAAAAAAATGACAGTGTTACCCCTTATGTTTTTTTTCGGGGGGTGAAAAATTAAGTTTCTCCAATCTTCTCAAAACTCTGGATTCTAATAGAGGGCCACGAGACATGGACCTGGGTGCAAAAATTGAGGCTCTAGACATTTTCAGAGCTTAGATATTGAAACTCAAAATTTTGACCAGAAAAAAAAAATGACAGTGTTACCCCTTATGTTTTTTTTTCGGGGGGTGAAAAATTAAGTTTCTCCAATCTTCTCCAAACTCTGGATTCTGATAGTGGGCCATGAGACATGGACCTGGGTGCAAAAATTGAGGCTCTAGACCCTTCCAGAGCTGAGATATTGAAACTCAAAATTTTGACCAGAAAAAAAAATGACAGTGTTACCCCTTATTTTTTTTTTCGGGGGGTGAAAAATTAAGTTTCTCCAATCTTCTCAAAACTCTGGATTTTGATAGAGGGCCACGAGACATGGACCTGGGTGCAAAAATTGAGGCTCTAGACCCTTCCAGAGCTGAGATGTTAAAACTCAAAATTTTGAACAGAAAAAAAAATGACAGTGTTACCCCTTATGTTTTTTTCGGGGGGTGAAAAATTAAGTTTCTCCAATCTTCTCAAAACTCTGGATTCTGATAGAGGGCCACGAGACATGGACCTGGGTGCAAAATTTGAGGCTCTAGACCCTTCCAGAGCTGAGATATTGAAACTCAACATTTTGACCAGAAAAAAAAATGACAGTGTTACCCCTTATGTTTTTTTTTCGGGGGGTGAAAAATTAAGTTTCTCCAATCTTCTCAAAACTCTGGATTCTGATAGAGGGCCACGAGACATGGACCTGGGTGCAAAAATTGAGGCTCTAGACCCTTCCAGAGCTGAGATATTGAAACTCAAAATTTTGACCAGAAAAAAAATGACAGTGTTACCCCTTATGTTTTTTTTTCGGGGGGTGAAAAATTAAGTTTCTCCAATCTTCTCAGAACTCTGGATTCTGATAGAGGACCACGAGACATGGACCTGGGTGCAAAAATTGAGGCTCTAGACCCTTCCAGAGCTGAGATATTGAAACTCAAAATTTTGACCAGAAAAAAAAATGACAGTGTTACCCCTTATGTTTTTTTTCGGGGGGTGAAAAATTAAGTTTCTCCAATCTTCTCAAAACTCTGGATTCTGATAGAGGGCCACGATACATGGACCTGGGTGCAAAAATTGAGGCTCTAGACCCTTCCAGAGCTGAGATATTGAAACTCAAAATTTTTACCAGAAAAAAAAAAAATGACAGTGTTACCCCTTATGTTTTTTTTCGGGGGGTGAAAAATTAAGTTTCTCCAATCTTCTCAAAACTCTGGATTCTGATAGAGGGCCACGAGACATGGACCTGGGTGCAAAAATTGAGGCTCTAGACCCTTCCAGAGCTGAGATATTGAAACTCAAAATTTTGACCAGAAAAAAAAAATGACAGTGTTACCCCTTATGTTTTTTTTTTCGGGGGGTGAAAAATTAAGTTTCTCCAATCTTCTCAAAACTCTGAATTCCGATAGAGGGCCACGAGACATGGACCTGGGTGCAAAAAATGAGGCTCTAGACCCTTCCAGAGCTGAGATATTGAAACTCAAAATTTTTACCAGAAAAAAAAATGACAGTGTTACCCCTTATGTTTTTTTTTCGGGGGGTGAAAAATTAAGTTTCTCCAATCTTCTCAAAACTCTGGATTCTGATAGAGGGCCACGAGACATGGACCTGGGTGCAAAAATTGAGGCTCTAGACCCTTCCAGAGCTGAGATATTGAAACTCAAAATTTTGACCAGAAAAAAAAATGACAGTGTTACCCCTTATGTTTTTTTTTCGAGGGGTGAAAAATTAAGTTTCTCCAATCTTCTCAAAACTCTGGATTCTGATAGAGGGCCACGAGACATGGACCTGGGTGCAAAAATTGAGGCTCTAGACCCTTCCAGAGCTGAGATATTGAAACTCAAAATTTTGACCAGAAAAAAAAATGACAGTGTTACCCCTTATGTTTTTTTTTTCGGGGGGTGAAAAATTAAGTTTCTCCAATCTTCTCAAAACTCTGGATTCTGATAGAGGGCCACGAGACATGGACCTGGGTGCAAAAATTGAGGCTCTAGACCCTTCCAGAGCTGAGATATTGAAACTCAAAATTTTGACCAGAAAAAAAATGACAGTGTTACCCCTTATGTTTTTTTTCGGGGGGTGAAAAATTAATTTTCTCCAATCTTCTCAAAACTCTGGATTCTGATAGAGGGCCACGAGACATGGACCTGGGTGCAAAAATTGAGGCTCTAGACCCTTCCAGAGCTGAGATATTGAAACTCAAAATTTTGACCTGAAAAAAAAAATGACAGTGTTACCCCTTATGTTTTTTTTCGGGGGGTGAAAAATTAAGTTTCTCCAATCTTCTCAAAACTCTGGATTCTGATAGAGGGCCACGATACATGGACCTGGGTGCAAAAATTGAGGCTCTAGACCCTTCCAGAGCTGAGATATTGAAACTCAAAATTTTGACCAGAAAAAAAAAATGACAGTGTTACCCCTTATGTTTTTTTTCGGGGGGTGAAAAATTAAGTTTCTCCAATCTTCTCAAAGCTCTGGATTCTGATAGAGGGCCACGAGACATGGACCTGGGTGCAAAAATTGAGGCTCTAGACCCTTCCAGAGCTGAGATATTGAAACTCAAAATTTTGACCTGAAAAAAAATGACAGTGTTACCCCTTATGTTTTTTTTCGGGGGTGAAAAATTAAGTTTCTCCAATCTTCTCAAAACTCTGGATTCTGATAGAGGGCCACGATACATGGACCTGGGTGCAAAAATTGAGGCTCTAGACCCTTCCAGAGCTGAGATATTGAAACTCAAAATTTTGACCAGAAAAAAAAATGACAGTGTTACCCCTTATGTTTTTTTTCGGGGGGTGAAAAATTAAGTTTCTCCAATCTTCTCAAAACTCTGGATTCTGATAGAGGGCCACGATACATGGACCTGGGTGCAAAAATTGAGGCTCTAGACCCTTCCAGAGCTGAGATATTGAAACTCAAAATTTTGACCAGAAAAAAAATGACAGTGTTACCCCTTATGTTTTTTTTCGGGGGGTGAAAAATTAAGTTTCTCCAATCTTCTCAAAACTCTGGATTCTAATAGAGGGCCACGAGACATGGACCTGGGTGCAAAAATTGAGGCTCTAGACACTTTCAGAGCTTAGATATTGAAACTCAAAATTTTGACCAGAAAAAAAAAATGACAGTGTTACCCCTTATGTTTTTTTTTTCGGGGGGTGAAAAATTAAGTTTCTCCAATCTTCTCCAAACTCTGGATTCTGATAGTGGGCCATGAGACATGGACCTGGGTGCAAAAATTGAGGCTCTAGACCCTTCCAGAGCTGAGATATTGAAACTCAAAATTTTGACCAGAAAAAAAAATGACAGTGTTACCCCTTATTTTTTTTTTTCGGGGGGTGAAAAATTAAGTTTCTCCAATCTTCTCAAAACTCTGGATTTTGATAGAGGGCCACGAGACATGGACCTGGGTGCAAAAATTGAGGCTCTAGACCCTTCCAGAGCTGAGATGTTAAAACTCAAAATTTTGAACAGAAAAAAAAATGACAGTGTTACCCCTTATGTTTTTTTCGGGGGGTGAAAAATTAAGTTTCTCCAATCTTCTCAAAACTCTGGATTCTGATAGAGGGCCACGAGACATGGACCTGGGTGCAAAATTTGAGGCTCTAGACCCTTCCAGAGCTGAGATATTGAAACTCAACATTTTGACCAGAAAAAAAATGACAGTGTTACCCCTTATGTTTTTTTTTCGGGGGGTGAAAAATTAAGTTTCTCCAACCTTCTCAAAACTCTGGATTCTGATAGAGGGCCACGAGACATGGACCTGGGTGCAAAAATTGAGGCTCTAGACCCTTCCAGAGCTGAGATATTGAAACTCAAAATTTTGACCAGAAAAA